>WEIT01019424.1:722066-806362 GCA_013389985.1 Dryoscopus gambensis | reverse complement strand
GGCCCCGCAGCGAGCGCCGGGTGCTCCTCGGCCGCGATCGCGGGTGCGGTGACAGTGACAGAAGCGCCACCAGATGCATCGTGAGCAGCGGAGTTCCTCGCTCCCTGTCCTACGCCTTCGCATGCGGAAGGTGGTGGAGGGATTTTTTTATTTTTGTGCGGCGGGCGGGGAGGTCCCCCGCCTTTCCCACCTGGAAACTTGTGAGGCTTTCACGGCAGATCCACTCGGTGCTGGCAGCAGCCGGCGAGCCTCCTCATTCCCATCTGGCTGCTGGTGCCATCTCCGGCCGCTGCATCCGAGGCGAGCGGGGCGATGCCGCCCTCGCTCCTCGCTGCCCTCTGCTCTACCCGGCCGGGCTCTGCCCTGGCCATTTTCCCCAAAGAACACCAAGGAGCCGCTGCTTTGCCTTGCTCGCCTCCCCTCCTGGCACGTTCAAACGCATCGCTGCCGGATTCAACGCTGTGCCGAATCTCGCACGATTTCTGTGGCTGCACCGTGCGGGTCCTGGTTTGGCAGCGCCAGCCCCGCTCGTGCTCGGCATCGCTCCGTGCCCGGCGCCCTCCTGCTCCGGCTCCCCGGGCTGCAAACCAGATGAGCTCATGTTCTGCGTGAGCCCAGCAGCTCGGAGGGACGTGAGCGGTGCTGAAGTTGTGCTCAGGTACCGGTTCAGGAGCTGCTGCTTGGGGCTCCACCAGCCAGGAGGGTGGGATGAGGCAGCTCTTCCACTCCAGTTCTCATCCCACAGCAACTCCTGGGCACTCCCTACCATAATCCAGCTCAGAAGGGAAACCGAGGCACCAGGAGCCTTTTGGATAATGCCACAATATCTGCAAAGTCTTTGGTGATACCTTACGTAATGGAGTTTGCAGAAAATAAGATATTTGGACAGTTTCTCCATGTATAGATATTTATATAAACTAAATATTTTAATGTTTCGTGACTAAGCATCTATTCAAACTTGCAATTTAACCAAATCATCCAGAAAGCAGGAGCTGGCCTGTACTGAGGGATTTCACTGAATATATATTTTGCAGCTTGGATGAGCCGCCTTGAAGCAGATCTTCCATGCCATAAAACTGTTCCCTACTGTCCTCTCCTCCTTCAAAACACGGTTCAGAACATGTTCAGCCAAAGAGAAATAGAAAAGAACTATTTTAGCTGGAGAAGTGAATCTGTTCAACAACTAAGTGCCATTGTGTGTGGGTGGATGAGAAGCTCTAAGTTAGTGGAAAGAAGAAAACCAAGTACCAATCACAAAAAATCTTGTTAACCTCAGTACTCCCTGAAATTCCTGAGTGTGGCAGCCAGCAGCTTCTTTCTCAGGGGTCACTGTGGGTTTTACTGCCCAGGGTGAGGGGTGGGAGGATGGCTCGTGAATGCTTATTTGCATGCCCGAATTGGCTCTTCCCTCACATCTGGTAGGTGAAAGCTCTCCATCTGTGGAGGCCTCTGCAAAGAAATCTTACTGGAGTCTCTGCTTCTCTGACACTATCTTGGAAGAGAAGTATTAGTGCTGTGCCTTAATGTAGGGAGAAAATCTGTGTGTATATATATTTATAGATATATATAACCCATCCGGAGCACAGCGGGGCTTCCTCAGGCAGCTCCCGGTGCTTCAGGCACTTCCTCCCCAGGAGGGGCAAGATCCAGGCTGTTCATCTTCCTCTCTGCATGGGAGGTTCTGTTATCTCTGCCTGCAGCTCACCCATCCCCAGTGCAGCACAGAGGGCTGGGAGCATCCTCAGCTAAAGCCAACAGGTGCATCAGCAGGGACAGGCAGGGCTGGGGTCCTCTGGCTGGAATTCATCCATGTAATTACTGCTGGAAGTTTTGTAGGAGCTTTCCCGGGATGAAAAAATGATGGGAGGGATCTCCACAACACTTGGAGTTTTTGCTGTGTGATCAGAGTCCCTCCCCTGGCTCTGTACCGCTCTCCTCACTTATCCCTGCGTTGCTCCTTGGATAGAAGAGGATGGGAATAGTTGGGGTGGGAGGACTCCTCCAGGAGCATGGGGAAGGCACGGAGTCCTGCTGGAGCCCAGGGAAGCTGTGAGCCTGCCTCTCCGTTTCTCCAGCTGAAGGGTTTGTGCTGACGGAGCCGAGCTGAGACTGTGGGGTGGTCACTCCTCCTGCTGGGTCCCACAGGACGTGTGGGCGCAGGAATTGCCAGCAGGGACAGGATGCCTCGTCAGGCCCCGGCCAGGAGAATTCCTGTTCCAGAATGAACTGAGTGGATGGAAGTGCCCTGTGCAAGTGCAGGGTCTGAGGGAGGGGAGGCTGCACCCCTGGGTTCAGTGTCTGCCACTGCCAGGGACTCTGGGATCTCCTGGAAGTACTTGGGTTAAATGGATGAGTGAGGAGCATCAACAGTGCCTGGTCAGCAGCAGGGCAGAGCCCACCCTGAGCAGGGTGGAGCAGGGCGGGATGTCTGAGTGCAGGGGGGCTTCTCCAGCTTGGCCATGGCTTCCCTTGCAAGGGGTCGAGGCGGGAGGTGCCTCGAGCTGGATTCTTTGTTTTCCATCTCTGTTCTTTACCTTCATCCCACGCAGGAGGATGTGAGTGCCCTGGCAGGAGCGGCAGTGACACAGCCCTCTGTGACTGTGTCCCATCTCAGGGACTCAGACAGACTCGGGGCCGTGTCTCATCCCCATGCAGCTGGGAAGGGCTGCTCAGGCAGGAGCTGGGAGCAGGGCAGGTGTGTGCCAGCCCCGGGGCCTGTCTGCGCTGCAGCGCTCGGGTTACGGCTCCAGGAGGGATCAGCCTCGGCTGGTGCAGCGTGGAGATGGCCCTGCACCAATATTCACGTGTGTCAAAGACAGACAGGACTTTTTAAACACACAATTCTATCAGTGCACACCAGTAAACAGCAGCCCAGTCATAAATTAAATATCTCTCCTAAAAATAACACTGAAATAATTTGGAAAGCTGCTTCCAAACGCACCAGGGAGTTCAGGCAGGATGTTTTAGGCTGCTGGTTTTGCTTTGGAAAAGATGCTGTTCCTTTGCAGGGTCGTAGCTTCCCTTACAAGTGGAACTCCATGACAAAACCATTGCCAGGTTGTTTCATATTTTCTGGGAGTAGAACCATGCGATAGGGGGAATATCAGAACCCTGATTTCTTTTTTAACACTGTAAAATGTATTTTTGTGCTCCCTGAGAACTGCAGACTTCTCATGACAAGCTTTAATAATAAATTACTGCTTCAGGTTTGTGTCCTCAGTGGATGCAATTTGAAAGAATCAATCAGCAATAATTTTGTTCTTGTCTAAATCCCTGTGGGATTAATCAGGGATGGCTCTTGTGGCCCGAAGGGGGCTGTTCCTGAGCCCTCCAGGGAACTTGGCAGCAAAGTGGGCTAAAGGAGTCAGTGAGACTGGGAGTGTAAATTGGAACATCCCTGATCTCCCTGGGGGTGTTGGCTGCCTTTCCTTCCTGCCGAAGGAGGACGATGACAGTTGCAGTCCTGCCTTCTGCTCCAGACACAGTAATCACAAAAATGAGATTATTTGGAAAGGAAGGGAGCTTAAAAGTGCAGCTCAGAGTTGGATGCTGCTCTTTTCTTGGAAAATGCACATGCTTTTCCCAGGCTCTCTGGAGGAGGCTGTCGGGCTGGGATTGCTGGGGATGGGGATGGGGATGGGGATAGGGATAGGGGAAGGGATAGGGATGGGGATGGGATAGGGACGGTGATGGGATGGGATAGGGATGGGGCTCAGCTGCTCCAGGGAGGGAGGGGAGCACTGGAGCCTGCTCCTGCCGGGAATGCCCCTCGGGCACAGGGGAGAAGGGCAGGGCTGCAGGAGAATGGCTGTACAGAACCGTGTGTGATCCCATGGTTCCAAGAGATCCTTTGGAAGTGTTTTGTTTCTAGTGAATTCCATGCTGCTGATCTGATCAGTTTCTAGAAACTCCTTTAATTCCCTGAAGAATGTCTGCAAACTGGTTGTTCCTGCCTCTCTTAGTTGAAGTTTCCTGCAGGAATGTGGCATAGAGGCCCATCTCATGGCATATAGTTTCCATTCCAAAGACTTGTGTTGAGCCCCTCCTGCTGACCTTGCCCTCACGAGGTGCTGGGCAAGTTTGAGTGATGGAATGTACCTGGGCTCTTACAGAGGCTGGGAAGAAAACTGCCACACTTCAGCAGTATTTTTCTCTGGATGCTAATTTATTGTGAACTCCTGACCTGATTCCTGCCTTTTCCTCTCCTCACTTTAAACAAGACAATAGTTTTTAGGCAATGGAGCAATGAATCACTTCAGAGAAGACATTTCAGGAGAACTCCACATTTTTCAGTTTCTCCCACAGAGAATGGAACAAAAAGCTGAAAATAGGAAACAGCAAACTTTAATTCTTTGCCTCTTCTGAAAAAAAACCCCAGGGTTTTGTGTTCCTTAACGAGCTTTCATTTCAGCAGCCTCTCAGTATTCGTCCTTGTTGTTAGTGAGGCCCTGATGTGTGTGAGCACCCCGAGCCACGCAGGTCTGATGTGCTGTGCCTGAGCCGTGAGGCTGCACCAAAGAGATGTGGAATCCGATTTTCCCTGTCTAAATAAAAGGCCAGGAAAAGCCTCACTTCAAGAATTCCACGTGGGGAGTCACTGATGGCAGGTTGGAGGTGCTGTGACTGTATTTTTCTGGAACGCTGTGTTTTGGAGGTAAAACTCATTTTCTTGACAAGGCAAAATTCAATTTTAGCAATAATCTTGGCTCTTAATCTGTTTTCAAGTGTCTCTCTTGAGGCAGAAGGGACTGCAAAGGGTCATTTGGAAGGAGACTGGTTCTGCCAGGAGAGGGATGGTCATCCATGGAGAGGGACAGGGGGGATGCTGGGCAGAAGATTCAGGGATAATTTGGGCTGGCACAAGGGGTGCAGGAACGGGGAGAGCAGGCATTCAGCAAGTTCACTTGTGCAATTCCCAGTTTGCTCTTTGAAATGGAATAAGGTGACCTCTCTGGAATGACGAATGGAGGGATCATTTCAAGGCATTAATTTTTATGAAAGAATTATTGATCTGCTTTGGAATCTCATAACAGTAATACTACAAAACTACATGTACTCTATTCCGTATTTTATTCTGTTAAATGAGTTTTGCTTGGAGGCATTACAGCCATCCAGCACAATACTCAGTTTCGTAAGATCAGATGTTGTTATTCCTATTTATAGTCATATTCAAATTAATCTCAATGAGTGACAATGCTGACTGTCCCAGACATTGGACTATGATGAATTTTATCATAATATTGGGAGATACGAAGCATGTAATTAAGGCTGTTTGGAGAGCATGGAATCCAATATAGTCAGGTCATTAGTGTGGTGGAGAGGGTACCCAGGCAGAGAGAAATCTAAAGGAGAACAAGGATTTCCAAAGCCGTGCTGGTTACTGATGATTCACGAGGTCCCACCAAGCCCTTCTGCTGAAGGCAGTGCAGTTGTTCTGAACCATCACCAATTTAACAGGAATAAAGCCTGGTGCCGTTCTGGACCAGGAAAAGGTGATGGCCCTGCCCCACCTGAGGCCTCAGGTCCCTCCTGGGCAGTCCCCTCGTGTGTCCCCTGGCTGGAGTGAGCCCAGCCCTCAGAGCCTGCAGAGATCTCCAGCCCTGGGAGCTGCACCAGGAGCAGAGACTCTGCCAGCGCTTGGTGTCGGGGTGGGCTGGAGCTCTTTGATGTCCCTGTGTCCCCAGGGCCACCGTGGGGTGTGTTTGATCTGTATTTTGGCAGCTCAGGGGATGCTGGGTGGGGTGCAGGGGGTGTCCAGCTCCATGGGCTGTGTTTTGGAGCAAAGCCTTTTGCAGCAGAGCCTGTGTCAGGTGCAGGACGGGGCACAGCAGGCCTTCCCACAGGGACCTCGCTCCTTCTGCGGGGACAAAGTGCCCCTGGCTGACAGAGAGCCCAGCAGTGCTGCCCAAGGTCCCTGTGGCTGAGGCTGTGGTGCTGAGGACACTTCTGCTGTGTCATTTGGGATCTGGAGAGCATTAAGATGCTGTGTGAGTGCTGGGCACTCTTATCCCCCGGCTGACAGTGACACCGGTCGGTGCCTCCCTTCCCAGTCCTTCTAAATGAGCTTGGCAAGTGTTCCCAAAGCCCTGGGACGTGCTCCTGACTGGAGATCAGTGCTCTGTGCCTTGGGATCAGTGAAGCACTTGGGCTGCCTGGCCTCTGATTGACATTGGGAAGAGGAGGAAGCTTGGAGACCTCCCTTTCCCGAGGCCCTGCGCTGCCCGGGGTGGTGCAGGTCCAATGATTTCACATTCAGGGCACATCCAACAGCTCTATTTTGGTCTGGGTTTTTGGGAAAAGGATTGCCTGAGCTGTAGGGGTGGAGGGGAGGGTTTGGAGCAGTCATAGGTCACAAGATTTCATCCTGATGATGGTTCTGCTTAATGCCTCTGAGCATGGTTGTGTATGTGGGTGTTTTTATATATAAATAGAGATACAAAAATATTACTGTTGGTATATACTTATGTTGTAAATGTGAGCTGTTTCTTGAGGTTTTGTTCGGGGACTGGGCTGGGAAGGAGAGAGCAGGCTCCAGTGTGGGGCTGTGCTGGGTGAGGAGAGGATGGAGCAGCTCTGTGTCCCCATGTGACAGCCCTGTCACCTGCCTCTTTGGCTTTTGGATCCCGCCTGTCTCACATAAGGATGATGTTAGGGCTCAGAACAATCAATTGTGGGTGATACATAGAGAAGAGATGTGGTGTGGAAATACTGAGCCACCTCAGAGGCTGTAGCAGCACCAGCAACAGGTTGTGTTTGGGCTTGGCTGCTCCTGTGTGGGGAGCGAGTGAAGGAAGGAGAGGCAGAAACTGTGATGGAAAACAGGGCAGACATGGAGAGGTTGGTGTGTGGCTGTGCAGGGTGAGAGGATGCTGGCAGGAGGATGCGCTGTGGGAACGGCTCTCCCTCTGTCACACCAGCAGAGCCTCAGGGCAGCTGCTGGAGCCTGGCATGGGCACAGGGGGTGGGCTGTGGTGGCTCCTCCCTTTGGGGCAGCTCCTGGCCACACTCTGGCCACCTCCTTCCGTGCCCAGAGGCTGCTCATGGATCAAAGGCAGGGGCAAGGGCAGGGAGCTGAGAGTGGTCACTGTGCAGCCACGGCACTCATGGCAGTGGTCGCTGTGCACTGGTCACTCTGCAGCCACGGCACTCATGGCAGTGGTTGCTGTGCAGCCTTGGCAGTAGTCGCTGTGCAGCCAGGGTCATGGCCACTGTGCAGCCTTGGCACTGGCCACTGTGCAGCCTTGGCACTGGTCACTGTGCAGCCACGGCACTCATGGCAGTGGTCGCTGTGCAGCCTTGGCACTGGTCGCTGTGCAGCCTTGGCAGTGGTCACTCTGCAGCCACGGCACTGGTCACTCTGCAGCCATGGCACTCATGGCAGTGGTCACTCTGCAGCCTCGGCACTGGTCACTGAGCAGCCACGGCCATGGTCACTGTGCAGCCACGGCACTGGCCTCTGTACAGCCATGACACTGGTCACTGTGCAGCCATGGCCATGGTCACTGTGCAGCCACGGCACTGGTCACTCTGCAGCCACGGCACTGGTCACTCTGCAGCCATGGCACTCATGGCAGTGGTCACTCTGCAGCCTCGGCACTGGTCACTGAGCAGCCACGGCCATGGTCACTGTGCAGCCAGGGCGGGGGTGCCAGAGTCCCAGGGAGGGCACAGCCCAGGCAGCTGGCATGCTGCTGCAGCCCAGGGGCAGTGCCCTGCTCTGTGCTGCTGCCAGGTCACAGGCCGGATAATCGGGAGCTGGCTCGGTGTGATCCCGGTGTGATCCCGGAGCCCCCCTGCTGCCGCAGCTCTGCCTCAGATCCTGCTCTTGCACTTTTACAGCTGTTGTAGCTTTGCACTCACAGGTAAAACAACTGCTGACAAAGCCAAAACCTTGGGCTGGAGCTGCCCTGAGAAATGACTCGGATCCAGGTTCCCCTCGGGTGGGCTGACACAAACCCGGCTCTCAGCTCCCTCTGTCAGAGCTGTCCCGGTCCCGTGGCTGCCAGAGGGATGCACCAACAGCCCAGCACCGCTCCTGAGCCGCGGGGTCTGGCCAGGGAGTCCAGGGGTGCTGCAGCCCTTGAGGACCTGTAACACTCCCCGGCCCTGGGAACGTGGGGCAGGTGGTGATAGCGTGGCCATAGGGGCTTCCAGGGCCCTCTGCACCAGCCATCCTTCCGTCCCTACCCCCAGTTCCAGCTCCGGCAGTGCTGCTGGGACAGTGACTGTTGATCCCTGCAGGTGGCTTTACAGCAGCCACTTACTCCTGTCCTGCACAAAGGCCCCAAACCCAGCTTTCCCTGGATGAGCGCCCACACGGAAACAAGGCAGGGAACGTAAAGGTGGTGCAGGATGAAACACACACCTGTCTCAGCACAGTTCTCCAGCAGCTCCTTTGGGTGCTGCAGCAGTGGCTGGGGTTGCTGGGTTGGCAGCAAGCTGCACAGGGAACTGGCTCATTCCCTGGGACAGTTTCAGGCATCTTTAGTCCTGCTACATACCCGGGCCTCCCCACCCTCACAGGACATTGGACAGCACCTGTGGAGCTGGGCTGGTCCTAGCAGATGCCTAAGGTCTCCTGTAGATTTTTCTGAGGAATGTTCTGCAACCTTCAAAAAAGACCTTTTTTCCCTCTTAATACTCAGCTTTTATCCTCTTTTCTGGAAGTTTTCCTGGTTTGTTCCGGCTCTATTTTCACAGCAGGCTTTGAGTCTTGAGTGCAACACCAAATGCAATAGAGATGTTCCTACAACAAGACTTTTGCTCTGCCCTTGACACTCAAAGACATCTGCTCAAAAAGCAGAGGTTTGGAGGGTGCACTGAGGTGGGACTTGTGGAACTCCAGCTCTGCCTGAGCCAGGCCAAGGCGTCAGCCCACATTTCCAGTGCTCTGGGTACCAGTGGTTATTTTAGATTCTGTCTCATCCCGGGGGTGCATTTCCCGTCTGGACTATTTGTGTTCAAAACCAATCCAACAAAAATCTCACAAGAAGTTTGCTTCCACAATAGCCCTTCTTTAAAGAACCAAAGATTTTCTGAGTTAAGAAAATAATAAAATTCCAATTTTCTCTATGCAGTATCTTTGATGACAAGGACAGGGGGATCTGTGTCCCTGTGTTGTCTCAGGTGGAAGTGCCCAGCTTTGGTTCCTCGCATGTTTATTTTCTCTCCTGCCATTTTAGGACTTGTGGAGCACAAAGCAAGCCCATACACCACAGATCTCCTAATAAATTTCTTATTTCATAAATATTTTAATCCCGGTAATTATGCATTCAGCAGAAGGGAGATTTATTTCGTGTCATTAAACTCAGCCTCATAATTCCATGCATGTGGTATTTCTGCACCCAGAGCAGGCTGGGTGCCAGTGCCTTGTACGGCACTGGTGGCACAGGAGGAATCTGCCCCTCTGCAGGACTGTCCTCAGGAGGCTTGGGGAAGGAGGAGTGCCACAGCAGGAATTCTTCCTCTCTGTGAATGCAGGATTTGAGCCTCAGAAGTGCAGCAGGTTCTGTTTGCAGTCACAGCCACCCCTGGGGTCCCTGGTGTGAGATCTCAGGTGAGATGCAGGTGAGGGGTGCAGCACTGGGGGGCTCTGGGACCCCTCTCTGCGCCCCATGGCATGCCCTGCTTATGGGGCCATCAGCATGACACCAATCTGCTTCCAAAATAAATTTATAAATATGTGTTGTTGTCCATCAGAACTTTTAAAATGCACATTTATTTTGGCCCTCTTGAGAGAAACTCAGGTTAGTTAACAAAAGTTCATTGGCAAGGAAAGCTTGGCTTGACTGACCCCAGGTGTCAGCAGAGCTGCTTTTCCCCGTGGATGTGGCCTGGTGTCCTGGGACAGCATTTGCTGGTTTAGAAACACCTCTTGATACGCATAGCTTGGTGCTGAAAGAACAAGATCCAGGTAAATCTAATGGATGGCTGGAATTTACCATTGGGATTTAATGACAGCTCCTAAGAGCCCAGACAGCATCTCCCCCAGCAGAGACAGGACCGAGTGCCCGGAGGTGTTCCCCATGTTGATCCCATCAAAACCAAGTCCTAATGGATAGGATCAAGGCCAAAGCCTGTTTAATAAAAAATGGCAGGAATAACTACAAAAATAAAGACAAACTGTCAGCTCAGATTTGGCAGGAAGTTGTTATTTTTTCAGGAATAAAATCCAGCACTAATAGAGATGGGTTAGTGATTTTTAAAGCAGGTAATTTTGTGGCAGGGCTTGAATGCACAGAAATTATATTGACAATAAAAATTAATTAAATGACTTTTTGTGGGTTTGTAGTTTTTCTATCTGACAGCAGTGCAGAGCATCTTTGAGTAACTGGATGATCCTTAAGGTCCGTTCCAACCCACCCCGTTCTGTGGATGGTGATGCAAAGGAAATGATATTTTTGAGATGTGCCTACTACAGCCACAGCAGAGGATTTTCAAATGAGGAGGAGATGTTTTGATTCCCCAGCAAGCCTTGGACAACCGGAATGGACAATTGGCAGGGGCTGCCCAGGGAGGTTTGGAGTCCCCATCCCTGGAGGTGCCCAAGGAAGGCCTGCACGTGGCACTCTGCTCTTGGCTGGGGACAAGGTGGGCATCGGGCACAGGGTGGACTCAATGTGCTGGGAAGGCTTTTCCAGCCTCAGTGATCCCGGGATTCTGTGAACTGGGAGCTCATTGGCTGTTCCAGTGCTTGACAACATCTCCTGCAGCAGAACGTTGGTGTCCCAGTGAAGGGATTTTGGACTTTACAGGATTTTGGAAGCTGACACAAAAAGATGAATTTTCCATCTGCCTGCAGTGCCCAGGGTGGCACAGCCCTGAGGGAGTGACAGCTCCTTTGCTCTCATTTGGCTAAACTGGAAATGTGGAGATGAGGAGTGGCCTGGGTTTTTCCAGCCCTATGGAGGAGGCCCAGGGCAGCTGCACAAGTCCTGTAACGCACCAGGATCCCCAACACCTCAGTGTGAGACAGGAGCAGAGCAGAGGTACTGGAGTCCCTGGAAAAGCCACTTTTCTTCTTCAGGAATACTTTAGTGACATGGTAAACTGTGAAGAGCATTAAATCCATGAAGAAATGAAATCAATCCCAAATACAATTTTTCCCACCTGTGAAAAATGTATTTTGGTGGCGAATTGAATTGTTGTTAAAAAAAGCCTCCCACCCCTTTGCTTATTTTCTCAGGAAGAATCTCCTTGCATTTCAGAAGAGAATGAAATAACTCTGAGCACAAAAGCACCAAGGAATGGGGCTGAGAACTCGTCTGTAAAATGTCCTGCTCGAGCCCAGCCAAGCTTGTGCTGCTCCATCTGGCAGTGAAACACTGGTGGTGCCTCCTCAGCTGTGCCTCCCGTGGCTCTGCTCTGAGAAATGTGGGCATGGGAACACAGCCCAGGGGTGTTCCTGGGTGTGCACCTCTGCTGGAGCCCTGACGTTCAGATTTAAGTGTGTAATGGCTCTTTCCTGGTTATCAGAAGCCAGGAGCTGAGCCTGGCTCCAAACTCCGCTCAACACCACGTGCGGAACTGGAGTGCGGCCATTCTTTGGAATCATGGAATCCTTGGGGTTGGAAAAGACCTCCAGGATCAAGTGCAGCCTCTGGGGTGGCTCTGGGGCTCCTCTGACCTGGAACAGGGCACTTTGTGTGTCAGCAGGGACAGGCTGCAGGAGGAGCTGAGATGTTTCTAGAGCAGGAAGAAGTTGTAGCAGTTTACGCCAAATACCAATAGTTCCTCGGGGCAGACTCGCTGATTTGTGGCACCTCTGTGCAGCAAAGGATGGGGCAGACTGGAGGCCATGTTTTAGTGATACATATTGCTTTGTTCTGCCTTTTGCTGCTGTCTCATGATGAATTTTTTAGCAATGAACGTGTGTGCTGTGTGTGCTTCTCCTTCTTCCCAGGGAAGCTGTGGCTGCCCCTGGATCCCTGGCAGTGTCCACAGCCAGGTTGGACAGGGCTTGGAGCACCCTGGGATGGTGGAAGGTGTCCCTGCCCATGGCAGGGGTGGCACTGGATGGGCTTTAATTCCTTCCCAACCCAACCCATTGCACGATCCCATGACACAGCACCCCGTGGCTGCACTGTGGAGCTCCCTCCTGCCTTGCAGGGAGGCTGGAAGGGAAGTGCCCAAGTGCTGGGTGAATTCCCTGGGATGCTGAGCACAGGGAAAGGGCAGGTTTGGGTAAGTGACAGCCTGTCACTGCACAGAACAAAACACTCTCAGGAGCTACAGTAATTTTAAAAATAGAAAGCAGGGAGCAAATGGCCTGGCAGGGAGAGGCAGCACTCGCAGAGATGGAATTGGCCCTAATGGGCTCAGGCTGTGCCGGGGATGGAGGGCTGCGAGCTGCAGGTGGGAGCACAGGGACTGCTCTCTCCTGGCCCCCTTAGCAAAGTTATTTTTATTCTTAATTTGGACAGAGAACTTCCCCAGACTTGTCCGGGTGCCACGAGGTGCTGCTGGTCCCCAGCTGGGTGCTGCTTCTCCTGGGGGTGGTGGGGAACCAACTGCAAACCCAGAGCTGCTCTGGCATCTGCCTTATATTGCAAAATCTCATCTCCTAGGAAATCTGTCAGGCCTGGATTAGATAATCCCTGATTTCCAAAAGCAATACCTGACCTGACTCAGGCCAGCAGCAGGGGAGTGCTTGGTGTAAGCCCAGGGAAGCAGAGATGTGATTTTTATCTGATTTTTATCCTACTCCTTGCTCTCAGTCCCGTGAGCTTACCAAATGAATCCCAGCAGCCCCACGGACCCTGCTGGTACCCAGGGACAGCCCAGTGACCTCCCAGTGCCCAGGGATCCTCCGTGGGTGCCAGCCCAGGGATGTGTGGCAGATGCACAGGAGCAGGGTCTGGCTGTGCCTGTGCTTGGCTGCGGGGGAGCTCCTGCAGCCTCTCAAACTTGGCAGGTTCATGGGCAGAACAGCAAAACAAGGTAACTTTTTTTTTTTGGTTTCCAGGTTATTTTTTCCCCCTCATCTTTCTCCCAGTGCTCACGTAAATCAAGTACAATGTGGTACAACTGGAATCTGTTTTCCTTAACAGTTGGCAAAGTGGAGTCTGTGCTATTGAACCTGAATCCTTTGGGAGATGCCAAACCCACAAAGCCCTTCCCGTTTTATTTTAAAGCCATGCTGCTCATCCTCATTTCAGGCGTCACAGATATAAGAGATATATTTGGAAGACATTGTTTGGGTTTTTTTGATCTATAAAATACAGCCTGTCATAGAAATGGGTGTGTAACTCAGCAGAATTAGTGTGTTGTGTATAAATCCTTCACCATGAGGACTATGCTGAGCACTTGTTTTGGGAAAGATGTCCAGGAAGGGTTTGACCTCAACCAGGGCTTCTTCCTGGCGTACAACAGTAAAAATATATAAATTATTGTAGTGACAGTGCATAAAGAGCTGGCTTTGGCCTGGCATGGATTTGTCAGCACGATGGCAGGGACATTACCTCGGGGTTTGGCTCATGTTCTTTCAGAGACAAACACAAAGTCTACCTGGAGATAACCAGCCCCACATTTTCATCCAGAGCTTTGGAACGAGAAATCCTGTTAGACTTCTGGCAGTGTTAATAAAGTGTCTCCTCGTGCAGAAGAGAGCCCTGTCCAGTTTTCACAGGAGTTGATCTCTGGCCACCAGCATTGCTGCGTTTCCAATCCCATCCCCTGGCTGGGGAGTCCCAGGGATGGGGAGAACATGCCCGGTATTTTGGCAATCAACTGGTTTTGGGTTTGGTCAGATGGATGTGCTGGTGTTGCCAACAGCATCCAGGGAACGGGATCCGGGAATACTTGAGGTGAAATCTGGTTTGTGCTGTAGCAGAACAGAATCTCAGTGCTGGGCCTGGCCTTGGGCAGGAGCCGAAGGAGGCTGAGCAGAGCTGTGAGAATCCCACAGCTGCCCGAGGATTAGAGCCTTTCCCTGGCAGTGCAAAGGGGATAAAAGAGATCTTTAATGTCTGCCTGACAAACCTGATCCCGCCGTGGCAGCAGGAAAGCCCTGCTCGTGCAGCTTCACAAAGCCTTGTGCTGGAGCCTCTCAGGCCCAGCTCACTGATGTCAGCTTGAACCGCTGAGCCAAAACCCAGCCCAGCGGGATTTTGGGCGTTGCTGGGATGGATCCTGAGAGCAGACAAATACATTCCCAGTATTACTGTTTTTCCTTTGTGTTAGAATGAGTTTCTCAGGTTAATGAGTTGATTTTTCCCCTCACTTGGCGCTTTATCATTCTGTCTCTCCAAATGGGATTTTAAATTCACACCTTGTTGACAAGAACATGATTCTGGGGATTAGAGATCACAGCCTGGCTGGTGACTGTGACCAGCAGCACCTCTGAGGTCCTGTGAGACAGCAGCCAAAAGCCACAAATAGAGAGATCCAGGACAAGGGAGGAGTGGGACCATGTGCTTGATTTAAGATGTGATCACACTCTTTGCACTTCATGAACTGGCATTTTTTGTAAAAAAGCCCCCTGCCCTGATAGAAAAAATACTTCAAAATACAAATTTCTTAAAACCTTGCAGACATAGACCTGCCTCAAATCCCAAAACACAAACCTGTGGCTGAACAGTTATTTTAATGAGAATGGAGGTTCTCATGGTAACTCCTGGCTACAGTAGCTGGGTTATTAAAAGTCACACAAATACAATGACTACAGCAGTAAAATGTGCTCTGAGATGCTCAGGACATTTCCCATGCCTTTCTCCAGTCCAGGAAAGAACCTAAGCTTGTGAACCATATATTTTAGAGGCAGTTTTAAAGTTTCCATTCATTATGGGCGCTTTGAGAAGTGAAGTGAGACACGTTAAAAGTAAAGAGGTTTCCTGCTCTCTGACGTAAAGATACTCATTGAGACAAAAAGCTGATGAATAAAACCTTAAGTGGTAAAAAGCGATACTTGTGTGCAGTATGAAATAAAGTGTGGAAGTATAATTCCCTGTGCTGGAGACCATCCCCAATCTCAGCTGGGGCATGTGCACCCATCCCGTGGGTGGTTTGGCACTTCCCAACCTCCGCTTGTGTTCACTCCCTAATCCAGAGCCTCGGCTGGTTATTTTGGCATCACAAGCATTTGATCCCCCTCACAAAGTTTGCCATCCTCTTGGTGCATGAGTTCCTCCCTGGCGCTGTGGTGAGAAGGTATTGATGAGAAGCTCGGGAGATGAAGGCGGAGCTGAGCAAGGGGAGGACCAGCCTCAGTTAACGTGCGCTGCTGGTTGTGTGTCAGTTCATCTGCTCTTCATGAACATCCTTAAAGGGACATCAGGGACAGGTGATTATGGACTTGTTCAAAAAGCAGGGAGGTGCCGGGAGGCTCTGGGATGCAGCAGGAGCAGAGCAGCAGTGCCAGGCCTGGAGAGGGATCTGCACCCCAGAATGGCCCAGGTGGCACCGGATCTCCTCCTCTCAGGATGAAACCCAACCTGAGCCCAGCCTGGGAGCCCTTCCCAGTTTTCCCATGTTATTGCCTCTGTAACTTCCCTAACGATACACTGCAGTTAAGTTGTCTCTCCCACCTGTGTTTTTTTCTTTAGCTCTTCTCAGAGTTGGTTTTTTTCCCCGTGTGCTGTTCTCACACGTGGTTCTTTACATTAACAATTGGGAGACGACAGTTCTTCTATATCTTTTTGAAAATGTTCCCTGGGGAATTGTGCTTCAACCAAGGAAATTGTATGTTTCATTATCAAAAAGGTTTCAGGCTTTATCAGAGTCTTTTTGTTATAGTTGTCACGGAGGTTTTTATTATTATTGTTAAATTGAATAATGGGGAGGAACCTGTTCTTAAGCCTTTGCACAAGAACTAAAATTTAAATCCAGATAAATCTACTCTGTTTGTAAAAGTGACTTTTTAAGGTTAACTGCATTTAGTTCCAATCATTGGAAGTGCAGCTTTGTTACTTTATCTGCATTAGATAGCGAGAGGTTTTGCAGCTGTAATAAGGGAAGATTGAACTTGACTTTTAAATGCAGATGGAATGTCTGAGAGTTATTTTTCAGGGCCTGATTTCTTGGTAATCACAAGAAACCCTCCATGAGGCCTCTCAGGGCTGCTACAGGAGCCCAGCAGGGCTGGAGCCTTTTGGAAGTGACAGAAAAGGAAAGAGGAAAGAGACCTCAGAACCATGGAATGGTTTGGGTTGGAAGGGACTTGAAGTCCACCCAGTGCCACCCCTGCCATGGGCAGGGACACCTTCCGCTGTCCCAAGGGGCTCCAAGCCCCATCCAGCCTGGCCTTGGGCACTGCCAGGGATCCAGGGGGAGCCACAGCTGCTCTGGGCTGCTTCACGCAGGGCTGGAGGTGGATTTTGTTTGTTGTAAGCACCAGATGCTCCCATTTGGGTGGGCCCGAGGTGCTCCCAGCAGGAGCAGGCCGGGCATGTCCCCGTATCCCAGCCCTCAGCAAGCGCAGGCAGAGCCCATGGCACTGGCGCTGCTCATTCCCAGCTCCACAGTTTGACCCAGGTTACTGTGGACTCCTTCCTCTGGCCCGACCTGGCTGCTGCAGGCAGCAGGGCCAGAGCACCTCTCTGCATCCCGTGTTCCCAGGGAGCAGCACCCCCGGGCCAGGCTCTGCACCCCTGGAGCTGCCGGGCTGGAGCCAGCCCTGCCCTGGGGACAGGGTGCTGATTGTTATTCTGCATTAAGCCAGCGTTACCAGAGCCACCAAAGATCCAACAGCTCCTGGATTCCTGGGGCTGGGATGAAACCTGAATGAGCAATAAGGAGATGAAAAACTTGGATGTGAGCGAGCTCCTGCAGCTGGGAGTCACCGCAGCAAGAGCAGCGGAGTGGAACCTCTTTGAAATGTGGGTCAGATCCAGCAAAAGGGTTTGAAAGAATTTTGTCCAAAGGAAAAAAATAAAGGAGAGGAGTAGTTTGAAAATGTCAATAAAATAATAATTCATCTCAGCATATTCAGGCTGCCAGACTTCAGGGAGCTCCCAGTTCAGAGACAGCATGAAATGTAAATACTTTATATAACGTTGACTGTGACCATCAGCCTCATTATGCCTCTGAAATTCATCATTTTTGCCTTCGGATGCTGAAATTTGTTGACAATCAGGAGGAGAAGAGTCCCCCTGGATGGTTGTGGTGTGGTGCTGTGGGAACTTTCCCTCTAATTACGGCAGGAAGGCAAATTGCAGGAGGCTTTTTAAAATAACAAGTGAAGATAGTGACCTTTTTTACAAAGGCTTGGATGAAAGATGTGAAAAAATGGAATTCATTAGAATATTTCTAATAGAATATTTCTAATTTCCTGACATTCAAATAGGAGAGACTTTCTCAGTGTGCATCTTCTCAAACATTTATTGTTAAATGTCGTCGTTTAACAAAGGTCCCTGGACTCTTTGCATGCCAATGAACCCCACGATTGAATTTAGAAATATAAACTCTACAGAAGGAAAGAATTTCTCTCTGTGTCTACAGTGCTGTCCTACAATTCATTACCGTGGTGTAAATGCCTGAATGAGTTCAGTCTAAAGGTGCATAAATGCATTTAAATGAATTTAAAATTAGGACTATTAAAATAACTGTGCAAATCCCCTAAGGGCATTTTGGGACAAAATTAAATTCAGGGCACACATAAAATATTTTAGAAAATAAATAAATATATAAAAACACATGATTGTATGTGATTGAAACATTATCAGGTTTTGAGTTTTATTGAAATTCATAATGAAGCACAAAAGTAATTCTTGAGACATTTTGCAGGAGCGCAGGGAAGGTAAACAGCAGCACCTGAGGGTTTGTTCTGAGGAGAACAGGCACCGTTCTGCTTTGGTGCCAGCTGTGTTGGGGTTTGTGTGTGGTGGTTTGGGGGGTTTGGTTTGACTGGAAAGCCCCAACCCAACCCCACTGTTCGAGGCTTTGTTTAGGGACACAATGGGCCCGTCCCTGCTCTGAAGAATTCCCGTGTAAGCGGAAAAACAAAGGGATTCGGGCAAGATGCGTTATCTGCCTCCTGCAGCTGGAACTCGAGAGGAGAGCAGATTAAGGGAATCGCCTCCGACGGCTTAGACAAGCTGGGAGGGAACTTCCAGAGTGGGAATCCCTGGGAGAGCCACGCAGCATCCTTCCCCAGCTGGATGTGCTCCCATGGGACACTTTCTCGTCCTCCTTCCTTGTTACCAAGGCTTGATATCCTCTCCCTGTTTTCCTTGGCATCGTCCCAGCATCTCTGGAGCAGAAGTTTTCTCCTTAGAGGAGCAGTGGGTTGTGACAGCAGCTCCTGCTTGTTTCCCAGCATGCTGGGATTCATGGTGCCAGGGCCATGTGTTGGGATAACGAGTAAAGGGACTTCTTGGGCACCTCTTGCTGTTTACTGACAAAACTGGGCTTCAAACGGAAAGGTTCAAAATACCAGCATAGGAGGGGTTTAATGTCACTCCCTTCAGAAAAGACAAGGAAGGAAGGAAGGAAGGAAGGAGAACCAGCAATGTCCCCAGGTAACCATCCAGCGTGACCAGGGAGGGAGCAGGGAAAAGCAGGTGTGGAATGGAGCTGAGTGAGGGAGTCCTGGCAGAGGTGCAGTCAATTAGGGGGCTAATGAGGGAGGGGATAAATGAGGGAGGAGTGGGGTGGGAAGGGGAAGAGTAGTTTGGGGGAAGGAACCTTGGTGTAGATAGGGATGATTCCACTTGGTTTGGGGTGGTTGTTACCGGTGTAAGGTGGATTTCAGTTGTTGTAATGTCTGTGCTTTTGGAATTTGTTCTTTGAATTGAATCCCAGCACATTATCTCAAGAAAAAGCCCTTCAGTTTTCCTCTCCGAGGGTACTTCCAGTGCTTTTACATGGTGCAAAGTTCCCAAGGACTGTTGCTCTCCTGCTGTGAAGTATCTAAGGCCTGACTTTGTCCCCAGTAATTCTCAACTTCACCCTCTGGCTCCTCAGACCCCACAAATCTGTTAAACAGCCCCTTGGATTGGCAGAAGGAATTTTTAGTCATCTCCTCACTCACTGAGGCTTTGCCAGGGCCTTGCTCTGGGTCTCAGGAGCTGAGTGGAACTTTTGCCATTAATGAATCTAAATTAGTAGGAGTAACAGAAATCCAGGTGCTACTTATTTTATTAGTGGAGTATGAAGTGTATCATGTACACATTGGAAAAGGTTTTTACTTCAGAGGAGGGAAAGGAGCACTTTGGAGTTCATGCTGTGAATTTTCTACAGAGAGTGACTCTAAATGCACTTTTTGTAATGCATGACTTTATTTATTTTAAAAAAGGGCTGCATTATTAAATTTGGTTGTCTGTGCAAACAAATGTGAGTTATTTTGCCAGCTCAAGTGTTTTCTCAGTCACCCATAAATAAGAAAGTGACTTGAAAGTACAATTGATCAGAAATGATGTGTTGAGTGTTTCCCTACAAGGAGGGCATTGAGTTGGGAGTTCTGTCAGATTGTAGATTCCTCCCTCATCCACAGAATGCCTTTCTCCTTCAAATCTGCATTTCACGACAGTATCTTTGTTTTCTGTGAATGATGTGATAATTCAGATAAATCTGTGCTGGTTGAGAAAAAACAGAAATGAATTGTTGTGACACAGAGTGAGTTTTTGTTCTGAGGGAAGAGGTCAGGGGGGCTAAGGGCCAGCTGCTGACTCCTCCCAGGTGGAGAAGGGGCTGTTTGGGTGGTGCTGTGCTGGGCCGGTCGCAAATCTTTCCAAGCGGATTAAAAATGAACTGAGGTGGTCCTGGAGAGGAACATCTGGGATGCTCTTGTCCTTTTTCCCCTCTCAGCCCTCCTGAGGGTTTGGGTTGATGGCCCCAGTGAGGACCCTGGGCTGGTGCTGAGCTGCTCCCACCTCTGCAGGGAAAGGTGCTGGGCTGTGTCCTCAGCTCAGCTGTTCCAGCTGGTGCTTGTCCAGGCTGGGAAATGGGATCCATGCTTGGGTTTGTGCTCAAGCGCAGCCCAGCAGCAGCAGGGGAGGGCAGGGATGTGCTTCCTTTGGGCCCTTCTGTCTTCGGAGCACGCTGGATCCAGATAGTGCTGAAAACCACTCGTGTTTGCCGCAGCAGGGGTGTCGGGCTGCTGCTTCCCAGCACGTGTTCCTCTCAAAGCAAGATGTGCAGGAGCGCGCTGTGCCGGCCCGGCCTGGCGGGGCCTGGGCAGCTCCCACGGTGCCAGGNTGGTGCGGCCCGGCCTGCGCCCCTCCTGCTCCGTGCCGCCGCCATCGCCTGTCCCCCTTCGGCTGAGGGCCCGGGGCTGGCGTGGGCAGCATGCAGGGAGTTCTGGCCGGACTGGGTGTGCCGCTCTGAGGAGATTACGGGACGCTGGCTGTGAAACCCACGTCTGAGAAATGTGTGGGGCTCGCTCCTGTGGGGAGAGCCCTGGCAGCTCCCCGGGGCTGGGACAGGGCCACCCAGAGGGCTGGGATCTGTGTGCCCTACGTGGGCACCCAGGGTGCAAATAATGAGGAGTCAACGGCAAGATCAGCCCGCGTTACAGCAAGTCCTATTTTTGTCCTGTTTTTTTTCCCTGCCTGGAGAATATTAATGTACAAATCAAAGGAATCTACTTAAAAGTGTTTTAAATAACCGGCCTTGTTAGGGAAAGAGGAGGGAAGGGTTTGTTGTTATGAAATACAAAAGATTGAGGTGATCCTGGCACAGGGAAGGGGAAAATAAGGAGGAAGAGATTTCAGTGGCCTCCCCTTCCCTGAAGAAAGGAGTAAACCCTTCGGATGGCTGCTCCAGCCCTGGAGCATCCGCACAGCAAGAAAACATGCCTTTAAGTTGGCACTGAAAGATGTGGTTACCCATCTCAGCTAGGGTTTAAATGGTGTGAAAGTGGAATAATTATCAAGGTAACAGGAGGGTTTTAAAGTGAATCCCTGTCCAGGGGTTGTTCTGCTGTGTGGGAAGGTCTCCCAGGCTGCAAGGACCTGTAGCATCTGATTTACTGACTCCTCTTGCTCTGAGGGAGAAGAAAGCTAAAAACACAATTTCAGTGTTCCCAGATTGGTTTATTTCTCGGGTTTCTGTGATTCTGTGACTCCTATGACAGCTGCCGTGCTGGGATGTGATGAGCTCACTCCCTACACCCCTTGGATTTCTATTTCTGTGCTCTGAGATGCTCCCTCCCTCCCTCTCCCATGTTTGTGCCGCTTTCCCCCCACCCCATCTCCCCACCAGTCCAGTGCAAGGAGGAGGAATTCCCAAAATGTTGCCTCTTAAGGATCTCTGTTCATCCTCTTCACAGAAGATCTGGCTGAATGTTTTCTAGAGACTTCAGTATTTCTGCCTTCACAATTTTCTCTGTACACAGTGAAGCTCCACTGTAAGATCCTTCTAATCTCTCAGGTTTCAAAGCTAATGGCACCAGGCTAAAATTACCCCATTAAATACCAATTAACATAAATCATCACAAGATGCTGCTCAGATTAAATATGCTCCTACTGGGTCTTTCTGTCTGGAAAGATAACTGAGTGAAGAAATGTTAAAATGAACTGACTTGGATGCTCCAAGGGGTTTTTTGGGTCTTGGCTGAATTTGTGACTGTTTGCACTAAAATAAAACAACCCCCCTCTGTTTCATGTTCTTGGGCACGGCTGTGGCCTGTTCAGGGGATGGGCTCAGACTAAAACACAGTTTACAGGTAATAATTAATCCTGGGTCAGATAATTAAACCACAGCACTTTGTGTGGGAGAACTGACTGAGGTTTGGTTGAGTTTAGTTCACTCTGGAGAAGTGGATTAAGCCTGATCCAGCCTTATCCTGAGTTAGTGCTATAAAAGGCTGAATTGAGGTTGTTTCATTTCTTAATTGACAGAATAGGATTTGAATTTTTGGCATGTGGGCAAGTCCTGGATGGTTTTGGTGACTCCAGGATCACAAGAGAAGACTTGCTGTTACATGCATGTTTGATTCTGCAAAACAAGTTCTACTGTCTAAAAATGTGAAAGAAACTCATGTTAGGAGGTGAAGGGGAGCAATGAAGGGAGAAATTAATCTTTTTTTTCTT
Organism: Dryoscopus gambensis; assembly: GCA_013389985.1. Lineage (NCBI taxonomy): Eukaryota > Metazoa > Chordata > Aves > Passeriformes > Malaconotidae > Dryoscopus > Dryoscopus gambensis. The sequence continues at coordinate 784,394 of WEIT01019424.1, read as the reverse complement.
CACTGGTGGCTGTTTCACCCATGTCTGGCAGTAGAAGCAACGATGAATACATGTCATGTTTCCCAAGTAATTTCTGGGTCGCTTCTCCCATGGCTGCTGGAAATGACTAAGCAGTATTTAATCTGGTTTTACAGATATGCAAAGCAGGGATGCTGCTCTCCATGGAGCAGGGCCGGGCACACATCCCAGCTTTGCTGGGCTGCTCCTTCTCCACGTGTGTGACCCAGGGGAGCCCAGGGCAGCCGCTGGAGGCTTGGGAAGCTCCGGGGGAAGCAGCTGTGCTGGAACTTCGAGGCACATCCTGCTGGGGTGGCAGAGGCTGGGGAAGGTCTGGTCCATAATTTTGTAGAAATTTATTGCCACAGTCATGGAATCATGGAGTGGTTTGGGTTGGATGGGACCTTAAAGCCCACCCAGTGCCACCCCTGCCATGGGCAGGGACACCTCCCACTGTCCCAGGCTGCTCCCAGCCCCAGTGTCCAGCCTGGCCTTGGGCACTGCCAGGGATCCAGGGGCAGCCACAGCTGCTCTGGGCACCCTGTGCCAGGGCCTGCCCACCCTCCCAGGGAACAATTCCTTCCCAATATCCCATCTAATACTGCCCTCTGTATCAGGGAATTTGGAATGCCCCAACTGTGCCATGGGGTCCTGCTCACGCAGTCTGTGCCCTTTTGGGGTGCTTTGTGCTCAGATAACAATCACCACGTGCAGCTGCAGTGCCGGGAGAGCCACATCTGCCCCCTTGGCAGCTGCTCAGCCAGGCGTGTCCATGGAGGCTGAGCAGGCTGGGCTGCACAAAGGCTGACTGACCCCACTGGGCACTGTTCTTCTGTCTGACTCATCCCTGAGCAATTGGTGCCAGCGTGGGGGGATCGTGAGCCCCTTGCAGGCCCTATAAACACAGCTGGGCTGGGACAGGCAGGCCATGAGAAGGACGTGCTGCTGTTCACACCCTGCCACGAAGCTCTGCAGCTCCTGGGCTACCGGGGCACCTCAGCTAAAAGGCACTCCCGAGACAAATGTTAGTCAGTGATTACAGAACAACAGCAAATTAATAAATAAAAGGAAGGCACACACTGTTTTTATTGTCCGTGCATTAATAATGCAGCAGCCTGTGCTTTTCAGAGACGTGGCTGTGATGTTCAGGTGGCTCCAGTGACAGTAGCACAGACTTGGCACTGAGCAGGATGCAGACTCAGACTTCAAATTGCAAAAAGGAGGGGACTGGACCTCTGTGGCTGGAATTTTCCTCTGCCTGACTGAGTATTATGGTCTTTATCTTTGCATTAGTAGCTTACTGTGACTCTGCACCAAAACTGCCTTGGGCAAATCTGTTTGGGAGTGAGTAAGAGGTCAGATGTTCCTCAGTTCACATCTGTATCACTGCCTGGGATCTGAGCAATCCTGGAACAGGTACCAAGGGGGAGATGCTTGTAGGGTTGGAGTTCTCCTTGCCTGAAGTCAGTGAGTTGATATCTGAAGGTCTGATGTAAATGCAGGTGAAACCAGGAAATGTCAGACTCCTCTGCTGGGCTCGAGCTCATTCCCTGGCTGGCTGTTCCAGTAACAGCAGGGGCACTGGGAGCAGGGAGAGTTGCATTTTTTGTGATAAACACCTGTTCCCTGGGGTTCTGAGGCACAGGAGGGTTTGGGTTGGAATTAAAGCCCATCCAGTGCCACCCCTGCCGTGGCAGAGACATCTTCCACCATCCAAGGTTATTCCAAGCCTTGTCCAACCCGGCCTTGGACACTTACAAGGATGGGGCAGCCACAGCTTCTCTGGGAACCTGTGCCAGTGCTGTTCCATTACAAGACACTTCTACTAATTGCAGGTAACTGGAAAAGAACATTCAGTGGGAATAAAGAGAAACCAGGTCAATGAGGACACACCAGAGCATGATTCACTTCTCCAAGACCTCTAGTCAGAGGCCAGGGCTCATCCTGCTTTGAGCAAGTTTGATGAGAGAGAGCTGCTTTCATCTCTATTAATCATGTAGTGGTTGGTTAGGTCATGGATCAGTTGTTCCAGGACCTGTTATTTTCTGGAGGTGATAATTCAGAAAAATGAACTGAGCCCTTGCTCCCCACTGGCCCACATCAGGCTCAGGTGGATCCAGGCTGGAGCTGGGAGGTTTGGGAGCAGCTTGCTGCGCAGCTTTAGGGCTCTTGGCTGTGTGCTTGCACATTTTCTACTTTGCACATTAGTTCAAATAACCTCAGTTCTCACTGGGGTGTTTCTGGGATGGATGTTTTTGCCTGTTCCTGCTGTGCAAGGTGGGCAGTGCAGGTGTTGGCAGGGCCAGGCAGGCAGGAGATTCCTGGTGTGATTGCACCTGTGCTCCAAGGAGCTCCACCTGCCCACGGGGAGCATTTCTCCTGCTGTTGTCCTGGAAAACAATTTTGCTTTATTTTTCCAAGGCAGAACTCACCACTCAGCTTCTGTTCAGGTCGTTTCACACTCAAACTCCTTTTATTTCAGAGAAGCTGTAACTTTTATGACCTTCTGTGGGTGATGTAGAATATTATCACAGCTCAGTTATTTTCTCTCCTCAGTTACATGGGAAACCAGAGTTCAGCTGGTTTGGTGATGCATCCCTCTTATTTTGTGGGGCTTTTTTTTACAAATCCTATGAGATTTGTGTTAAAAGACTTATTTGGTGATATCTGCTGCATCACAGGCTTGATGCTGCTCAACAGGTCAGCCTAGACAAGTGTAATATCTGCAGAAACTCGGTTCCTTCCCCCCTTAATCTCTCCAATCATGTTTTCCATGCCCTGACATTTGTGTGGGGGTGAGTCCATCGCTGGGTGTTGCTGCACTTGTTTGGTGTGTGGGGTGGATTTCTGGTGTCTGATGTGATGTCACGGAGGCACAGCTGGGGGCCTTCTGCATCCCAGCTTTCTATCACATCTGAGTATCTGATTTCACAGCCACGTAAGATTAAGGCTGTCTCAGTAATACCCTTTAATTCTGCCTTATGATCAAGCTCATGCTCTGCTGTGATACAGATGCTGACTAATTTGCAATATTGTCTGAAGGAAAGATGAGGCAGAACAGGATCTGCAGGCATTCAGGAGAGTGTACACACTGATTTTATTTTGGTTCCCTCTTTCACAGTGCTGGAGATGACTTAAGAAAAAAAAAAAACGAGGACATGTATTTTGCTTGCTGTAAATGTAAATATAAATCCTCATCAGCAACTGTGTAATCCGGCAATGATCTCTCTTAAATTGAAACAAATAATAAATTTTGTGAATAGAGCCGAGGATTGATGGTGTCATCCTTGCAGGCAGTTTAGATGTAAAGAGTTTTATATTGACTATGCAAATCAACGTTGAAATAACACCAGAAGGGAGCCAAAGATAAAAGAGCTGTTAAACCTTCCTGTGAATTCTTGCAAATCAGCTCCTGAGCCTGCAGCAGCTCCTCGTGCTCTCCACCTTGGAGGGCTGGCTCTGCACGGCGCTTTTCCCTCTGCTTGGGCAGTTGGAAAGGCTCTGGAGCAGCCAGAGCAGCTCCATGAGGATGGAATATAGGTCAGTGTTGATCTTAATGCAGTGCTTATTTATCCAGAACGTCCGGAAAGGCCTGCCCAGCTCCCAGGAACACACCCCGGGATCTCTGTGCAGCTGTGCTCAGTCTCTCAGCAGCTGAGCAGCCCCCGGCCCCGCCGCAGCCCTGCTTGCCAAATGAGGGATCCTCTCTTATCAGCACCACGAGCAGCGAGCAGCCACCCCGCTCTGCGGTGCTCAGGGAAACGCACGTGGCTCTGCTTTAGCTCTGCTTTCCCCGCCGCTGAGTCTGAGAACACCCCAGGCCGGGCTGGCTCTCTGATAAAGGGATTTATTCATCCCTCTGTGTGTGCAAGAAAAGGACCTGCGGGTCCTGGTTGCTGGCAAGTGGAACAGGAGCCAGCAGTGCCCTGGCAGCCAGGGGGACATCCCTGTCCTGGGGGGAGAAAGAACAGCAGCAGGGAGGGGATTGTCCCCCTCTGCTCTGCACCGGGGAGCAGTTTGGGCACCCCAATATAAAAAAGACCTGGAGCCATTGGAGAGTGGCCAAAGGAAGCCATGGAGATGGAGAAGGGTCTGGGGGGCGAAATGAGGAGCAGCTGAGGGCACCTGGCTGGAGAGAGGAGACTGAGGGGAGACTCATCAGGGGCTGCAGCTCCAATCTCTGCTCTGTGACCAGGGACAGGACACAAGGAATGGCTGGAGCTGGGCCAGGGAGGGTCAGGCTGAGATCAGGGAAAGGATCTTCCCCCAGAGGGTGCTGGCACTGCCCAGGCTCCCCAGGGAATGGGCACAGCCCCGAGGCTGCCGGAGCTCCAGGGGCGTTTGGGCACCGCTGCCAGGGATGCCCAGGGTGGGATTTGGGGTATCTGTGCAGGGCCAGGGGCTGGGCTGGATGACCCTGGTAGGTCCCTTCCCACTCAGGATATTCCATGATTCCAAGAGTAATTGGTGCAGGCTTTTCCTTGCAGGTCTGTGGTTTACTTGGGATCCAGCCATGCCTGCTGCATCTGTTAATGTGGCTCAGCATAAAAAAACCCACTCAGTTTTGTTTAAAATCTTGCTTTTGGTTCAAAACCAAACGATACAGCATGAAATGCACATGTGGGTTGGTCCCCTGATGATCCTTCAAGTAAATTAATCTGAAAAATAAGGGAAAAAAACTTGAAAAGACCCTTAAACCATCTACATCCCAAAGCACATTATAATGAGTCTTTCTCAAGCACAAACAACAGAAACCCAACTCCACCCTCTGCTCTTTTTACAAGAAAAGCAACATCAAAGCGGAGGAGAAATTGTCCCTGTAATTACCCACGGCAGTGGCGTGGTTAGGGGGGAGTTGTGCTCCTGGAGGAGTTTGGATCTGGGAGCAGGGGCCCACTGAGCTTTGTGTGTCTGTGGTACCTCCCTGAAGGGGTTGCTGTGTTCCTAAACTGGTGAGACTTGAGATGAGTTTGAGCAGGAAAGGGATGGATTTGGACCAAGGATTAGTCCTTCCCTTCCTTGGTGGGCCCCACTGTACCTGACCTGGAATTCCTGCCAGGAGCATCCTCCCCGACCGACAAAGGGAATGAGCTGTTATTTTGGGCAGTGCTGGAAATGAACTCCAAGGGAATGTTGCAAATTACGGAGCTCCCGAGTGTCAGAATCTGGGTTGCTGCACTCTCCAGTGGTGCAATGGGGTTTTAATTGCCACGGACGCTTTTTGACTGCTGTGTGCTACATCAGGGGATGTCTTTCTGGGTTCTCAGCGTGGTTTGGGGTGGAGTCTGGGGTGCTGAGTAGCAGATCTCCAGGGCAATGGTGGAGTCCCCGTGCCTGGAGGGATTTAAAAGCGGTGTGGATGTGGCACTTGGGGACACTGGTCAGTGGTGGCTTTGGCAGTGCTGGAGTAATAATTGTACTTGGTGATCTTGAAGGGCTTTTCCAACCTCAAAGGTTCCATGATTCTGTAATACTGTGAAGCTGGAATAAGAGATGTCTTTGCCCCGGTGTACCAGGAGGGTGTCTCGAGCTCATGTGAGGGTTAGCTCAGAGCTAGGAGCACATCTGCCTCCTCCACAGCCTTGGCCCTCCTTGATAAGGAAGCAGGGAAAGGGATTTTGCATCCCCTGTGCTGGAGCAGCCTCTGGGTTTGATGCCTGAGGTCGTTTGTGAATAGCCCAGTTCCTGTGTAATTACTGTGGGAGCACTCAGGTACCTCCTGGTGGGGAGGCAGAACTCAAACCCCCAGGCCGTGTGTGCCCACGGGCACAAGTGTTGGTGACAAACCCGTGGTGGATCAGCTGTGAGGTGCCACTGACCTCCCCAGGCCCGGCTCTGCCACCCATCATCACTGGCGTTGGCTGTGGAAGAAATCCTGGAGCAGTGGGCAGGATTATTTGTAGAGTTAGCTGCTGTTCAGAGTAAATAACTTCTAAAATCTGGCCCGATGTTACCAGAGAAGCTGTTTCAAAGTGATATTTATAGATTCCAAGTATTACCTGAGCAAACGTGTCATCTGCACCCTGCTCGCACTGCGAGCCTCTGCCACTGCCGGCAGGAAAAGTACCAGGCAGAAAATTCCCAGGGAAATGAGAATTTGCTGATAGAAGTGTGGGTTTTCAATAGGCTTTTTTGTGTGTTGGAAACGTGCAACTAATGCTGGGACTGAAGTGACCCCAGGGAGAAAAAGCTGATTTTAATGGGACAGAAATTACACGGTGAAACCTTTTTCTTGCCACGTTTCTGCAGTGCCCAGCAGCAGGATTTCCCTCACTTCAATGTTCATGGGTTCATGGCCCTGCCCTCCTCTTCCTCACGTGGAGAGCTCTTAACTGAAGCACAAGTGCCAGCACAGGGGTGGGTCGCTCTACCCAGAGTGAATAAATCAGGTGTTAGATCTTTGTTTCTCAGATGTTTTCACTAAAGAAGCCTGATTAATCAGCCCAGCAGAACGACTGAAAGGCAATTTCCCGGGCTGAATAACTGAATTTCTGTGGCACAGGCCTCCAAAGGAAAACACTGCCAAACCCAGTGACTTTAAGTGAGACTGTCACACCAAGCACGGTGATATTTTAGCCTTAGTCCCTCTCCTGCCTGCGGAATAGAGATGCTCGTGCGTCCTCATCCATCAGCTGACAGCTTCCTGCTTACGGAAATGGTGATGATTTGACATCAGACCACTTAAATTTCCTTAGTGGCTGGGCTGGAAACCTCTCACATTTTTCACCACTCTCCTGCATCTTTCTTACTTTTTTTTTTTCCTCGACAAGACTGATACTGAATGTCACTGCAGTGAATAGAAGTGCACCAGGCTGGACAGCACGTAGGAGAAGATACGCACTGATGCTCCCTAAATGGGGTGTGTGGCAGGGATGCAAGGAAAGAGGGGAGCTGCAAATAGAAGTTGCTCTAATCACTGAGTAACTCGGGTGAGAAGGTCTGGAGGTCTCCATTCCAGAGGCCAGACCAGATTGCTTAGGGATTCATCCATTTCAGCCCCCAAAACTTCCAAGGATAGTGTTTGGAGAAAAGGTTTTCCTTAATGGCTCTGTAGCTTTGCCCATGAATTTCCACCCATCCAGCATTTCTGGGGCACACCGTGGTATGAAGCTGCTCCCTTTGGGACTGTGAGAGCTGAGGGAAGGGTTATTTTTAGACTGAGGTGGATTTTTGGATCAAGCCTTTTGCATTAGGCAGTTTCTTTGCTGTGCCAGCACCCAGGGGACAGAAGGGGTGCGGGGCCACCAGACCACCCTGAGAGGGCTGGGAAAGGTGGATTGGCAATTAAACACTTACTGGCAAAGGGCTGAACTGGGGGGAATGCTGGATGGCTGTGGGAAACATAAAAGTTAATGGAAAGTAATTTGGCAACTTCATCTGCAGGTTGGCCGGGATCCAAGTGGATCATAATTGGATTTCAGCTGCTTTTGTGTACTCAGTCATTGAGATACCCTCCAGAAAGTCACCCCTGGCTCACATGGAGGGAGCAGCTCGTGTGTGGGGCTTGGAGCAGTTATCAGGGGAACGAATGGAAGTTGGATGGAATTCACAGTGGTGTATGGGCATAAATCTTGCTTTGCTGGGCTGTTTGGTCCCCTGCCGTCCCCCTGTTGAGGCAGCTTGGAGCTGAGGCAGTTGGGCATGTGTCTCCTCCCCCTGAGCTCTGTTTCGAGCACGGTTTGTCAGAGCCCTGTGCCGGTTCCAGAGGCAGCAGCTCCCTCTGGGTGCCATTCCCTTTAAAATAATGACAGGAGGCTGACCCAGCACTCGCCATTCCTACACGTAACACAAACTTAATCAAACTCCCAGCCCCTTCCCAGCCTTGGGAATACACTGAACTCTCTCACAGTGTAATTAAATTCTGAGGGTGCAATTGTTGTGCCCTCTCTTCAAGCTCGTGTCAGCATCCTTGCTCCAAGGCTTGGTGCTGTGTCACATGGCTCTGCTTTCGTGGTGCTGTTACATTTTCACCAGGGATGGAGATTGCCTGGGTCAGGATGCGCTGTGGATGTGAACATCACCTGGGTTGCTCAGCTACACCTCACTGTGGCATCCATCCCTTGCGTTGAGGTGTTTCTCTTACCTGTTCAGAAACACCAGTGTGGGACACTGGCAGTGAAGGAAAATACTAGTTTTAGATATAATTTTGTCTTTAAAATATTTTTTCTAGTACTGTTGTAATTAAGGCTCATCCCATGTAATTTGAAGAGGTTCTTTACCGTGTGTGGGCAGTTTATGGCTGGATGTATTTTCCTTATGTAGTTGTTCATTCGAGTGAGTCCTGCTGTGTATGTGGACCCTGAAGAATCCAGTTAAATAAATAAATGGATGGAGATCACTGTTCCGCTCCTAACGTAGGTTTTCTAAGTCAGATTTAATTTAGATATTAGGAAGAAATTCCTGAGTGAGGGTGGGCAGGCCCTGGCACAGGGTGCCCAGAGAAGCCGTGGCTGCCCCTGGATCCCTGGCAGTGCCCAAGGCCAGGCTGGATGGGGCTGGGAGCAGCCTGGGACAGTTCCACAGACACATTCCACACATTGCTGGAGCCATCTAGCACAGAACTCCAGACAAATGGCTAAGAGAGGCTGTGGTGCTCCTAATTGTTTATTATATGTTTTATGGAGCCCTCTGCCTGCCCAGTCTAATGTCATTGGCAAGATAAGAAGGAAGGAAATATTAAGAAATAGGCTCTCCCCACTCCTAATGCGCCTCTTCGTGCTTTATGTGCTTCTCTCTCACTCCTGATTTCCTTGGCATCAAATTGCCCTTCACCGCGGTGAGTGATGCTGGGTACTGAGGGAAATGTGGCTGTGGAGAGGGAAAATAAAGTGTCAGGAGTGAAATAGTGCCCTCATTGTAATGTATTATCTAATTAGTGGAACTGGCTGCAAACTTCCCTGTCTCGGCTGCACGGCTCTCAAACGAGCCTCCCCTCAGCTCTTATCTCTGCAGTGGAGTTATTTTATAGAAATACGGCGGGCTCTGGCAGGCTGGGAGTGACTCAGGCGCCGTTTGGGATGTGCAGCACGGCCCTGGCTGGGGCTGAGCCCTGTCGGCCGTGCCACCACCCTGGAGAGTGGGAAAGGCTCCGACACCACTGCTGGACTTCGGAGGGGAGAGTGCGCACAGCTCAGAGACTGATTGCTGCAGCGGGGTTAATTAATCACGGGCACCGCCGCTGTTGGGGCAGTAGCAGTGGGTGTGAAAGCCTTGCAGCGCTCCCAAGGGAGGCTGTTTGCCCCTCGAGCCTGTGCAGCTCGGCCAAGGGCAGTTATTTTATGCGCCAGGGTTCCACCCTCTGAAGCAAGGCAGAGGGAGAGTGGCATTGCCTTTCTCAGTGGTCTGAAGATTAAACCTTTCTCTAAGACCTGAGGCAGCTCTTGCAGAATGCAGGGCAGTGAAAAGCTCCCTGTAAGGAGCTTAGGCTGTAATACCAGACGGAGGCTGATAAGGGAAGCAGTGATCAAAGCACTACCACTCTTTCAGGCCTGTATTTACCAAGCTCCTCTGGCACCAGGCACAGTTTCCCCCGTATTTTATATTTCTGTGGAATGACAAAAAAAAAGCAGGATACAGCCTTTAATTGTGAAGTTTTAATGCCCCCCACACCCGTCAGTTGAACTTGAAATTTTAGAGAGGTGTTTGTCTTGTCCCACAAAGCCAGTGCTCCAGGAAGGTTTTCCCTGCTATTTAATGCAGCCGCAGCAGCTGTGGTGGCATCCCCAACACGGTGAGGAGGGGACAGCGTGGCTCCCAGCACTCCTCCGGCTTGGAGCCAAAACAAACAATCCTGTAAACTTCTTAAAGCCGTTTCTCCAGGCAACAGAGGGAGCATAATCATTCAGATTTAAACTGTTTCCTTCTCTTTTGCAGTCATTAGTTGCAGTAGTACATTCCCAAGGTTAAGTGTAGGGAAAAAGAAATAAATTTAGTTATCAAAACTCGTGCAGTGTGAGCACACTTATTTTTGCATCTTTTATAGATGAATCTTGGAATGTCTTTCATTAGGAGAACACTGATCATCCATGTAGGTTATTATTGCTGGGTTAGATATAAAGCCGCTGAAAGTTTTGGAGACAGCAATAGAAATATAATCTTTGATTTACCAAAAATAAAGATGTGACAGTGCTTGACATGGGTGTTTTAGGTGTTGGTCCTGCAGCCCAGGAGCTGCTGGGACTCAGCTCTGGCAGGAGCACAAGCGCCCTCGAGTCACAGCAATTTCTGTGAGGAAAAGCAGCCAAGAGCTCTGGTCAAGTGTTTCTGCCAATATTATTTTTATAGATGGAGGGAAAAAAAATCTGTTATACTTATGAGGGGGAAGTCAGATGGAGCAGGGGACAAAGCAAAACCGAAGCTCTTGCAGGCGGTGTTTGTGATCCAGAAATCAAAAAGAATAAGAAGCCATTCTTCCCTTGAACTGAGGAGCTGCATGAGAGTCAATGAACATCAAAAATCATTGTGCTCTTCCCGGCTGCTGTGGCTCCTGAAGCGCTGGCTGATGAATGGGAGATTATTTTTTGGCCGTCCCGAGTTTCTTGCTCTGTGGAATCCATACTGATGATAAAGTGTCACATAACTCTCCCCGCTGTCGAGCGCTTGAGGCAACAGCCATAGATTCATCCCATCTATCATTCTTTGGGATCTGGAGGGCCAGGGAGCTGCTCAGCCAGCCAGCAGGTGGGAGGCCGAGCAGCCCCTTCCCACCCTCCCTCCCTGGGGATGGGATTCTCATCCCAGTCGCTGTCAGCCCCCAGGGCTGCTGTGTTTTGCCAGCCTGGCAGCTCAGCAGCTGCCTCGCCCTGCGGCGCTGCCGTGGCTCGAGAGCAGTCACTCTGTGCACTTGGAACCAGTACAGACCAGCCCGAGCTGTATTTTATCTGTGAGAGGTGTCTGCCTGGGCCCGTCCCCAGCTGGTGCTGCTCACTTCAGCTCCTGCACATCCACTGCCATCCTCCCTCCCTGGGGAGGGAGAGGGCGGCTCTGAAGCGAGGCAGCTTTTGTTGGTTTTGTCATCCCAGTTTAGCCCGACTGCTTTGGATGGAGCAGGGAAATGTTCACAGCTGTAGTGCTGGTGACTTCACATTTCCATGGCAAACCAACGCAGCCAGAGAGGCTTTTAAAGCCAGGCTTTTGCCGTAATCTCTCACAGGATCCCAGGAGTCATTCAAGGCTCCTTGGCTGCTGTCTGAGGAGCAGATGTGTTTGCTGGAGTCTCAGCTCGAGGAGTTCAAGCTCTCTGCGCAAGTTTCCCTCTGAATCCTGTGGTGTTTGATGTGTGTGGGGAAGGTGGGCGTTGGAAGTTGTTCTCTCAGTCTGAGGGGAGCTGCTCTGTTCCAGTTTGGGGGAAGCAATCTGGCCATGAGTGGCTCCTCTCCTGCACTGTAGTTCTTTAGTGTTGGCAAAGCACTTCGAGGTGCCTCTGCTGAAGAGACTATTAGATCTAAAATGCATTATTGCTCGCTTCTGTAACCGACACAAATCCAAAGTGCTGCTTTGGCAGGAAGAGCACTTGGAAATATTAGATTTATTGAGAATTATGTCCTCCCAGTCAGTCAGTTGTAGCGATGAAGTCTGTTTGCATTATCCTTCCTGCAGGCTGAGTGCTAAATGGGGCTGTGCTGCCTGGAAAAGCAATTCCCTGGTGACAGGAGACTGGCTGGGGGTCCTCTGCTGTGGGGGCAGCTCTGAGGAAAGGTTCAGTTGTTGCTGATGATAAACCAAATTCAGGAGCTCTGTCCAGCACTGGAGTCTCTTCTTGTCCCTTCTCTTTCTGCCTTTTGCCTGCTTGCTGTGTCTTCAATCAGCCTTGCTGGATAAATCTGATTCTTCCAGAGGGGAATTACTGTCTCTGCTCAGGGTGGGCAGCCAGGGACTGGTGGTTGGGTCCTGCCAGCTGGGCTTAGATCCTGGGAACAATTATAACACGTGGAGCAATTTCACTGCGATGCTCTCAGGATTTTGTGAGCAGGATTTAAGGCAAGCAATTTTAATTTCAGTCAGGAAGTTTATAATTTCCATATTGTGCTGGAGTTACATCTAATAGTCATGGTATCAGATGCACAAAGTACTCGTGTATTGCATTCATCAGGTTTCAGAGCAGACATCATTCAGACTATCCACTTTGGAAAGATAATTTTTGAGAAGAACTTTATTGATTTAGAGTAATGTTACGGAAAAGTGACTTGTCTCTTTCCAGAGTGACTTACGCTCTAACTGACTGCAGCATTGGATACTCCATAATCTCTTCTTTCCCCATGAAATCAGAGAGTGGGAAATAAGGAGTGTCGGGGAGCGTGCTCTGGCTGTTTCCCCCAGAAGCTGGCCAGGAGCTGTGCAAATATTAGGCCACATTACTAATTTAGTTCTTGTCAATTAGGAGATTTGGGAGGGCTGGCTGGTTTCCTAAGGAGCAGGAAAGGCTGGTGTTTGCTTGGCTTGCTGCTCCCCTGGCTGTCAGAGTGCCGTGGAGGCAGAGCTGGTGTGGAAGCTGTGCAGGACAGGGCAGTGATGGCCCAGCAGAGCTGACAGGAGCTGTTGTGTAACGCGTCCTGAGCTCCGCCGTGTCACAAGTCCATGTGTCAGCTCTGCTTATTCTCAGGGCCTCTGGTTTCCACAGTGAATTAATATGCACAGGGCTTTGAGTTGCCTGAAATAATCCTCCTCTGAACTCCTGGCTGGGAGCCTTGGCTCTTTGTTGGACCTGGGCTTGGGAACGTCTGCTTTGTTTCTTCCAAGATTTCAGCATGTGCAGCCAGGTGTTTGTGGGAGCACAGGTGGCCTGGAGCAGGCTGCATTTTGGGCAGGATTGCTGACAAACACACGCGTTCCTGGCAGGTTTCACCCATGGCAGGGTGGGGAAGGGCTGCAAAGCTGCCCCAGGGGCTCCCTCAGGCCCTCCTGGCTCCTGTTCCAACGCTGCTGCTCCCTCGTGCCCAGCTGGGCTGGTTCCTCTGAAAGCCTGGGCTGCCACCAGTGGCTGCAGCTGAAGGTGTCCCCGGGCTCTGCTGGGGACATGGGCAGCAGCCATGGGGCGAGGCCAGGGGCACGAGGCAGGGCTGTGGGACACCAGCAGTGGGCAAAAACCTCCTGTGAAACTGCAGGAATTACTCCAAACTGCATCAAGGGGAGGAAGAGGTGAAGAATATCTTCTGGGATGCTCATTACAACCTCCTCCTGCTGAGGCTGTCAGTGGCTTGCCCGTCAGGCCCTCTCATGTTCCAGCTGGGTTGCTGTCCTGTGTTTTTGTCTGTGCCTTGTCTCACAGTAAACCCCTCATCACCATGAGCCACGCACTGCCCCAGACTGCGAGGAGCTCACTGGTCAGGCTTTGGAACTGCCCAGGGAGGTTTGGAGTCCCCAGCCCTGGAGGTGCCCAAGGAAGGCCTGGATGTGGCACTCAGTGCTCCGGGCTGGGGACAGGGTGGGGATGGGGCACAGCTTGGACTGGATGGGCTGGGAGGGCTTTTCCAGATGAAATGACCCCGTGACTGGGTTTTGGGATGGCAAAACCCATGTTCACCCTGGTTGACCAGGAGCAGACAAGGCTGGAGCAGAACTTGCCTGGCTCAGTCTCCAGGACTTTAAGGTGCCCCCTTGAAGACTGTGGGATTTCACCTTTTTATTGGCTTCAGTGAGGACAGAGCAAGCCTGATCTGCTCACATGTGTTTGATTTACTGATGTCATTTCCAGGCCTGGTAGAGACCTCCCACCTTGAAGCTCATCTTGCTCTGGCTCTCAGGACTTGTAGCAACTCCTTGTGCTAAAGTTGTGGTGAAAGAATAAAATGAAATTTACAGCATATTTAATTGGAATTTCACTGCTCCTGTCCACCTGATAATGAATTAGTTTTCAGCACAGGGAAAAACTAAAGCTAGAAGAGATTCCCTTGCAGAAGGCAGCTGTTGCTGGGGGTAATCACAGGCTGTATATCCAGCTAATGGGAGCTGGGGCTGTGTTGGGAGGTTCACAGCTTGGGAGAAGTGTTTTGCACTCAGGGAAAGAGCCCTGAGGAGATTTCTGGACTTAAGGGCTACCGGTGTTTTAACCAGAAAATCGTGGTCAGTGCCTGGAGGTGTTGTGGGAGGGTGGCACTGTGTCCCAGCAGGTGATGGGAGGGTGGCACTGTGTCCCAGGAAGGGTTGGGAGGGTGGCTCTGTGTCCCAGGAGGAGCTGGGAGGGTGGCTCTGTGTCCCAGCAGGTGCCGGGAGGGTGGCTCTGTGTCCCAAGAGGTGATGGGAGGGTGGCACTGTGTCCCAGGAGGTGATGGGAGGGTGGCTCTGTGTCCCAGGAGGAGTTGGGAGGGTGGCTCTGTGTCCCAGGAAGGGTTGGGAGGGTGGCCCTGTGTCCCAGGAGGTGATGGGAGGGTGGCTCTGTGTCCCAGGAGGAGTTGGGAGGGTGGCTCTGTGTCCCAGGAAGGGTTGGGAGGGTGGCACTGTGTCCCAGGAGGTGATGGGAGGGTGGCCCTGTGTCCCAGGAGGAGTTGGGAGGGTGGCTCTGTGTCCCAGCAGACACTGTGGGAGGGCAGGGGAGTGTTCTGGGCTTTGGGAGGAGCAGCTGCCCCGCTCTCAGCCAGGAGGGTGGTGCAGAAGGGCTCCGAGTTGGCTCTGGAGCAGAGGCAGATGTGGCAGTCCCTGCTGAGGACAGGTGACCCTTGGGCACGGGCAGCTGTGGAGTGCAAACGCCGAGTGCCAGCGGTTGGATATTCCAGCAGCATCTGGAATAAAGCGTGGTAATGTTAATGCGAATTACAAATCCCCCTGCGTGGCAGTGCCGGTGTGTCTCTGTTAGAAATGACCTGATGGTCTCACAGCTTGTGGGGGCTGCATTTATCTCCTCTTGCTGCTGGCCACTGCCCCCAGGGGCACAGGGACATCCTGGCCAGTGCATGGAATTCGAGTGCTCTGCTTGTGTTAAAGGGATAGAACCAAGCCGAATGTAAAACGTGTCCAGATGAGATGTGAGGCCCTTTTAAGCCATTTTTATCGCTGAGTGTGGGTATTTGCACGTTGGCACTGCTGCATGGGCTCCAAGTCCACTCCCAGCAGCAGAGGGTGGTACCTTCATGTGGTACTGAGAACTAAATTATTTGTAACAGTCTTCTGGTTCTGTGAGAGAGATTTTTCAGGCTTAGCCGGTAGCTTATCATCTTTTCTGAATTTTTGATCCTCCCTAGTCAAAAAACAAGGAAAAGAGTAATTATGATCAAGTCAGAGGGTTGGTTTTGTTTATCCTTGTGTGAATTATATCAGGCAAATACCTCTTGGGAAGCAGCTGACCAGCAGTAACCCACAGTGGGATAAAATCTCTCAGGATTATCTTGACAGAGTAGAGGAAAACAAGAGTTGGGAAGTGCTTTCCTTCTGTGGCTGATGCTGAGTCCTTTCAGGTGCTCACTTGTGGGGTCAGCCTGGAGCTGGATGCTGTGTGTGGTGACCTGGGGTCCTGGGGCTTCCCCACGGGGGAATTTTGTGGGATCTCGTGGCTGCACGTTATCCCTGAAGTGTGTGCCAGGCACAGAGTGTCACTGAGGCCAGCACAGAGCCACTGACACCTGCAGAAGGGGAATTTCTGCCTCTGTCTTGCCCTCCTCATCCACCTGAGCAATAGAAAAATAAGTGTCAGGACAGGTCAGGCTTCACCTAATTAAATCCCATTTGCTCTGTCAGCCTCAGGAGCCGGATCCCAAGTTTTCAGTGTATCAGACCTGGGAAAGGGATGAGCTGTGGTAGGCTCAGGGCTGGGTGCTGAGATCACTCCATCGAAGGCAACGTCTTCAGCTTGAAAAATTTACACCAATCGTGCCCTATGACTCATCAATTTAAATCAATTTCCAGAGGAACATCTACAAGAATTAAAGGATTATAAAAATGAATGAGTAATTTTTCTCAACCTTTTGTTGGTGTGACTGGAAAAGGGGGATGATTTACTCCCTGGCAATCTGTAATTCTGCAGGTTAATAGGCTGGGTGAAATCCTTCATATTTATGACAAGGGATTACAGGACTCTGCAGTGAATTAGCACAAACCCCAAATGAATCTATGGCAGCACAGACGAGGATTTATAAGGATCTGATCAAGGAATTTTCTACCAAGATTTGCAGTGACGCATTTGAGTTTGTGCCTATTTCCCTAAACTTCTGTTTAAAATAATGCTGATATAAATGGATTGACAGTTGTTATATTCATGGGAAGGGTGTGCAAACACTGATACTGAGAATGGTGCAACACCTTGGAGTAAGTTAATAAGACCAATGCATTAATTAAGGCCAGCTTTAACTGTTGTGTTTTGTTAGGCAGACTCAAAGAGGAGGCAGAAGTTTGTGGAAGAGAGAGTTGTCACCATGAATTAATTATGCACCATGGCAGAGGGAGAATGTCTTCCAAGGATGAGGGATCATCAAGGCAGGCTTTGAATTATGATTAAAAGCATAAAGGAGTTAGGGGAAATTGGCAAGTGTCTAAGAAGGGAAACAAACAATGATCAAAAAGCAGAGGGGGGCAAAGCCAGATTGCTCCAGGGGGTTCCACAGAGCTGATGTGCTGCCTGTCCCCTAAGTGGGTGAGAAACAACCAGAGGTGGAAAAAAAGATGGTGAGGGGAGTGAATGGTGGCTGGATGGAGGCTGAGCAGGAACAGCCTTGCTAGGGCAGAAGGCACGGAGCAGTCCTGTAAAAGTGCCCAGTTGCAGTGAGAGAGAAGAGAAAATGGCCATCAATTATTGGTTTGAAAAGGCAAAATGTTGGATGAGTTTATCTGTGTTCAGATGACCTGGATTTGCTGGAAGGGAATAGTCCCAATGGTCCCAGCAGCCTCCCTGCAGCCTTGTTCTGCCTGGGCTTGTCTGGGGCAAGGCCAAGGGGGGCCTGAAAGCCTTTGCCATGGATCGAGGGGGGGTCACTGCTGGAATGGGACTGGGGAAAGCATCCACAGACACTTGGATACCCAGAGATCTCCAGTCCTGGAACAGTTTGGGTTGGGAGGGATCTCAAAGCCCATCCAGTGCCACCCCTGCCATGGCAGGGACACCTCCCACTGTCCCAGGCTGCTCCCAGCCCCGTCCAGCCTGGCCTTGGGCACTGCCAGGGATCCAGGGGCAGCCCCAGCTGCTCTGGGCACCCTGTGCCAGGGCCTCCCCACCCTCCCAGGGAACAATTCCTGCCCAAGATCCCAATGTCTCTTCAGAAATGTGGCTGTGGTTCCTGCGCATGTTGCTTGTAAAGGGTAATTTAATTCTCCAGCTGTAGAACATGGAGGATGGAGAGGCTCTTCATAAAAT
This sequence comes from Dryoscopus gambensis, assembly GCA_013389985.1. Taxonomy (NCBI): domain Eukaryota; kingdom Metazoa; phylum Chordata; class Aves; order Passeriformes; family Malaconotidae; genus Dryoscopus; species Dryoscopus gambensis. Next base: position 767,119 of record WEIT01019424.1, on the reverse strand, counting down.
AACAATGGTTCTGGAAAGCAATTAGAGAATTTGCTGATGTCTTAAACTGCAGAAGCACAATTTAAGGTTTTTTATGAGTTGCAGGAAAAAAGGAAAACAGATTAAATTGTACACTGCTCATATTTAATTTGGGACCCTTTAGCTTTAGTTACAATGCACTCAGCTTTTTTTGTAGCTTCATTGCCATCTTTGTCATGGGGGAACAAAGATGAGGAGAATGCAGAAAGCTTTCAGTGAGGGGAGGAGCACAACAAATGGCACATACCTGACTCGGTTTTGCTTAGAAATTGTTTGTCATAATTTTCCAGGATGGGGCAATATCCTGAACAGAATTTGCTGTGTCTTGCACACGCTTTGTCTTTGTGAGGTTAAAGGGGGGAGGTGGTGACATCTGCTTGGGGTTTAAACTCAGAGGAACAAATACAGGGAAAATTTAGGTTGGATAGAGGGAAGGATCTCTTCCCTGAGAGGGTGGGGGAGGCCCTGGCCCAGGCTCTAAGCGTGTTCACACCCAACTGAAAGGAGTGAGGGGCAGAGAAGGCACCTGGGTCATCCCTGTGGTGTGAGAAGCTGCAGCCACTTGGGTTATAAAGAAAAGCTTTTCCAAACCACAGCGGGGTTTGGCAGCTCTGGAATGATCAGAGCTGGCACCCACAGAGGGATTTGGAGGTGGGGGAAGGGATTCCTTTGGCAGAGCAGGAGCAGGGTGCCTCCCCATCCAGGCCAGGCCCGCATGGGTGCTGTGGGCTGGGCTCCGCTCTTTGTGTCGCTTGTTACCCAAATAAAGATGTATGGGCAGATCCTTGGGCCAGGCCAGTGTCTGAACTGGTCCTGTGTGGCACTCAGACTGCCAGGGCAAATTCGGAGGCACTGCTAACTGGGCAGGACCTGTTGCTGCTCCAGGAGTTATAGCTGCAGATTCCAGAGCTGTGGCAGGGCTCCCTGCAGGGATGGATATTGATGGGAAACTCTGCTGAATTAGACCAAGTGTGAACACTCATCTTTCTGCGGGAAAAAACATCCCATTTCAGCTTCATGTTATTGCTTTTTATGGAAAAGAAGTCCATAAATGTAGATGTATTCCTGGAGCAAGAAGCATCTTTACGCTGCCTCCTTTGGATTTGGTTTGGTGCCAGGTGATGCCGTTTGGCAGGAGGGGAGCCGAGTGCTGAGGGGCAAAGCCACATCCCTGCAGTGCCCAGCCGAGCCCTGGGTCACAGCCACGCTGGCACAGCCCAGGGGACACCACAGCATCCCCGAGAGCCCTGGGGTTGTGACAGGGGAAGGCTGAGCAGGGGCAGGGAGGGCTCTGCACAGGGACAATTCCAGCAGACCGTGAGTGTCACCGTGAGTGTCACCGAGGTTTCCTCCCTGGAGAGCAGAGGGCTCTGCCTGTGTGACTCATTCTGTCACAAACCCGCAGCAGTCCTTCCTGAGCTGCACGCTGCCTTTCCTCTCAGTACTGCCGTGGTGGGTTTCTTCTTTCTAGTGCTAGTTTGGATTTTCAGGATTTGCTGAGCAATAGCTCAGCTTGGGGGTTTTGTAAGGAAACTCAGATTTTTGCAGAAGCTGCGGCTGCCCCTGGATCCCTGGCAGTGCCCAAGGCCAGGCTGGACGGGGCTTGGAGCCCCCTGGCACAGTGGGAGGTGTCCCTGCCATGGAATGAGATGAGCTTTTGGGTCCCTTCCCATCCAAACCAGTCTGGGATTCCACAACAGCAGGCTCAGGGTCCTCAGAGAGACACCAGAAGCTGCACCCACAGCAAAAATTACTCCCTCCAGTAAAACCCAGGTGCTCATGCACGTCCCACTGCACTTAGCAACAAAACAAGTCCATTGTTGGTTTCCTGTCAGTTGTTTGGTTTTTGTGACCTGATTTGCTTGTCAGCATCTCCAGCCTGCAGCATTAGAGTCCCTTCGAAGGGTTTTAGCTTCAATGAAGTGTAAGGCATTTCATAACCTTTGGACTCTCCAAAATTGATAGAGCATCACTTTATATCCTATTGAATGTTCCTCGAGGCTTTAGGATGATGCAGAGTGCCGTTAATGCTTTCACCAGGTTTGGGAGAGATGTGGGCTCCTTATCAGCAAAGAAACCCCCGAGGGATAAAGATGGGGCACTGTAGCAGAATCCTCAGTTTAAGGAGAAGACAGAAAGCAGTTTTCTTGTACATCCATTGTGTGAATTGCAATCCATTATAAGAATGGGAGGTAATAAAACACCAATGGTAATCACTGTGTGTAAATTCCCTGCCTTAATTTTGTGCATAATGGGCAATACAAGGCAGTACCAATTATCCTGTATTCTCCGTTTGCAGAGGTAGCACTAAAGATAATGTTCTCATTGCAAATTCTGTTATCTTGAAAAAGAAACAGTTAATTAACCCCATAAAGCCATTAGTAGATCATTCCTAGTATTTAAGAGACATCTGGGTTCTGGGAGAGAGACTTCTGCCAGTAAAGCCAGTGAGATGAGCTCCAGGTTGCTCAGAGAATGTGGATTCATGAGGGCAAATAGTAAATAACAGGTAAATAATGCATTAACGATCAGCGTTTGGTGGGAAGGGAGCTCTGGGAAGGTGCAGTTGCTACCAAGAATCTCAAAAAGTGGAACTCATTTTACTGGTGTGGCACTGGATCTCTGCTGTAAAATAGGGAATTTCCGTGCAGGTTGGTGCCCCTTTGGAATAACACGCTCCTCTGGGGGGAAAACATCTTGGAGCCAACATGAATGATACCAGCACTGAATGCTGGATGTTTCTCACCAGTGTGGAGGGGAAGGGTCCTGGTGCTTAAGCACTCCCTGCAAGAAGCATTTTATGTGCAGTGTAGCTTTAATGTTGCATAAACAGATGCTTTGTCTCAAGGGTTAATTCACGTCAGGCAGCCAGAGAGGATTTCAGTGTTATTTCTTTTTGCTGAGGAATAAAACTGCCCAGAAAAGGTCTCTGTCAGAGCAGGGGAAGGCAAACTCTGAAATTCCACTGGACAATGCTGATTATATGAGAAGACTGAAGTAGGCACCTCCTGTTTCTGGTGGGCTGTGCTCACAGCTGTCCCAAAGAGCAGTTTAAGGATCCCAGCGTGGGTCTGGGCTCTCTGTGCTGCTGCTCTGGTGCAACAGCCCTGGGCTCCCAGGGAGGTGCCCCTGGATTCTCACTGGATGCCCCAGTGAGCCCAGTTCCCCCAAAGGAATCGGCGGATCAACCCCCAAGGTTGGACTGGATGATCTTGGAGATCTTTTCCCACCGAAATGATTCCGTGAGAGCAGCCCCAGCCTGGCTCCCCACAGCCCTCAGCCTGTGCTGTGATCCCATTAAGTTTCTCTCCATGGGCAGTGAGGCTTTGAGATGTCAATTTCAGCTGATTTTTCTTTTCTTTTTATTTTCTAAAGCTGCCATCAGCTATTTATAAATGATTACAAAGATGCTGGAGGAAATTAATCTGCTAACCAGATAAAGAGAGTAATATGTGCCTCATTTACTCTGCTCTTTCCTGGCTTTCTCCAAAATCAATTGGACTCTGCCTACTGATGCCTGCTTAATTCCCAGACATTTCTGAGTGGATCAGATATGTCACTCAGAAGTTATTACAGTCCATCCAAAAAAAAAGATGCAATTTCTCAAGGTTAGATGATCACTAAGGCCTGACTTGACTGAAACTTTCTGTAGCGGAAAGCAATGTTTTTCTAAGGGATTTTAAAAGTTACTGGGTTTAGTGCATTGTGGGAAAAGATGTTGGATTTCTGTAGAATAGAGATCTCAAATCTATAAATGAATCTCCCATCTTGTGTGTAGTGCCTGCTCTCCCAGGAATTCCGAATCTGTAGGTTTTTAGGGTAACACACAGAATAAGTTCAGGGGGTTTCTGTTTCTTGACTACATCTCTAAATTTTTGAGGTTTTGCACTTAATTCTGCTGTGCCTCCTCGTGGGCCTTCCTCCTGCCCTCCCAGGCTCTGCACCTGCCACTGAAGCCTCGTCCCTAGGTCGCTGCTGCTTTATTGCTTCCCCCTATCATTGGAATTTAATTCAGTTTAGTGTCAGTCACTTCTCCTTGGGGAGGGTCTGGACGTGGTGTGTTCAGCCCCGACCTCTGCGTGTGGATTCAATCTTCATTTCCATGAACAACCTGCCAGGCTCAACAGAACAGGAATCCCACATTCAGAAACAGCTGCTCCAACAAACCTGTGTCCGTTGCTCAGAGAATTCAACAACATTTATTTATTTATTTATTTATTCATTCATTCATTCATTCGTTCATTCATTCATTTATTTATCCTCTTTCCTTTGTTTTTTTGCCTTCAAGGTGCTTCTCAGTGTAGCCGTGACCTGTTCGTGGCTCCTTTCACTTTCCCTTTTCCTGCACTGCCCCAGTTTTGAGTGTCCCCTCCAGTTTTCCTGGACTGGGCCAGGCTTGGTCAGATTGAAGGAGATGCACATCGAGATCCTAGAGTTCATCGAACCATTATCCCAAATGATTGGTAACTATCCAAAGTCACAAAAAATGTAAAAATCATGGATTTACAGGTGTTTACAGGGAATGGCTCTGACCTGAGAGACAAAGGGGTGACAAAGGAGGCAGAGGCAGCAGCGAGAAGGAGGGAATAATCCCAGGTCAGCACAAATCCTTGTCCTGTATCCGCCCCTTTTCCCTGCACAGACGCATCCCAGGGAGCTGGAACAGGACATGCAGATCCCACCCATCTGCTCCAGGATATTATAAAACTCTTCCTCCTACACAGGGAGGAGAGGGAAAAAATTGATCAAGGGCTGATGGGGGGAGGAGAAGCTGAGTGTGAGCAGCGAAAGGGTTCTGGGGCAGGGCGGTGACTCTGGGGCTGCCCCACCCATGGGTGCAGCACCTGGAGGGAGCAGTTCTCCCCTGGATCCTCTGGGATCCTCTCTGAGGATGAGGACTCACCCTGAGAGAGCTGTGACTTTTATTGATGCTCTCATAGTCTCTGATGTCACAGGGACTGGCTGAGCTGGAGATACCATCACATTTTTATCAGCAATAATAATGTTTATTTATTGGAAAGCTGCCTGCTGTAGCCAGACTCCAGATTTCTGCCACTGCATTTTGGGGGAGGACTTTCACTTTATTTGGGCTTTAATCTATTAACTTTGTCTTTGGGATGCTGGCCTGTATATTCCATCCAATTTATGTTGAAAGAGCCTTCAAAAATTAATATAATGCTTAAAAATGAGAATCACAAGCAGTAGGGGGGAAAAAAATATTACCAAAAAAGAATAACCATCTGGATATTTCTGCTCTACCACCTGTGTGTGATTTATGTGGCCTGCTCAGTAGAAAAAAGGCCCTGTTTGTGTCTTTTCCCACTTCAAGATGATAAAAAAAACCCTGTTTACATCCAATGTTTACTTTCCTGCAGAAAGTTTAGAAATAAATGGCTATTTTAGTATTTAGTAACATGCTCTGTTATAGTCTCAAAGCAGAAATAGCCATGCAGGGAATGTGCTGAGCACCTGTTGCAGTGTCTCTGATGAGAAAAGCATTTGGAAAGGCACTGGAGAGACATTTTTCCCTCTCTTTTTTGTTAATCAGGAGGAAGGAATCCGATGTGTCAAATTTTATGGGCCAGGTTTCGGGAGAGGGATCCCATGTGGGGACAGAGGTGATGGGAGCTGCTCTGCGGGGACTTGTGCTGGTCAAAGAGGGTTTTTAGGTGGAGCAGGTGATGGCAGCAGGGGTCTGGCCCTGCCACAGCAGAGCCAAGAATGGGGACAGGCCATCGAGTCACTCCAGCCCATTCCAAGTGGGAATTAATGGAAATCATTGGCTTCAACAGAGATATAACGTGTTCAGTTTACGTGTGTCTTAATGGAAATTGATGATCCTCATTTTGGATTTAATGAAATTCCTGCAGTCTTACTGCAATGTAATAGAAAATAATATTCTGTAATTGCAAATCAATTCAGGTAATTCCTATTAATAATTAACACTCCTATCTCAGAATTGTCTAACATCTGTAATTTAGTGCAGGGGGAAGAAGTGCATCTGACAGGGAGGAGAGGCTCGGCTTTGGGGTTTAGATGTTCAGTTTGCTGAGAAAAGAGCAAATTTGGGAGCAGGGCTGGGAGGGAAGAGCCCTGTGCTGCCATCACTGGCTCTGAGATGTTTTCCTGGCTACTCCTGGAGTTGCCCTGTGACAGTAATAAAATCAAGTGTGCATGGATGGGATGTGCTCTGAGGTGCTGGATCAAGGAAAGCCCACTCAGAGCTGCCTGACCCCAGTGCTTAATCTGGGCATGGCCTGCGTGAATGGAATGAATCGTGAGGTGCGTGTGAAGGTGCCGCTTACTGTGCCAAATCCCAGCATTACCATCAGGCAGACTCTGCTTCTCTCTTATCCTGGGTGCCTTGAGGCCCAGGCTCCCACCGCCGGGGTCCCTGGGTGCTGGGTGGGCTGGGGTCGGGGCCCAGCCCCTTCCCGGTGCTCTGGAGCCAAGGAGCGGGAGAGAGCAAGGGCTTCCCAGCCCGTGGGTGCTTCTCCTGGCTTTGGAAGGGTCATGTTCCCCCCTTTGGTGGGAGGATGGCTGCAGAGCCCTGCCTGGCACAGGCCTCACCTCCCAGCTCCAGGGAGGATCCCTCAGCGGGGGGATGTCTGCGCCAGACAAATTTAACCCCACAGAGCCCATCCCAGCCCCAGTCTCGCTCCTGCCTCTCCTGGCAGCTGTCCCAGGTGTGAAAAGCCATTTGCTTTCTCCTGAGAGGTGGCAGTGCCAGCACACACTGCCCCTTCCATCCCCAGGACGCAGCCTCGCCACCTCTCCCAGGGGCTGTCAGGAAGGGCAGCTCTTACTCAGAGTAGGATTTGATTTCAGAGTTCTGGAGGAAAAGCCTCTCTGGCTGTGTGCTGAGGCCCACTGTTGTGCTTGATTCCTGCTCTGAAAACAACATGTTATAAAAATAATGCAGTTCTTCCATTTCTCCCCACCTGTTTATTCTTTCCAGCTCATACTGGTGGGGCAGAGGATGCCTATGATGGTCCAGATGAAAAACCCAGCTCTGTTTGGAGCATTACGTGAAGCCCAGGGAAGCCCTTGGACCTGGTCCTGTAGGAGGAGAGAGCCCAGCAGTTCATGGATGTTAATTTCTCAGTTCATGAACAGTGGTGTTCCCAAAGAGAATGGCAGCACAAAATGCACTTCAGCTGTTAAGTAATGGCACTGTATTGCAAGTATTTTAATTGAGAAGCCTTTTTGTTCAGGAGCCTTGTACAGTGGTGGCATTTAACAGCACAAGCACCCATTTTCCTTTCATTTTCCAACTACCAATTCAAAATAATTAAAAAATAATTGCCCTGAACTCAACTTTTCTCCATTTTTACAATGAGATTATTAAGCAGTGTCACTTCAACAGTAGCTCCCTTCCTCATTATTCATTCAGGTCCTCCCTTCTTTTTAATTACTCTTCGACATTTGCTCTACAGAATTTTATAGCTACCAGTCCTTGGTTTTGCTTTTTTTCCCCCATTTCCTCCATTAAGCTGAAAGACTGAATTGCTGCTGCCAGAAACTTTCAGTGTTCTTGACTTTTAGAATGGCAAAATCTCTGTTGTGGCTCTTGAGCTGGAGAGGGAGGCTCAAATCCTGTGAAGCCAAGGCTGGGGAGCTCTTGGTTCTTCTGAGGGTGAAGTTGGTTTCCACCCTCTGGACTGCTCTGTCAAGGGAAGAATCATGGAATCTTGGAATCCCAGGATGGTTTGGGTTGGGCAGGACCTCAAAGACCACCCAGTGCCACCCCTGCCATGGGCAGGGACTCCTTCCACTGTCCCAGGGGGCTCCAAGCTCCATCCAGCCTGGCCTGGGACACTGCCAGGGATCCAGGGGCAGCCACAGCCTCTCTGGTATTTGGATATTGAGGTGCCTCTTTGGTACCTGAAGGCCACTGAAGTTTTGCTTTGTATTTTTAAAGCACTTAAGATTTAAATTTAAAGGAATGTACTGAGAGTTTTCTGGTGAGCTTGCTGGTGTCAGGGAAGGATTTATGAATTCCAGCTTAAATGTTCCTTCAGCAACCCCAGACAGGTATTTCACATGCACCTTCTCCTGTTTCAAATGGCATTAATTTCATCTCGAGAGCTCAATTTCAGCAGGTACTACTTAGCAGAGTTGGTTGTTTTCAAATAAATAAGGCGCATTATCCGTTTGATCAGCAGGAGGAAGGATGTGATTTTAATCAATGAGATAATTTGAGGTTTCTTGCCCCAGCTGATGGGGATAATTTTGTCAGTCTGAAATGTGTGCCCTGTTTGGAATTGTTTCACGATTTGTTTCGTTCCAAGGCACCCAGACATTACAGAGAACATTTTTGCGTGTGTGTGCTTAATATAGTCTGTGTAAGACAGCCTCAAAGTAGGGCAGCATCAAACACTGGGGAGGGTGTGATGAGCCTGCTCCAGACTAGCAGCCCTATAATATCCCTAAAAGCTTATCTGAAACCATAAAATACACCATTCTGAGGAGAAAACTGACATTCCCTGAAAAACAGAGGGGAGAAAAAGAGAATAATTGAAATGAAAGCGTAACGTCTGCTTTGAAATGTTCACCACAGTGACAGGGAGAGGAAACTTCAGAGGGAGATGATTCAGGAGGAAGTTTCAAAGCCTCTGGTAGATGGTGAAGTTATAAACCCCTTCCCTCGAGGATGCTGCTGAGCTACCAGCCCTGATTATTCCTGTTGTGCACTGTAGCTGTGTGTGGTTACACACGAGGTTTGCATCCACACCAACATTTTCAGTGATGGAGGTGGGCAGTGAGCTGATCTGGGATCTATCTGCTCTTCTTCATGCATCACATATTCATGTTGCGTATTTCAGAAGGCTGAAGATGATTTCTAAACCCACACATTCCTGCACTGCTTTTCATCTCAGGACATCCCTGGGAGTGTTCCCAGAACAGGCACAGGGAGCTGTGGGATGAGGTTTAGTGGCCAGTCCGAGGTGGCACTTGATGACTTTGGAGGTCTTTCCCAACGCTGCTGATCCCTGTGGTCCCTTCCACCAGCACTGCATGTGGGTGAGGAACCAGGCTTGATTTGTCTCCTAAGATGTGTTTATCAGTGGTAGACAGAGCAGCCAGAGCCCGGATCCAGCGCCCTGCAATGCAATGGGGGCAGTTCCTCTTCTTCCCACCAGGGAGCCGCTGCTTCGGCAGGGTTAAATCATCCGCAAAAGCGAATAGAAACAACTTAGATGTGGTCGTTTGTAGAGCTCGGGAAGCCTCAGCTGAGGAGGGCCCTCTGCAGGGACTGCTCACTGCTGCCTGTGGGGAGCTGTGAGCCAGGGGTGCACAGGAGCCCTTGGTGACAGGGACAAGGTGCTGGTTCTCTGCGCAGGCTGTGCCCCCTCTCTCTCCAGCCTGGAGCAGAGCAGCTGGGTCTGCACCTGGCCAGACCCTAGAGTCCCAGCTCTCCAGGTGGGATCAGTATCAGGACGCACCCAGGAATTTTAAAGGAATAGGAATTTTTCCAAGGAATGCTGTGGGTGCAGCCCTGGTGAGCTGCTGTGCTGTGGGACTGGGGCAGGGCCATCATGTGCTGTCATCTTTAAAGCAAATTAATGCCTTGGGCACGGAGTACAGTAGGAAGCAACTGATTTAATTTCAAGTGAGCTGTTTTTATAGGGGTTTGGAGTGTACATTTTCTAGCAAAACACTGCTGAGATGAAAAGTGCCATTTTTGATACTGTTCTTTCTGAAGTGGGTTCAGGTAAAGAAAAACCTTCATTATCATGCGAGTTGTAATAACATTTCCTCTCCAGGCTGGGCTGAGCTGCAGTGAATAATAATCCTGCGAGGTGGGAATGGTCGTCCCTGGGTAGGGAAAATCAGTTACATTCTTATTTATAGTAACATTTTATGTTCAAGACGCAAAGTGCAGCGAGGGGTCAGTGAGCCCAAATGAGCTCGTTATTGAGAACGCACTGACCTGGTTTTTGTGGAATCACAGAATCATTAAGGTTGGAAAAGACTTCCAAGATCAAGTTCAACCTTTGTGCTGGTGCAAGAAGGAAGGAAGGAAGAGCAGCATCTGCCCTGCTCTGGGCTGGTCAACATGAGAGCTGGAGAGGGGCTTGGGAGGGGACAAGGGATGGAGGGACAGGACGCAGGGAATGGCTTCCCACTGCCAGAGGGCAGGGATGGATGGGATATTGGGCAGGAATTGTTCCCTGGGAGGGTGGGCAGGCCCTGGCACAGGGTGCCCAGAGCAGCTGGGGCTGCCCCTGGATCCCTGGCAGTGCCCAAGGCCAGGCTGGACGGGGCTGGGAGCAGCCTGGGACAGTGGGAGGTGTCCCTGCCATGGCAGGGGTGGCACTGGGTGGGCTTTGAGGTCCCTGCCATCCCAAACCAGTCTGGGATTCCTTGAACAGGGGCTCAGCAGGGCACCAGCTCTCTCCAGCCATGGCAGGTGCATCCCACAGCCCTCGTGGGGTGCTGGAACCCCGGGGGCACCAGGAGGAGGTGACGACACGAGCAGCAGTTAACAGATAAAAGTGTCAGTTCAGAACCTCCCACTTTTCTCCCAGGAAAAGTCAGTTAGCGCCATCAGGGGAACTGTTATTAGATTCAGTCCCTGTGACTGTGATACTCCTACTGGGAGCGTGCAGGGGGAGGGAATAAATAAATAGCTAATTTTTTACCCACTTAGCTGCCAGCCCTGGCAATGCCTGCCCAGCGAGACACAGGAGATTGAAATATATGAACCTGTGGTAGAGCTTCTTTAATATTCCCAGAGCCCAGCTCAGGAGCTCTGCTGCTCCCAGGGTGACAGATCCATCATAGGCAGCAAAATGCAATTTAAATACTCTCATGGCAGCAAAGTTATACGCTCTGAAACTTCAGTGTTTCTGAGTTACCTTTTCTTAATCACATTTTTAAAGCTGTGAGGAATATTTGTGTGATTATTTGGAAGCTGAAGATGCATAGCAGAGGAAGGCTTGGGGGCGATGCCTCCCAGGGAGTAATTCCATCCCAGTATCCCATCTAGCCCTGGGAAGCCATTCCCCCTGTCCTGTCCCCCCATCAGCCACTGCCCCTCTTCAGGGACGAATCCATAAAAGCATCAATGCAAAATGCTGTGATTTTCTCATCCATGGTTATTGATTGCTGTGGGATTGCAGCAGGATTAGAGCATCCATGGACAAGCCTGGAAGTGGGGCTGGAGCTCAGGGATGCACAGCCCAGGGACCTTCCCTAGCAAGGAAAAATGCCCTCCCCACAATCTCCAGCAGGAATTGTTTCCTTCCTTCCCTCTCATCTGCCAGATCTCCTCGGAGCTGCCTGTGGCCTGCATCCCCGAGCATGTAACCTTTTATTTTCACTTTTAAAATTCAAATTAGTCATTCTTGAGCATCTCCAAGCCGACTGATGACTCACCAGCTCCTGCACTGCTCCGAGCTGTTGCACAGAGCTGCTCTTGTTGAGGCCTGATTTGGGAGATGCATTCTTTCCCACATAATTATCATGTTGGAGAGATTTCCCCCTTTCTCTGGGAAATGTCACGCTTCTCCTAACTAATCCACTCCTAGTTGAGAACTGTTTAAAACCCCATCAAAATGGGGACAAATCCAACAACCAAATACCTTGGGTGTGTTCTGGTTTGGAAACTCAAAAGCCTTGGAGCGATTTATCATCTTCTTTATGGGAAAAAAGTTATTGTGGGGAATGAAACAAGGAGAGGGTGCAAACTGGAGATGTTTTGGTCAGGTGTTTCCACATTCATATGTCCCACTTTTCATGACTGCGATGTTTTCTTGGTGCTCTGGGTAAGATTCACCCCAGGGTTAAAGCTTCCCTTTGGGAACCTTTCCACAGCACTACTTTTTCCCTTTGCAAGTGTAGCTATTGATTTTGGACTGAATAATATTTTTAAAAAGGCTTCTAGGGGCATAATAAACCAGGAAGGAGCTTTGCTGTGATATATCAACCTATAATCTGTAAATCAATGAAAAACTTTATTTAACGGTCTGAGAACTAAATGAATTCAATGTAATTAGTGCTGCAAGCTGTAAAAGATATTTATGAGAATTAAATTTTAATATGTATTTCCTGAAGGCACCATAAAGCTGCTTCTCCCTTGAACAAAGGTGGCATCTCCTGTTTGTTTGTCCCCCAGCTCCGGGAGGGAGGGAGGAGCAGAGTGGGCACAGATCTGTCAGGATTTCTGTGTTCCCGGCTTCCCTCTCCACCCCAGCATTGTGGTGCTCTCAGAAGGGATGGTTTCTGCTATTGATATTCTCAACAAGAGATCCTGAGCTTTCTGGGAAATGTATTTTACTACATGCATCTTGTTTCTTTCACCTTGAATTTTTCCCGTCTCCCCAGTGCCAGGGAAGCTCCTTCCCTTTGCTCCTGGCCTCAGTGCACACCTCCCGCTATCCCAGCTTGTTCCAAGCCCTATCCAGCCTGGCCTTGACCAGGATCAGACCTTGGCACCTGCCTGGGTAGAGGCCAGAGGGAGGGAATGGTCCCCTCAAAGCTGTTCATTTTTCCTGCTTTGTTGGCTCTCCTGCCTGGATTGCTGTTCCTGTTTGACCCTGCTTGTTTGGGGGTTGTGGGAGTTGGTTCAAAACACTTTTTTGATGTTGGAAAATACTCTGATGAATTCCTTCAGTGCTCTGAGAGCTGTAAATGAGGAGTGTTGCTCAACAGCAGAATTATTTTATTGTCTGAGTTTCAGAGGAAAAGCTTCATTAGGAAAAAACAAAAAAGAGACTACAAGAATTGATGCCGTTCAATTTTTACTGCAAAATTTGTGTGGAATGAGATCCCAACATTTCAGATGAGCTTTTCTTTCTGGGTGTATGTGCTGCAGAGCAGTGAGGAGGGGAGGGAGGTGGCATCACAGAATAATTAGGGTTGGAAAATACCTCCAAGAACACAAGTCCAACCTTTGACCGAAACCCCCCATGTCCTCTAAACCAGATCAGAGAGTGTCTGCTCATTGTTTGAAGCTGCCGGGGCTGGTGCCTCCACCACCTCCCTGGGCAGCCTGCACCAGTGCTGGGTCACTCTCAGGAAAGAAATTCTTCCTGATGTCCAGCCGGAGTTCCCACAACCAGACCTGGGACAAGCATTACCTCCCTGTGGCTCTGCTCTGCTTCTCTTTTGAAAATTTTATTATATTTTATCTTTTCATCCTGGTGTGCTTTGAAAACATCCCCGCTGATCCTGCCTCTTCCCCAGCTGTGAAGGCTCTGAGCTTCTCAGGCTGCACACCTTGCCCAGCTCGGCCAGAGCTCCTTCCACTTCAAGATTTCAGTTCCACGTTTGGAGTGCTGTCTGAAGGATTCAGGTGGGGGAGGATGTGCAATCCTTGGCATTTCTCGGAGTTCTCCGAGCTGAATCTCTCATCTCCGTTCTTCACCTCGGGTTGCTTTTGGGCTTTCTTTGAGTTCAGCAATTAAATATATATCAAAAGCCTCTCAGTACTCAGGCGTCTCTCAGAGCTGGTGTGCTCAAGCATCCCTGCTTTCCCGGGAGGCTGCTGTGGGAAGCAGCTCAGTGCTGTGCCTGCCCCGTGCCGGGTGTTCTGCAGCAGCAGGAGCCTGGGGGCTTCGTCAGCAGCAGCCTTGCACCCCTGCGGAGGGATGGGACTGCGGCGGCACCGGCACAGCCCTGCTCCTGGGGATCTGGGCCGGGCCCAGCCTGGAGCAAAGGAGGCTCAGGGGGCCCTTGTGGCTCTGCACAAGTCCCTGACAGGAGGGGGCAGCCGGGGGGGTCGGGCTCTGCTCCCAGGGAACAGGGACAGGAGGAGAGGGAACGGCCTCAGCCTGGGCCAGGGAGGGTTAAGTTGAATATTAGGAACAGTTTCTTCCTGGAAAGGGCAGTCCCAGCCCCGGCACAGCTGCCCAGGGCAGGGGTGGAGTCCCCATCCCTGGAAGTGTTCAAAACGCGTGGATATGGCACTTGCTGCCATGGTTTAGTGGTGCACGCAGTCGTGGGGCTGGGCTGACAGGGATCTTGGAGATCTTTTTCATGCTTATCAATTCTCTGATTTTATTTACAGACCAAGAAACTGCTCACTGGTCTCTGATCTTCCCCCAGGAGTAGCAGGACAGTGGCAACCTGGGCTGTGTGTGCTGTTGACTTTGAAAATTGCATTTCTACTCGTGCTTAGCTTTCCCCCAGCCACAACAGAGTGTGGTAGCTGCAGGTTTTCCATAGCACACCTGGGGCAGAGTAACCAGATCCCTGGTATTTGTGGCTGGGGGTTTGGGTCAGTCAGGGAACTGAGCATGTGTTTAATTTGGGGTGATTTGTGTCATGGAGTCCCCGAGTGGTTTGGGTTGAAAGGGACCTTAGAGATCCCCTTGTTCCATGGGCAGGGACACCTTCCCCTGGACAGGGCCTTCAGTGGGATTTTTGTGGTGCAGCCCTGCTTCCTCAAGGTGCATCAGTTGTGCAGGAGGACACTGGGCATCAGTTGTGTTTCTGGTACTTCAGTGATTGCAGGGAGTTTTGAAAGAACAATTCAGCCACCACATGGACTGAATAAATGAGATAACGTCATTTTTATGGATTGGAATTATTTTAAAATTTCTGCTTAATCTAAACCTGGGCTGGCAGTGACTGAATCTGGTGCCTGGTGCTGCTTATGGGGAACCTCACACCTGGCTGGGTTTGGAGGCAGACTCTGGTGTGAGATTGCAATAAAAGAGGTTTATTGGCTTATGAAACTTACGGAGCAGGGAGAATCGGTACCAGACAGGTTTTTGGCAAGTCACCTTGCAAACTTAGTGCATTCCTTTGTTTGCACAGGAGCAAGTGCTGTGTTTGCAAATGCAGCAGATTTCTTACCCTGCAGGGAGAGTTCAGGGCACAGAGAGTCCCGAGCCCCCAGGGCTGCTGAGGGATGGGAACAGTGCTGCAGAACTTGGGCAGTTTGTGTATTTCCCGTGAGGCAGGACGGGGTGGGAAGCCTCAGATCACGGGCACGATGCAGAACAAAGTCGTGGTGTTTGTGGGCTGCAAAAGCTGACTTGCATTTTGTTTCTACTGAATGCATAAACCTTCATGACAAGCCTCAGCCCAGCACTTCCAGCGCTGCTTCCTGAGCCTGGCGCCTTCCAGGGAACCCTGAGGCTGCCCTGGGGTGTCCCAGCCCCTGTGGCTGGGCTTCCCCTGGGCCTGCAGTGGGAAGATCTCCCACCTTTGGCCAGGGGGTTTGTGGTGGATCAAACCCGCCCGCAGTGCCCCCTGAGGGTGCCCTTTGCTGGGTTCAGAGGTGCAGCCTCCCCTTCTCTTCCCTCCGTGCTCCCTGTGCCCATGTCCCGGTGCCAGCGGGGCACCTGCCCTGCCCTGGGACTCAGAGAGCCTGGGATGCAGCCTGGAGAACAGGACAGCCTGCCTGAAACCTCCTTTAGTCTGCCTGGCTGTGAATAACCCAGCTTTGATGGTCTTTCTAGCAAAGATACGCTTTGTTTTAAGTGGTGGTTTTGTTTAAAAAATGCAGTTTAGAGATAAGTAAATCACTCTCATTTTCTCCTAATGATAGAGTACAGTAATATTGTTAAATTTGCTTTTCCATTTATGCACCATCATTTTGAAATCAGATCTGAAAACATCTTTTACCTTCAAACCTCTATTTTGCCTTCCCTTTGATTCCTGGTTTTTATTATCCGTATCATTTAATTACAAGTAAGGCACTTTGTGACAGAACTTCTGCGAAGGAGGAGTTTTACAGCAGCTTTGGCTTGGGCTCTACCCGAAATGTGAGTTTCTCTTCTCAAAGCTTAATGCAGCATTTAAATGCACGAGGGCTCGTTCTCACTCCTGCACAATTACCTGCTGCCTGCAGATGCAGCTTTTATGGGATGTGATAGGAGCAGTCTCGCGTGCCTGGGGCGTGCAGGGCTGCTCCGGCAGGGACGTGGCCCCCTCCCAGTGCTCTGCTGGCAGTGCTGGGTCCCACTGTGCCCACGCTCCTGCCCGCTCTGGGCCCTGCCAGCCGTGTTCCAGGTGCCACATTTCCCTTTGTTTGCTGGTCCAGCTCCTGTTCCTGGCTAGGACAGATGGCAAATGGGTGGCTCTGGAAGACGAGCAGGAGGCAGAATAAATTCCCAGCGTGTTCTTGGCCAGGAGCTTTTGCTCTGCCCTGGAAGGGGTTCAACCCCAGGCTCCTGCCAGGTGTGAGGGGCTGGCATCAGTCCAGCGCCACTTGCCAGTTGTCACAGGGCATTTCTGAGGACACGGGGTCAGTGCCAGTGTGGGCTAGGCTGGCTCCCACAGCTGCTGCCCTGGGGTCCTGTGGCCACTCAAAGCCTGGGCTAAATGATGATTGACTTAATGAGAACCGCTCCAGTGGCTGTAGTGGGCTTGTCACCAGCTGTGAGGGTGGGCAGGTGTGGGTGGATGCTGGAGGCAATGAGGGTCTGACCTCCTGCTGCTCCAGAACATCCCCCTGGGAGCTGCAGCTCCTGAATCCATCCTGGCAGTGGAGGGACCGGGTGTGGGTGTGGAGGGGTGAGCAGGGGAATCTCCCTGCATCCTTTGACTGCCACTCATTTTCCCTCTTATTTTACTCTCCAGCTTTCTCTGTGGTCCTTTAAAAGAGCAAATGCTCCTTAGCCCTCCCAGCCACTGAAACCCCTCAGCTGTGTGGCGAGGGCACATCCGTAGCCGTGTTCTGGCAGAGCTCCCACGAGGGCTCGGTGCTGCGGGACCATCCCAGAGGGGCACAGTTCCGGGGAAACCTGCAGGGTCCTGATTGCCTGGGAAATCTCACCCTGCCGGGCTCCTGCTCAGCCTGCACGTCCCAGCTGGCACCAAACCACTCCAAATCAAAGCCCCTGAGGATGCTCCATGTGAGGGTGGAGCACTCCATCTTCCTCAACATCCTAGGTGCAGCCTGAAACCATCTGCAGATTAACTCAGCCTCTGTGTCGTCTGTAGGGAAGTTACAGAATTGTTTTATATGTGGAGTTGAAAAATCGGCAGCACTTGAGGCATCGTAGGCTCGGGCTGGCTCTTTGGTAATAGGTTTGCATTTAAAAGTGGGAAGGATGAGGAGTTTGGTTGATGTTTATTGCAGCATACAGGAAGGCAGGTCAATGCTGCAGCACACCCTCACTATGCCCAGGAGCCAGGCTGGGAATCTGGCGTGAATTGCTGATGGAGCTGCCCAGGAATGATCGGCAATAATCAGGGAGATGAAAAGAAAACAGAGACAGAACAGAGGTAGCTCAGTAAGTCCGAGCTGGATCTGCTGAGTAGGCAGTGGTGAGCGCGGAGCTGAAGTCTGTGACTGATGCCTCTGATAATTAAATATTCTTGGATGTCTGTGAGTGTTGCCATTGATAATTAAATGTTCTTGGGTGTTTGTGCATAAGCGTCGTGCCAGCAGCTTCGGAGGTGGTTAAAGATGTGTAAGTCCAAGAGCTCCTCAGCATGCTGGGAAGAGTCCAGGAAGGTTGGAGGCAGGCAGGAGGGGCTGAGGCTTGGGCTGAGTGTCCCCAGAGGAGGTGACACCACATCCTGGGGTGCCCTGAGCTCCTGCTCCTCCCCATGGCACTGGGGATGGGCTCGAGGGGAGCCACTGCCCAGCCCTGCGCTTCAGGGATGTCTGAGAATTGGGGAGGGTCCCTGTGACACCCATGGGAGCTGTGTCAGGGATGGGGCACCCACCTGCTGGGTGTCACCTGGGCCTTCTGGCAATGGATGTGGTGAAGGAGAAAACAACAGAGACAGAGAGAAATGGTGGCAGCAGAGAATGGGAGAGCAGATGGGATTTTGTTTGCAGGGGAGGGAGGAAGGATGTGCCACGGACTGGGAACAAGGAAAATGGGAACTGCCCAGGAGCACCTGGTGGCTGGGCCCAGAGTCCCCCAAAGAGCTGTGACAGCCCCAGTCCGAGTGCTCCATCCTCCAGCAGACCTGGGAGTGCTCCTTGGTGAAGAGGGCAGCTCCCTCCTTCCCTATCAGTGCAGAAGGTGGAAGAGACATTGTTTAAAGCATCTGCTTCAGTATTTCTGAAGCTGTTGCTGGATTCATTCCAGATGAATCTAAATTGGAAGGTGTTGCAAGTGCCAGATGGAGCAGGGATATGTAAGGGAGAAGTATGAAAGGCTTGGAAACACAGGCAGTGCCTTTGAAGAGAGCTAGGAAAAGAAAAGCTCAACAGGCCTTGAGGGGCAGGAACCAAAGACCTGGTCCTTGGTGGGAAAGAGGGACATGAAAGGAGCTGTGACAAAGGATGCAGGCAGCTGCAAGGCAGGTCAGAACAATTTCAGCTCTGGTTTTGGTCTGGATTTGGCTGGTTCATTGTTCTTGAGCACTTTTGTTCAATTTTAGCCTATTAGCCCTGCTGCAGCTTTGATGAACAAGAAGAGGGAGAAACAAATCCACTTTTCTGCCTCAGCCCCGGCCTGGGAAGCTCTGCTCATCCTCTCCTCTTCCTGCACCTCCCTGCTTGTTCCAAGTCATGGAATCCTTTAGGCTGGAAAAGCCCTCTAAGGTTGAGTTCAGCCATTACACACCACTAACCATGTCCCTGGATACCACAGCCACGTGATTCTGAGCACTTTCAGGGATGGTGATTCCACCACTTCCCTGGGCAGCTGTGACAGGGCTGGACGAATTTTTGTGAAGAAATTTTTCCTGTGTCCAATCTGAACGTCCCTGGCACAAGCTGAGGCTGTTTCCTGTTGACCTATTGATCAGGCAGGTTAGGGAGCACCATCCGGGGTTTCACCTGCTGCTCCCCCCGCTGGGCTGCGTCTGTTGGAAACCTGCTCCTTGAGCATAATTCCTTGGGAGAAGGTGCAAAGGATCTTGTGTTGCTGGATGACGGGAGAATTTCAGTCTCTGCAAAAACCATCCCTGTCCTTCATCTGAGTGATGATAAATTGGACCTGTGGGTGTACATCTGGTTTAGGTACTTGAGTGCACATTGCAACAGAACCGGCTTCTAATTCGATGTTCATCCTGCAGGAAAGTCATTAATAGTAATTATCTCAAGGAACAATTTTCATGAGCCTCTTCCGATTTTCTGTCGGTGTCCCTTCTTGAAAAATAAATCTTCTGAAATATAGTGAGACTGCTTTTCACCCCCAAAGTCGTTATTTGTTAAATTTCTCTTTGCTGGCATTACCACAGAAATGATGGTGCTGTCACGAGGCTGCATTTCACTTTTACTTTCTGCTTCTATTTTGTGTCCAGCATTTGCATAGGGATTTGTCAACACCACCACCAAAGGAATAAATGTGTCATTATTCGGACAATAACTGTAAACCCTGACATTGGGGCTGCGTTTACAGAGAACCAAGAGGTTCTTGCCAGTTGTCACAGGGCATTTCTGAGGACAAGGGGTCAGTGCCAGCGTGGGCTAGGCTGGCTCCCACGGTGCTCCATGTCCCACTGTGCTGCTCTGGGAATGTCACCGAGCTCCAGCGCAGCCCAGCCCTCCTCATGCCCAGGTTGAACTCACCCGCAGTGCCGGTCCCGGGTGAATTGAGGATGGTCTGACCAGCAGGTGGAAGCAGAGAAAAAAAACCTCTCAAAGGCTCCTGCGTTTGCACGCTGCTCCCAGAGAAGCTGGTGTTTAACACGGCAGCCCGTGGCAAATCCTGTAGTGCTTCCTGAGCTTTGCGTCTGGCCCAGCACAGCCTCATGTGTGTGGTTTTTAACATGAATTTAGCATTTTCCTCTGTCACTGACCATCACCAGAGGGCTTTTTGCTCAGTTTAGTTCTTCCCTACTTCTATACATCATAAGCACCAGGAAAACAAATTTGTGCTTAGCCCCCTGTGTTTGTGTTGTTGTTTCTAACGTTGTGCTGCTGTTTCCCTGGAGCATAAAAGATCTTTGAGAAGGATCAGGCCTAGGGTTATTGCAGGTGTTCAGTGTTCAGTCAGCTCTAGGGGGCAGAACAAGGTGGCAGGATCGAGGGCAGGTTTGGTTGTTTCAGGAGCCTGGGGTATCACTGAAAGCTGGTTTTTAGTAGGCATTTGGCTATAAACTAAAACACAGCAAGTTCCACCTCAGCACGAGGAAGAACTTCTTTCCGTGGTCAGGCAGAGCCCTGGAGCAGCTGCCCAGGGAATCATGGATTCCCTCCTTCTCTGGAGACATCCCAAACCCACCTGGACACATTCCTGTGCCACCTGCTCCAGGTGCCCCTGCCTGGGCAGGGAGTAGGACTGGGTGGTCTCCAGAGGTCCCTTCCAACCCCAGATATTCTGGAATTCTGTGATTTGTCTACTAGAAAGTGCTGTTGGCTCATCCTGCCCACTGCTCCCTTTAATGTTAATCTTTCCCTTTGAATTGAGAAAGATGAATGTTTGCCTTAGTGTGAGGGTGTGGTGTGAGGGCCTGCAGAGGTTGTGGTCAGTGGGCTTGAGGTGGACTTTGGGTCGTGGTCATGATGTCGGGTCAGTCAGAACTGGGAATTCGTCTCCATAACCATCCCATGCATTTGTTTTCTTTGCTGAGTGTTCGACTCCTGCTGCTCTGATTGGGCTGTGAGACACTGGGTGATGTCTCCCAGGGCCGTGAATGTGATCAGTTATGTGTATCTATAGGTAGTGGTTAATGAAATCATGGTGGACATCAAGCACTGGTCATCTTCAGGGGCAGAAGGGATGTTCTACCCTTGTTCTGAATCAGTGTGACTCAGTCGTGTATCTAAATGTACATAATGGTTCTTTTTCCTCAGGAAAAGGTGTCATTTCTTTGTCACTGCATAGTTTTTAGCTTTATCATTTCCAAGTATTGGCAGTGTTTGCAGAGGGGTAAAAAAGCATTGCAAAAGGAGATAAATACAAAAATGCAATGCTTTATGCATAATAAAAGTGCATTTAAGCTCTAACATGTCATATAATCATTCAGCCATGTCACAGCCTGATGAATTCCTGAGCTCAGACACTTCAGAGGGGAGTATCAATGTGGAATCTGGAATAAAGATCCCAAACCAGGAGCCAGCTCATTGATTTAATGGCTCTTTCTGTCTCTCTCAGTGTTCAATGCTCCATGCTTGGGAGTTCAGGAGATCACAAACTTCCCTGAGCTCGGGCTGTGGTGGAGGATGATCTGTGTGGATTTTATAGCAGAATATTTACACCAAGAGGGAAAGGCTTATTTTATTTGAAAATATTTACAGATTTCTATTATTTTATCCAGGGGAAAAATTAACCTTGTTAGTGTCAGCTGAGGCGTGGTAGAGCTCTCTCGCAGTTGTTCTTGCTCCCTTATTAGGGAGATCTTCATATCAGTCCTGGGTTTATGGATTGTAATGGAGCTGCTGTAACAGCAGTAATTGGGGAAATTAGTTTGGACGGTGGCATTAATATTCATGCATCCCTGCAACAGCTCCCTGCTAATTAGTGTCTCTTCCTGCTCGATTATGGTGGCAGAATGGGATGGGATAAATCTCTGGGGTTAACTGGAGCTCAGAGTGGCCTCAAGTGTGAGCTGCAGGATGCTGGGGACGGCGCCTGCTGGAGCCACATCATTCCCAGAGGGAGCAGGGCTGGGGCATCCCAGCCCGGTGTGGTTCCGTGGAGCCCCGGAGGCCATGGGGTTGGGAAGGCTGGGAGGTTTGCTCCTGGGGAAACAGGAGTCACGTTGTTGGCTGCAATTATTCCGCAGGAAGCAGGAGAGCGGCCGGGACCTGCTGGGAATACTCCTCCACACTGGCCTAGATATGGGAGAGGTGGTCGGAGAGAGTTTTCTCCATCTCTCATTTCCGTAGTCCTACAGGGTGCCAGTAGGACAATCCTGCCTGATTTAATGGGCTTTGCTGGGATATTTTTTCCCTTCTCTTTGAGAGCTGTCAGATGACCACAGTGAGGTTGGTGCCTTCAGTGTGGGGACAGCAGAGAGGGGACGCTGTTGCTTTTTCCTGCTGGGTTTGTAATGGATCTGTAGGTGTGGAGCTCTGACACAGAGGATTTAGGGGCATGTTGTTTGTACACCACTCCCGCTGTCCCCCTGGCACAGCTTGGAATGTGCTCCACTGGTCACATCCACATTCCTGAGGGCTGGGATTGTGTCTGGGGCCCTTCTAGGAGGCTGGAGGGATGGAGAGGAACTTCTCAAGAGATCTGCACAGCTCTTGCTGTCTCACTAAACAAAAAACTTATTGAGAGGGATGGTAAAAGAGCAAACACAGATAATTCCCATAATAGCCTGATCTGTTTCTCTAACTTGGGAAGCATGGTGGAGTGGGAAAGGAAGGGGATCTAAGGACCATTTGTCTCTTTGGTGTTGTGCCGTGGCAGGCACCTTTCTTGGGGTGATGGAGGGATTTGCCATTTCCCTGTGGTTGGGATCCCTGGGCCAGCAGGGCCCCTCTGCCCTGGCCTGGGGGCTGTGCCAGCCTCACTCTCCGGTGTGCAGGTGATTAGAAAAATGCAGCAGCATTGCAGTGACGGCTCCCCGAGCCTGGATGTCTGCACTAATTAATCCAGGCTCTCCATAGGATTGCTCTCAATTACGGAGTGCTCCTTCCTTTCTGTGTCCGTCTCTCCCGTCCCACCTGGCGCACGGTGCCGCGGTCTGGAGCTGGAGTGGGATGGGGAAACAGCCCCCAGGGATGTGTGAGCACCCACAGGTGCTGGAACCCTACAACGACACAGGCAATCCTTGTACATTCCTTTCCACCGACCCTCAGTTTTCTCTCCCTTTCCTTGGCAGGAAGGGAAGCAATGTGCTTCCCTCAGCCTCTTTCACAAACAAAGGAATAAATAAAATAAAGCCATAAATGATTCCAGCATTTCTCTTGAAAGCTTGGAAGGGAGAAATAAGGAGAAAATGCTATTAGTTCTATTTTTAAAGAGGTGAGGGCTCTGGGATGCCGTAGTGATGGAATTGGTGTAAGCACTGGGATAGATACAAATCTCCTGCATGTCTGGGATAATGCAGAGGGACCGGGACAGTATGGAAGTGGACAGGATTTCTGTTTATCGAGTTTCCCTGTCAGCTTTCTGTTATTAAACATGGTGATTTCCAAGCTGTCAGAGTGGATGTTAAAATCTTCTGGCATTTCTGCCTATGGAAAAGTCTGCAGGAGGACAAATCCCACAAATGCTGCGGCTCCACGTGTGTTCCCAAGGGCCGAGCAGGGCAGGGGCCCCGCCAGCTGCCAGCTGTGCAGCCGAGGGTGTGTGGCACCTGTGCCGCCCCGGGGAGGACCTGCCTGTGCCCGCAGGTGTCACCTACTCCCCGAGGAGTACCTGGAGTAGGTGCTGTGATAGCGGAGAGGGGTTCACACCCATCCTGCAGCTCCGGAGAAGCCCCGTGAGCAGCTGGGTGAGGGGTGTTTGGGGCATCGGTGCGGGTTTAGAGCCCGGGGAGGTGGCAGCACCCTGGGCAGTGGGGGGGAGGCTGCTGGGGCTCCAGAGCTGCTGCCCCACCCTGCCGCTGTCACTCCCCAGCCAGGGACAGTAATGCTCCTGCTCTTCAGTGCTGGCAGCAGGGCTCAGCTAACTCGGGATACTCCCAGAGCTCTGCTATTTAGGAGCGTGGGGAAGCGGGAGAAGAGAAAGAGGCTTGAGTCACTCGGCTGTGACCATATAATGACTCTGTATACAAATTAGATGGATTCACATGGTGCTTATCTAAATGAGGTTGCCATTTTACAATGCTAATTTTCCTGTTGGTTGCTTGTGATACCAGAACACGGCGTTTCGAAAAAAAACATTCCTGTGCTCCTGGGCTCCCGAGCCGGCGTGCTGCAGAGCCTGGGCAAACTGCAGGGTTAGCACAACCTGCCGAGCTCTATCCTCCGAGCCGAGGCAGGGCAGAGCTGCCACTGCAGTAATTAGCAGCCAGTCTGCAGATCTTGATGAAGAATGCACAGGGGGCTTGTTCCTCTGCGCCGCGCTTTTGCCCTCCAGAGGAATAAATAACTGGAGGGAAGGGAATTGAAAAAAGATGTAATGAAGGGGAAGGAAATAAACCCCGTGTGCTCGTTTCTAAAGCTGGCAGCGAGGGCTCTGATAGACGCTTGTGAGATCTGAGGGTACGGGGGTGGCACTTCAGAAGCCACCAGCGTGCCCATAAAATGCTGTTGTGCCGCAGAGTGGGAGCGGGAGGTGCGAAACGTGTTCGGAGAAGTATCTGGAGTTGCATTTGTCACTCGGGTCGGGTTGCGGCTGATCGCAGCCGAATGAGACCGCCCCGGGTCGCCTGGGGAAGCTCACAGCGGCATTCAGTGCTCCTGGAGGTGCTGCTTGCTTTCAAATTCTCAAATATTTTCAAGTGGAGAGTAACGACCGCTTCGCTCTCTCCCTTCTCCCCTTCCTCTCCTCTTCCTCTCCTCTCCCTCTCCCTCTCCCTCTCCCTCTCCCTCTTCCTCTCCCTGTCCCTCTCCCTCTCCCTCTCCCTCTCCCTCTCCCCCCTCTCCCGGGTTTGTGGAAGGGGCTGGAAGGGCCAAGCTGTCCTTGCAGGGAGCTCCAGCCCCGGGGCAGCTCCAGGTTCGTGCAAGCAGGGTCGTGGAGCTCGGCTGATTCCCGTCAGCGAGGCTGCTGTGCTGGGATGGCCCCGCTGCTCAGGGACTGATGGGGGACATCACATCCCATCACCGCATCCCAGCGCGCCCCCTTCCCACGGCCCTTCCGGCACTGCTTCATTTGTTCGGGGAGAGCTGGTGCGGACCTGTTACAGGCAGTTGTTCAAAATGATCTGACACCCGACATTCTGCATAAACTTCCTTTCAGAAATAGCTGTTTAGTGAGAAGTAAAAAAAAAAAAAAAAAAAAGCGGTGATTTAGGGTCTAAACTGCGCATGCATAAACATGAGGTGATCTCCAGAGCCATGGTGCTCATTCTAATGTGATAAATACAGATGCAGGAGTGTTTGCAGAGCCATTCATTGCCGTGTTAATTTTGTGCATCAGCTCTTCCAGCTGTGGGATGTTGTGGAGCTCCATTGAGGCCCACGGCAGTTTGCACCAGCTGAGGATGTGATGCTCCACGTACAGTTTTCTGTCATGAAAGGAAAGCGCACGATCTCACATCATCCCTTCTTGCCTGCAGCTGCTGCTGGGCTCGGCCTCCATGGCTGGCCGGCTTCCTGTGGCTCCTGAAGGTAAACAGGTTGTTCTGCTCCGCTGGCTCCGTGCACGAGCCCCGTGCAGGATCAATCCCTCAGGAATTCTGAGCACTCCCAGCATTAGCAGCCTTCACACAGAGCAGGGATCTTGAAATATTTAGTGCTTTCCAGAAATGAGTCCTGTACCTTTTATCTTCAGGGCTTTCCAGGGTCAGAGCAGTCCCTTTCATCTTCCCAAAGCTCCCTGCCTTGTGCATGGATCAGCTGGAGAACCTGATGGAACTCCAGACAGAGCTGCCAGCAAAATCCTTGGCACTGGGAGCCAGATGTGGGAAAGAAGGTCAGGGAAACACAGGGCACTGAGTTAGACGTGGGAAGGAAGGTCAGGGAAACACAGGGCACTGAGTTAGATGTGGGAAGGAAGGTCAGGGAAACACAGGACTGCCTGGGAACCCTTTAGTTTGATCTCCTGGAGCTTGAAGCCAACTTGTAGGTGCTGCTGAGAGACCCACAGAGCCCAAGTCCTCAGGCTGTTGAGGACAAAGCTGTTCTGGATTTTGAAGGGAGGCTCTTCCAGGTACCCTTCACATTTCCAGAGTACCTGGATTTTTTTTTTTTTTCTGCTAAGCAAATTGCAGGGAGAAACCATCAAGTTTGATTTGAACATATTTTAGAATCTGAGTGCAAGTGGCTTTATTTGCTCTTTATTTTCTACTCTTTTAAATTCAAGCTATAAATGAGGCCAGCTCTGTGCACCATGACAGGTATAACAGGTCAGGTCTACTGTGATAGTTCTGCTCTCAGCAGAGAAAACAAACCATGCCTGGTTTACTTTAGGTGTGCTCCAGGCCCAGATGTTTTCTTTGATGAACAGTTACTTGAATATCCCATTTATTGAACACTGACAGCAATTCACACCGATTTTGACACATGGACACTTGTTCCAAAGTACACTTGATGGAAAATTGTGAACCTTTTTTAATGACTGAAAATTGAGTTAATGATGAAATAACATTGCAAAAGTAAGAGCAAGGTGGGTGAGGATGGGAAAGGTTGGTTTAGTCAGTGGAAGTGGCTGCTGGTGTGGTTTAGGATCAGTTTTATCACGGACACAGGTTGTGGGCTGGGGTCGGTGCTGTCGGTGAGATCAGCACTGGACACTGATTTTTATCTTTTAAGGAAGACCCTGATCAGGCTGGGCAGCTTTTCCTGTAGGTTTCCTGTTGCTCAGGATTCGTGGGGCTCCTCTCCTGGCTCTGGGCTGGCTCCAGGCAAGGGAAGGAGCGCTCTGGTGTGGTTTTCATCAGGGTACTGAAAGACTGAGCTGTTAGAGACCTTTAAAAAAATAAAAATATTTCTATATCTGGCTGTTCCTGCATGAGTTTAATAACATGGCCCTTAGAAAGTAATTTGGATTAATTAGAATGTCCGGGCACTTTTGCGATAAAGACATGCAGAGTAATTATCCAGTGTCCAGAATAATCTATTGAGCTTGTGAAGTTTTAAGTCTGAAAATTATTCTCCCCTAAGTATTCGTCTTTCTGGCTGTATTTCTGTTATTAAATTTGTTTTCCCACAAGTTAGATAAGAAGAAATGTAATTATTTAGCTGGCAAGCTTAATGTTGAGGTGAAGAAAACCAGTGAAGGTAAAAGTGTGATTGCCTTGTGTTTTTTCCTATAGTAATGTGGAAATATTTAGATATTTGTAGAATTACATGGTGATGATGCACTTTGTAAAAGGCCAGAGATGAAATATAAGGAACTAAAAGGTATAGATATTCACTGAACTTCATTATACTCTATAACTCTTGGATATGTAGTGGAAGAAATGTCAAATGCAGATTCCTCCCATAATTACAATCCATTCTCCCTCACATCTCTCCTCACTGCATTTTCTCATTCTCATATACCCAGAGTCTGTGTCCTGAAGGACCTTGTTCTGTTTCTGATGCACAACAGGCCTTTTTACTTGTGATAATGTTTATTTTGGATTAAAGAAAATATGAAATCAAAGGCAGTCTAAATATAATCCCTCAGTGTCCCTGGTGAAACCATCCCCACGCCCGGGTCAGCCGTGCCTCCCACACGTTCTGAAGGAATATTAAATGCCTGGGATTCAGAGAAGGAAATTTTTGACCTTGCAGATGATGAAGGGGAAGTGGAACAGTTTGTCCTCTCTGAGCCCCTCGTGGCAGTTGCTGCTTCTCTCTCCAAGGGAGGGAGACCCTGAGGGGCTGGAGCATGTCCAGGGCAGGGAACGGAGCTGGGAAGGGGCTGGAGCCCCAGGAGCGGCTGAGGGAGCTGGGAAAGGGGCTCAGCCTGGAGCAAAGGAGGCTCAGGGGGGCCCTTGTGGCTCTGCACAAGTCCCTGACAGGAGGGGGCAGCCGGGGGGATCGGGCTCTGCTCCCAGGGAACAGGGACAGGAGGAGAGGGAACGGCCTCAGGCTGGGCCAGGGGAGGGGCAGGGTGGGTATTGGGAAAATTCCTCCATGGAAAAGGCTGTCCAACCCTGGCACAGCTGCCCAGGGCAGGAGTGGAGTCCCCATCCCTGGGGGAATTTAAAAGCCGTGTGCATGTGGCACTTGGGGACATGGTTTAGTGGTGGCCTTGGCAGTGCTGGGGGAAGGGTTGGACTCGATCTTGGACTGTTTTTCCCGCCCCAGCGATGTTTCTCTGGTTGAGTCATCCTTGCTGCAGCAGGTGGTAACTGACTATAAAGACACAGACAACATACCAGGGGTGTAGCTGGAGAAGTGAACTCCACTATCCTGGAGTGTGGCTGCAGCAGCAATGAACACCTGAACTAAAGGTTGTTCTTACCTGGAGCAAATCTTTATTTATCTGAGAACACGTTTGCATCTTGTGTTTGCTGGAATTGCATACAGGAATTTGCTGTTGAGCACATGGGTTGTGAGGGTTATGAGGTAGAAACACCCAGCTGGGCCCTTGCCCACACACAGTGGTTTTCCCTCGCTGTAGGACAGAGCTCTGTGCTGGAGGTGCTGCCTCTGAAACTCGGTGCGGCTTAGGTGCTCTGAAATGCTGTTCTGGGTTTCATAATGTAAAAGAAGATGATTTGTGTTGGTAGAAAAAGGAAAATAAGAACGGTTGATGTAGATCTTATCCTCGAGTTCGTTTAGGCCATGCCACGTCCCTGGAATCAATTTACACCAGGAAGTCAAACTCGCCTGTCCATGCAGACACAGGATGATCAGCTCTGTGCATTGTCCTGCCCTGACTGATGGCAGCATCGGACACCTGTACAATGTTCAGGCTGTTACTCAATAGCTGTGACAGTTTCCTGGCCCCCCTTGTCCCCACACGTGGCTCTGTGCAGGTCCCACCTGCCCTGCCAGCGCTGGAGCATAACGGGCCCGACAGGAGGCCTTGGGCTCAGGGGGAATTTATCTCCTTGACGTCACTGGGACGCTGGCAGCAGCGATGCTGCTCCCGTAAGGGCAGGCTGAGGAGGTTTGTGGCTCTGCTCATAAATTTGGATTAATTTTATAGCTCCGGGTTTGTCATCTCCAGCTGTAGTTACGTAACCATATCTCACCCCGCGCTCGGCCGCCGGGTGTGGAGAGACCTCAGGGTGGAAGGAACAGGTGGGACAACCTGCTGAGGCTCATAGGTGTCAGTGACCAGGGCTGCAGGGAGGTCAGACAGCAGCTTACACATATTCTTTATAATTCAGAGCCTTCCTCTTGCCTCAAGCTTTTAATAAAGTGCCAATCCAAACCAAGACAGTTTAAGCTCAAGCAGAACCATTCAGTCAACCACAGTGTGTGAACACATTAAAAACCCAGGGGTTTTTATTATTTGACACATTTTTAAATTCAGAAATACTTCCAATATTGCATGGAGGGAAATGAGCTCCAGAAACCCTGTTTAAAACATCATTTACTGCTTGAAATGCAGCTGGTACCCTTGGGGGTGTTAGAGGATCCAGGGCGGGGAGCTGGAGGAGATCGCATTATCTGAGCCTCTCCCTTAATGTGAGACCACTTGGAGATGTTTTAATGAGAACAGACTCCTACTTTTGCAGTATCTGTTCAGTGGAAGTTGCTCACAGGAATTCGGTTTTGCTCATTGTGGTATTGAGCTGCTTGCCCAAAGTTTAACTTTACACTGAAATTAGAAATAACCACTTAATGTAGCTAAATCTGTATTGCCAGATTTTGGATGTGTTACTCTGTCAGGGCAGGAAGGCCAGAGGCTTTATTCTCCTTGGCTGTCAGACTCTTGGCTATATTAAAAATTTAGGAATAAATATTCAAATCACAGCCTTATTTTCCACGACATAAACGTGGATGCTCTCCTAGAAATGCAATTATGAGATATGCTCAAATCCAAGCTTGACAGCTCTCATTTGGATCAATAACTCGGCTCGGAGGGATGATTGTTTCCCCTTGTACCACACTGCAATTTGTTTCCGCTGGGCTGGGTTTGTATGTCTGTGTTTGTGGATTACTTTCACAAAACTGCGTTCTGCCACCGAGAACATTTTCTATCTCAGCCTGGCTGCTGAGTAAGTCGTTACTGGTGTTGTCTTTATCGGGCTACTTTCAAAATCAATGAGATTTATACTTGCAGATTAAAAACCTTTTAAAATATGCATAGACAATATAAGGTTCAATTATCTGTTTGGGATGAATGGAGCAATGTGTACACATAAATAAAACATAAAAGCTGCTTCACTCTGTTTATATTCTGCTTCTGATTTATTTTCAAAAGAATTGGTGAGTCCATATTTGGATGTGGGAGCTCCAATCACGGCGGGAACGTTTGTGCCTCTGTGTGTGCTTGGTGTCCATGCATTGCTTCTCTGTGTGCTCACAGGGACTGGCTTCTCAGCTTTTGGGAATGCAGGCAGGACTATGGGAATGGTGCACGTGCAAGGAGATGGAAACAAATCTACCCAGTGCTACCAGTGCCATAACTGAGCATATGGACCCTGATGCTCTGCTCAGCACTTTGGATGGTGACAGGACCCTGCTGAGAATGCCCTGATGGGTGTAAATCTGAACACCAGAGGAGTGGGAATATTTTTTGGCACCCAGAAGACCTTGCAGGGTGTGTTCAGGCCGTGGGAGAGGCAGACATGCCCTTCATCTCCCTCCACTGTGCATAGAACAGTCACAGAATCCCAGAATGGTTTGGCTTGGAAGGGACCTCAAAGCCCATCCAGCCCCACCCCTGCCATGGCAGGGACACCTCCCACTGTCCCAGGGGGCTCCCAGCCCCAGTGTCCAGCCTGGCCTTGGGCACTGCCAGGGATCCAGGGGCAGCCACGGCTGCTCTGGGCACCCTGTGCCAGGGCCTGCCCACCCTCCCAGGGAAGGATTCCTTCCTGGTAGCTGATCTAAATCTGCCACCTCTCAGCTTAAAGCTATTCCCCTTGCCCTGTCAAGGACATGGGGATGGAGGGAGTAACACAAGGATGAGACTATCCATGTGCTAAAATCCTGATGTCAGCCCTTCCAAAACGGGACCCCAACATCCTTTCCATTCCCAGGCCCTGAGGGTGCTGGACAACCATTAATCTTGGTCTTAGCAGTGGGCTGCAAATACAGCTGCATTTTTGCATTTTTGACACAAGTTCTTTTGTTTTCTGTAGCATTTGGTGGCCAGACCTTGATTTGTTCCATTCTAAATCCCATTGTCTGTTCTGTCTGCTGGAGGTGGTGCTTGTGCTTCCTCAGGCCGTGGTAGGAGGCAACAGCCCCAGAGGCAGATTTGGGCTCAGCACAAACTCAGAGAACACAGAACGTGTCTCTTTTGGACTTGTTCATTCTCTCCTTCATACAGTATCTCTGTGACTCTGTGACCTTGTGGTGTGCCATGGGATCAGAGTGACAGAACATCCCTGTGTGTTATTTGTAGGCCACATCTGAGTCCCAACAGGAGGCTGAGCAGAGCCTTGCTACATAAGCAGCCTGGGTGCAGCATCTGATCCCAAAACCGGGCCCATTAAAGGGCTGCAGGGTCCCCGTGCTCTCATCACCTTACACGAGCTCAGCTCAAAATTGGCTTGAAGAATTGGCTCCTAATAGCCAAGATCCTTTGAAGCTTTGTTAAGATTTCAGATTGCCTCTAGCAAAGTACCATCTATTAGTTTAATATCACTCTCCAGCTCTCAGTCTGTCAGGGCTGGAGTTAAAATATGAAGAGCTGTGCATTCTTGCATTGCAGTGGATGGGCCATTGGCACTGATGTTCTAACTGATGTATCCTAGGAGGAATATTCTACTTAGTGCTGTAACATCCAATGTGCTCTGCTGGTCATAGCTCATCCCCAGGATCTGCAAACCAGGAGAGCTTTATTGCCATGTTGCTTTATGGGCAAGCCAGCTAAAATTCTTAACAAGCTGAATATTTCACTTTAAAATATTAAATGGGGAAGTGTCGTACTTGTACCTGTGCCTTTGCCTTCGGTATCAATAATCCCTGTGGTGCAGGAGACAAATATCCCTCTTCTGGGGAGATGTTCTCTGTTCCTGGATGTGTTTGTTGTGGCACGCAGGGAAAATTGTGGCTCCTGCGTGTGTGTCACAGTGTTTGTGCCTTGTCCTGCCTGTTCAGGGCTGGGCAAGGGCACCTCTGCCATGCCAAGGGCTGGGGAGGCTGGTAGCTTCCAGGACCCTCCCCCCCAAGAAGGGTGGTTGTAGATCAAGGGCTTAGAAATAGTAATTAACAATAATAAATTAGATTTTTAATATTATTGAATCACAATGCAGATAAACCAAGAGAAATTTAAATGGGAGTAATATAAATACCAGTTAATTTTACTTCTGAGAAGTGCTCACTCGGGATCTTCATGATTACATAAACACAGCTTTATTCACAAAGAGGAATTTGCACACACAAATTAGGCAAGTGTGTATCTAAAACTCTTTTACCGTGTCAGTAGAAATTCAAATACTGCTTTCTGGACATATTTTTCAAGGAGTGTTTTTAAACAGAGTAAGTCCCAAGGTATGGCAATTTACTGGAGCAATTAGCAATTCAGATGGTGAGGGCTGGGCTTGCAAGCACAAATAATACCTGCACACAAGAGGAGCCTATTTTTGCGGTGCTGTGGGTGTGCTGGAACACAGCAGGGAGGGAATGGTGAGGAACACACTGGCTTTGGTGCTCAGAGAACAGATTTTCATCTCCTAAAGCAATGTTGGATGTGCAGGAGGCTTTGTGTCCGAGCTGCAGCGCTGGTGGGGAGTTTGATTTCATCATTCTTTGAGGGCAGGGAGAGAGCAGCTGAATTCCTCGTGGGCCTCACCTATTTGTGAGCCCACGTGCTGCCCGGGCAGGAGGCTTGGAGCCTGCTCTGCCTCCTCCCAGGTGCTCTATTTCTGTCTCAGCAGTGCCCTGGGAGCTCTGGACCTGGCATAGCATGGTCCACAGCTTTCAGGGAAGTATTTTTAAGTATCAGGAATGTTTTGAATTGGTTCAGAGGCCCAGCTCAAAGGTGCTGGACTCTAAAGAATGCTTTCTGCCAGTGGAAAGGAATCCCAGACTGGTTTGGAGGGGACCTTGAAGCCCATCCAGTGCCACCCCTGCCATGGCAGGGACACCTCCCACTGTCCCAGGCTGCTCCCAGCCCCGTCCAGACTGGCCTTGGGCACTGCCGGGGATGGAAAGTAAAGCATTCCGGGAAATAATGTATTCCTAAGAAGGTACAAATGGCCAAGTGCTAACCCCCAGTATGAGAATGACTATTCCTAGCCCCCCGAGGTCCGATGGCTAGCTCGGGACCCCAGAGAGGGGAATAGTCAAGGACAAAGGCAAAAGGAGAAAAGCTCTTTTTCCCCTCGGGATGGGTCCTTCAGATGTTTATTTGGGCATATCCAGGAAGGGAAAGAGACCGGGCACTCCACAGTGAGGTCTTTTGAAACCCGCGAGAGGAAGGGGAGGGGAAGGGGTCATAACCAGTGAGGTACGGCTGGCGTGGGAAGACTGGGGCAGGATTTTCAGGAGAGGTGTAGGATTTCCAGGGGTATAACCGTCACCATGTGGGAAGGGGGAGTGAAAAGGGGCATGTCGTAACTTCAACATTATATCAATAACCTAAATTCGTTAGTGCAGTGCAACATGTGAACTTGTTGAGACAGGGGTTATGTCCTTGTTTATTCAAGGACAGTTTTATCTACAGCTTTAGAAGGGGGTAAGATGTTTATTTTTGTGCTGTGACTGATCTTCATTACAATTTTGGGTCCTGGTTTCAAGTCATGTGTCCAAGGTTCTTTCAGCATTTAAAAGCTAAGAAATCGCCCCCTGTTTTTCTATTAAAAAACCAATCTATGCCATAAGCTCATCACTGTCACAAGCAGACCTTGGTCCAGGCACAGGTCATCAAGATGAAATACAGGATATCTTGTATTTATGGACACATCTCATTTTACTGCATGTTTATGATTTTCTTCCCTGCTTTCTGAGCTGACAAAGTGCTCCCATGAGCCATGTGGACAGTACTAATTGCTGTAATTATTGTTCCCTTAATTGCTACAATTATTTTTTTCAGGAGGACCTTCTCACTCTAGAAAAAGCAGGAGAGACCTTGTAGATATGGAAAAGACTCCCAGCTTGCCAATATCACTCAGGGTGTCTTTCCACCTTAGTGCCATTACAGTTGTGGTGGGGATGAGGATTGATTTATGTGCCTGGAAATGGGCTCTTTCCCGTGCTCTTTCCAGGTTTGAAATTAACTAAAAAGAAATGTGTTCAGTTAGAAAGGCAGTTGTTTGAGAAACCCAAAGTTGCTTTGGAAGTGTTTGTTTCAGTAATGCATTCCATCCTTTATGATAATGGTAATGAGGAGTTGGGAATTTTAAAAGGTGTTGCTGAGCAGCACCGTGGCTGCTTAATCCTAATGCTGGACAGGGAGAGGGAGAGGGAGAGGGAGAGGGCGAGGGAGAGGGAGCTCACCCAGCCTGGGAGGATTGGTGGAACGAGCCCGTGTAGGTATAAGCGAAACTCAGGTACATGAATCATTTCTGGGTTTATTTTCTCAGTGTTCCTTTTGTTGCTCTTGAAGGCATTTCTGGTTAATGAAATGCACTCTGTCCCCTCCGGGCTCAGCTTCTCCTTTGCACTTGGTGTTGTTCATGTCTGTGTTCCTGTGCCCTGTGAAACACCGAGCCAGTCCCCGCCAGGTGATTTTGCCATTCCCTAAGGCATCATCAGGAATTCCCTGTGGGGTGACAGGGGAGGGGTGATGGGGGCAAACAGGGCCCGGTTTGAACACTGGGGGCTTTAGTGGCTGGTAAAGAGAGAAACTGAGGGGAGCTGTAAATGAAGGAATGGTGTGAAAATGCCTCGTCTGGGTGTGCTGGTTCTGGTCACTGCTCAGACTTTGCTCTCGTGGTGTGACTTCTGTGCTCAGCAGTGGGTTTGTCATCTCTGAGCACCTTCAGCACAGCTGCACAGAAATATTTGCTGTTGCTCCTGAAATGGATTTACATGAAAACTTTCCTAATTTTTTCTTTCTCCTTTTCTCATTGGCAACATTTGATTCTTCAGTGTGAAAACCATCTCAAAGTGCTTCATCCTAAAATGCGATAAGGAGGCATCATCCAAGTGCTTCAGGTTTGTTCTCATCATTACCCAAGGCTACTGGGAATGCTATTCCCAGGTCCTCTAGGAGCCCTGGAGCAAAACTTGTAGTAATACTCGTTTCCATATGCACCTTCCAGGGTAGAGAGCGGGCACGTGCTGCTTGATGGACACCATGGGAGAATCCTCCCAGTGCTGCCCACTGGGCAGGGTTTGGTTGCTGGGAGGGAGGGGAGCAGGAGGCAGAGATGTTCTTTGTGCTGTGCCCACTGGCTGGGGACTGTGGGCACCACCCCCGGGCTGGCAGCTCCCCAGGAAATGGAGAGCTCAAGTTCCAGGCACTGGAAAACAGCAGGAAGAGTCATTCCTGTTAGCTCTGCAAGCTTTTAGTCATGCTCTGACCTTATTTAGTATATTGGGTATGTGAAAAACGAGGTTCACTCTCCTGTGAGAATTTAAAAGTTTTAATAAAAAGACACTAAGGGACATAAACAATAAAGCAAAAGTTACAGTGCTGGGTACCCCTGGCTCTCTGCCAAGAGCCCAGTGCTGGGTACTCTTGGCTCCCAGCCAAGAGCACACCTGAGACCTGGGGTAGTCTCCTTTTTATACAGTTCTTACTGTCTATTCTTTATGCATATTCAAACTTTTCCAGGAACAGTTCTACCTTGGGTCCACCTTTTTAGAGCATGCGCATTTCTTGGCCTTGTGGTTTTATTTCTCTTGATCTCTGGGCTTGGGCTTTTGATTCCCCAGACAGTGGGGGTTGATAACGGCTTTGGGCCTCTTTATTCTCCATGCATAGTGTTGATAACAGCTTTGGGCCTCTAGGTTCTTTACGCAGAGTGTTGATAGTAGCTTTGGGCCCCATTCTCTG
Organism: Dryoscopus gambensis; assembly: GCA_013389985.1. Taxonomy (NCBI): domain Eukaryota; kingdom Metazoa; phylum Chordata; class Aves; order Passeriformes; family Malaconotidae; genus Dryoscopus; species Dryoscopus gambensis. Next base: position 731,678 of record WEIT01019424.1, on the reverse strand, counting down.
CCCACTTGGAGGTTATCTTACCCATTCAGGTAGTTGAAACATACTTGCTAAAAGAAAGAAAAAACTACATCCACACAGCAAAAGCATTTCTAACACTATATAATATTCATCTTAATGCTTGCGAAAAGCCAACAATACAATATGCATTTATAACAGGTAACACTTGCATAGAACCACAGCAAGGTTTGGGTTCCACGGCACCTTAAAGGTCTGTTCAACGCCCTGCCAAGGGCAGGGACGCCTTCCCCTGGGTATCTGGATGTCTAGAACTTCCTGCCAGATTTCCTTGCTGTTCAGAAGGCAAAGCAAGAATGAGAAGAGTCTGGAGGAGTTTTGCCCAGAGAAAACAGCCAGGGAGAAACTTCAGATGACTTGAGCTCGAGGCAGTGGCACAAATTCTCTGCAGCTCAGGGTGCTGGAGCTGTTTATTCTGCATTTTGAGATGTGGATGGGGAACAAAGAGGAGCTGTGCTAACTGATGATTAAATCCTGACAGGATAAATTCCTACATGAGTAAAACCGAGCCCGGAACGGATCCCAGGCTGTTACTCATCCATCGGTTCACACCAAAGAGTTTTGCAGCCCAGTGCAGTCTTCAGGTACCTCATTTTTGTGGAGCTGAGTTGTTGGGAGGGATTTGCAGTTCGTGTAGCCTAACACTGCCCTGCCAGATGGGATGGGTTCAAGAGGCTCTGCCAGAGCAGGGTGAGGTTTTCCTACTGTCAGGAAACCATATCGATAAAACTTAATAGGAAATTGAACGTAAAAATGCAGCAAACTGTGAACTTAATATTGCCCTGGTAGGAGCTCATTAATATCTCAATAGGTGCACTCCTGCATTATCTTAATTGTACCAGGTCCTCAGGGAAATTGCCTTTTCTGAAGTTTCCTGGCTGCTGTCACTTGGTGAGGTGGGTTCGGGTGCACCATTTCCTTAATCCTTTAATAAGTGACTGAGGAGGTGGAGCTGAGCTCAATCCCACTGGAGGCAGCACAGCAGCAATAATTGTTTGTGGTTTGGGTGCTTTGCAGGTGCCTGGCCTGGGGGTGACTCTCGGGCAGAGCTCGGGGTGGGCAGGCAGGCAGGCCAGGGTCTGGCAGCTCCTGCAGCCTCAGGGAGGGTTGGTTTGTGCTCTGGCACTGGGGTTTGTGTGTTCCAGGCCGAGACGCTTGGCTTTGGTGAGGAACTCACCCCATTCTGTCATTTTTCTTGGAAAGAAGGGTTTGTTGAACAGTGAGAGGAGGAGGGTATGGGATCGGATAATAATACAAAACGAGTTTGAAATGAAAAATTGGACCAGCAGGTTTGTATTTCAGTGGGGTTTTGCTCTGGAATGAGCTGTTCCAAACCTGCTGCTGGAGGATGCTGGGTGTTGGAAGGAGAGGCTGAGGAGACTCCTTGCTCCACCGGGTGTTTGTGCTGCTGCTCTTGGTGCAGCTGCTCTCAAACGGGAGCTGCTTTGCAAGCAAGACAACAAGTGGGGCCCAGAGACAGCTCTTCATTAGCAAAAGAGAACGGAATAAATGAAGAATAATGGTCAATGTTAAAAATGAATTAACATTAATTAATCACTGACTAAGACAGTGTTCCCAGCATTAATCATTCCCTCTTGCTGTAATCAGAACATCAGCCAGGCAATACACATGTGAAACTCCTGAGTGTGGTGTTTGCCGTGGTCCTGCAAACACAGGGACTTGAGGCAAATCTGCTTCCCACGCCAGTGGGACGCTCCCTCCCCTGCCAGCACCCGAGTGCCCTTCAGAAAGCTCCAGCTCAGCCCTCTGTGCTGCTGGAGGCAGAGGCAGCTGGGGGAGTGTGCTGGGGCAGGGCCACGAGATTGGGGTCCCTGGGGCTTTATGGATCACAGCCCTTCAGCCAAGGTGTTGGAGCCCTTTGGAAAGCACACTGTGATTCTCTGGAGCTTTTGATGTTTCAGAACGGAAAATGGGAAAAATGTGATGGAAGAGAAATCTTGCTTCTTTCAACTCCGGTTTTGAATTGATGACAAAGAACAGATTTTACACAAGTGAAAGAAAAATAAATCAGTGAAGAGACAGAAAATATTTATCTGGATAATCAAAAAACCCTCAAGAGAGCAACCTGACTTAAAACTCCCTGGTTCTGCTTTGGCCCCTGCTCATCCCCCTTGCACAGTGACACCATCTGCAGCATCCCTGGGGGCAGAGAACAGGGACATTGCCCAGCCTGGGCTGGGGTCTCGATGACCTGGGGCAATCCACTTTTACTTTCAAGTGCACTTCAGTGCTGGCAGGAGCTGGAGGTGCCTGTGTGGAGCTCCCTGGTGAGCAGCAGTTAGATTTTAGCTGGTGCACGTGGGTGCCCAGTTTGGACATCTGGGATGCTGCTGGTGTGCCCGGGAGGCTGGGCAGGGGGAGAAAGTGTCGTTTGTAGGTGTCTGCAGTGTGCTCTGGCACGCTGGGCAGGGTGGAGCTGTGGTGGCTGCAGTCCCTGTCACAGCCACTGAAGCACTTTCCTCCCTGTGTTCTCACAAAACGTGAGGGAAATTCTACTCGGCATCTATATAACTTTATATTGCTTTTAGATATCCTGTAAGAAATGTTGGTAAAACTCCTAATATCTGCTTTTTATACTCCAACTGACTGAAGCAGCCAGCAGTAGTTAATATTTTATGAACAGTGGAAAAAGATTTGAAATCCAAAAATTCTCCTAAGGAATATAAGCAATGCAGCAAATTCTGTAGAAGCTTTGGTTATTGTAAAAGTGCAGAATGTGCTCCTTTTGATTTTTAGTTGAAAAAGCAGTTGTTGGCAAGTTGGAATACAAAGAGTTGCCATAGATAAAAACTGATATTTCAGCCTGACTTTTATTATAATTACAAAAAGCAGCACTTGGCTGTGTCAGCAGAGCTCTGCGTGGGGCTGGGGTGAGTGCTGGGTGATGTCTGTGTAATAGTGGCTGACTGGCCAAGTGTCCACCCAGAGACCACCAGGCACTGGTTACAGCAGCAGCTGGAGCAGCGACAAAATAGAATTTAGCTCATTTTGCTGGCCAGGATGCCCAGCAGTTTCTGTGCTCTGCAGCAGTTGGGGTGATGGATCAGCCCCCTGGGAGGGAGCTCCAGGTCAGGCTCAGGGTGGGATTGCTGGGGTGTCTGCAGGGCCAGGGGTGGCACTGATGGTCCTTGGGGGTCCCTTCCAGCCCAGGAGATTTCACGATTCTGTGAAAGTCTGTGTTTGTTTAGGCAGGATAACAGCTCTTGGGGTGGTTAATAATTTTTCTGTGCAAAGTTCGCTTCTCTGTTCACTCTTCTGGCTCTCCAGCAGCACTTTGGCTTTCAGTGTCTGCTTTTCCTCTGCTCTGGGGGTTGTAGATGCCTATGTAGATATAATGTTAATTCTGGGGAAATTTGCTCTGCTCTGCCCCTGCTCTCTGTGGAACCAAAGGTGCTGAGCCCTTTGCAGCGCTGATCCTGGGGAAATACAATGTTTATTTTTCTGAGGAGGCAGGAGAGCTGATAAATACTTGTAGAATAATAAATACTTGTGGAGTGCTGTGCAGAGACCAAATCTGAGAGTGCAGAAGATGCTGGTGGTGAGGCACCAAGTGCTGCCCTTTGCCCAGGCTGCACGGCTCAGATCGTTATATACGATCGTGTTTGTGTGGATTGCAAATCTCTCCTTTCCCCTCCGCGGCGTCTCAAGTGAGAATTATGGCAGGTTCCTTAATTTAAGGAGCAGTCCCAGACTGTTACTCAAACAATTGCACAATGGGCTTGGGGATTAACATCCTGTCAGCTCCATAACTGCTCAGGGCCCTTTGTTACCAGGGGAAAACAGCCCCGAATGCTGTTCTGCTCTCTGTTACAAAAGTCACTGCCAGACTCCTTCACACTCTGCTGAGAAGCAGTGGCTGCTTTTTGGGGACAGAGCTGAATCGTGTCCAGCCTGTGTCTGTGGGACAGAGATGTCCATGCTCAGCAACCTCCACACTGTTCTTCATCAGAAAGAATAAAAAATAAATCTACTTTTCCTTAAGTCTGGAGCCTTCATCCTCCAAAGGCTGAGGCAGGATCTCCCTGGCTTTCAGCCAGTGCTGGCAGATGTAGAGTTAACCTTATTTTATCCAGGATCCCAAATCCTGGTAAAACCAGAACACCGAGACAAGGGCAGTGATTAAAATGATTTGTGCACTGTATTTGATTGCCTTAAAGGAAGGAATGATGGATGTGCACATACAGAGTTGTCTTCAACTGATTCACAATTTGATTTGGGTAACTCGAAGCCAATGAAAGGATTGTTCCTCTGGCTTGGACAATGTAAAGGAACGTGGTGGAGAAATGCAGCTGGATACAGCAAAGCCAAAGCTCAGCTGAAGCCAAGTGCTTTGGCTGCTGCTGCAAGAAGTGCCATGAGTATGTGAACGTGTGTATTTATCAGAAATTGTTTTTTTCTACAGATCCCACAAATCAGTTATGCCTCAACTGCACCAGAGTTGAGCGATGACAGGCGCTATGATTTCTTCTCACGGGTGGTTCCTCCAGATTCCTTCCAAGCACAAGCAATGGTGGACATTGTGAAAGCTTTGGGATGGAATTATGTATCCACTTTGGCATCTGAAGGGAATTATGGAGAAAAAGGAGTCGAGTCCTTCATGCAAATTTCCAGAGAGGCAGGTAGGCAACGCCCGTCCTCCCTCCAGAAAGCGCTGCGGAACTAATGAATGTCGTGTTGTACCAAATGTGATCGTATTTTTCTAGAGCTGATATTTGATTCTAAAGTTGCTCCAGTTCTTTGCAATGCTCTGCAATGGCTCCTGGATACTGTCATTCCTAAATTACTCACAGAGTTTCAGAGAGCGGGAACCCTCAGTGGTTTTTAGTAATTTCTGGGGAGAATAGAAATCCTCGAGTCGTACCGAGCTCCTCCTGTTGCACTGGCTGAGGTTTCCTTGCATTGGCATGGGGAGGAGCCAGATTTGGAAAGGCTGAGCTTTTCTGTCTCCGCAGCCTGGAATTCTGCTGTGACTGCTGGTTACAGCCACTGACTGCTGTCACTGTTGGTGCTCAGCTTTCGGATCCAGCCTGATTTGCATTGCTTTGCTTTGGCATTTCTCTGCCCAGTTCAGTGGAGGGAATTCAGAACCTTTCCCTTGAAGGCTCAGGGGTTGCTGGTGTGGGATGTGGAGCCAGCAAGCCCAGGGGTGTGAGATGAGATGCCAAGACCTTGGGTGTGAGTCCTTGGCAAGCTGATCTGCAATCCAGGTCCGTAAGGGGTTGGAAACTGAAGTGTTTGAAGTTGATTCCTGTGCTGGGAAGGAAAAAGAAGCAGCTGATGGCATTCATTGTTGGAGATAAATGCAAGGGCTGTCTCCAGGAGGCTTTGGTGATAGAGCCCACCATCACAGGGCAAGGACGAGCTCTGCCATGTTCCCCAAATGCAACTCACAGATCTCCCACCCTGTACCTGCCTGGCATTGCCTTAAATAAAACCAGCACAATCCCCAGCTCACAGAAGCACGTGAACCCCAGCCAGGGCAGTGCAGGACAGGAGCAGGAGCTGCTCTGGAGCAGCCTCAGGGGTTCCCATGGCCGTGGCTGGTGCAGGGCTTGTCCCACAGCATGGCTCTGTCTGCAGGGAGAGGCCCCAGCTGGGTCCCCAACTGTCCCAGGGGGCTGATGGGTCCCCTCTGGCAGCGTCTCCCAGGGAACAAGCAGGGAAAGTGCCTGGGCTTAAAGGAAGGCGCTTTGGAGAGGGGGATCCGGAATTGTTTCCTTCTGCTGGTGTCACAGAAGGAACCCACATTTGCATAAATTCGTCTGTTCCTACAAATGCATATTTATGTGGTATTAAAGCAAATGTGTTTGGATTTAATACAGCAGGAAGTGACAAATGCCAGTTCATTAGAATTTAAAATTGACTTTATTTGCAAATATCCACTGTTGCAAAATCATACCCGAAATGCATTCCCTGTGTCAAGGACAGGCTCTGGCTGAAGAACAGGATCACATTTTATGGACCTTATGCAGAATCACATTTATTCTACGAGCTGTTCATGCAGTCACCATGTAACCCAGCATCCTCCAGAAAAAGCAGAGCATGAGCCCAAAGCAGTGCCCTGCTCCCAGCAGCTCTGCATGCAGGGCCATGTGGGTCATGCCTGGGAGATTAAGGCACTAACAGGGATGGTGCCTAAACTTCTTCCACAGACCCGGGCACGGGAATAATCCGATCCCTGGCGCCGCTGCTGCTTAGGGCTGTGCTCAGCTTCTTGTGTCACGCAGATAAAGCTCAGGTGAAGTTCTGACAGGATTTAACACCTGTCAACAAGTTCCCCGGGGGTTTAAAACCCTGGGAAGTGCAAGAAGATCCTGTTGTCTGGAGGTTTAACGGAGCAGTGCTGCCTGGAAATGCAGGTCCTGATCTTCCCTACGGGGGAGTGGCACCTTGTCCCCCGACTTTGGGCTGCGAGCTCATCTTCCAGTGAGCCCAAGCCTGTGGTGTTCCTTGGGAGGAGCTGTGCCATGCCTCCCTGACACTCCGTGGAGCGGGGAGGGGCGGGTACAAGGGACAGGATGAGAGGAACCGGCTCCAAGGTGCCCCAGGGGAGGGTCAGGTTGGATATTAGGGATAACCCCTTACAGAAAGTGTAAGCCCTGGCAGGGGCTGCCCAGGGCAGTGTGGAGTCACCGGCCCTGGAAGGGCTCAGGAAAGGTTTGGATGTGGCACCTGAGGAGCAGAGCTGGGGAGGGGTGGGAGCAGAGTCCCTGTGCTGGCTCTCGCTGCGTGGCCCCGTAGGACCAGGCAGATCGGCCAGAGCAGGATTGGCCCCAGGGTGGAGGGAATTCAGCCCAAACCTGGGACATCCCAGCAGGGAGCAGTGGTTGTCAGCTCCCAGAGAACTGTCTGGTGTCTCACCATCAGTTTCCTTTGGCAGGAAGGAAGGTGTAGTCCGTAGGTACCAACACATTTCCTGGCTTTGGCCTCGAGTCTGTAGCAAGCTTAATTATCCCAAAGGCAGTGTTTTATCCAAACTTGTTCCTGATCAGCCAAGATCTTAGGAAATCTGAGGATCAGTAGAAAGTGCTACCCCTGCTTAGTTTTCAAATATGCTTTGGTGCATAAAGACTTTGCTTGATCCTCTGAGTTAATAATTCTTCACAAAGTGACTTTTATTATGAGCACTTCAAGCGAGTTTGAATATGTCATTGTGGCAGGAGATGAAGATTTGAAACATGCTCTGCAGTCTGTGGGATTAATAAATTAGGGGAATGGTCTAATTATGGGAAATCTAAAGGACAATTTCAGATTATTAATGAATCTATTGAATACTTGAATTTCAAAGATTAATTCATCTTTGATTTTTTTAAAAGATTAATCTGTACCAGAAGGTTAATTGCTATCTGTAAGAAATATATATATTGAAGTCGTTAGTAAAAGACCACTTGAATGCCTCCTAACAGATAAATGAAAGATCTGGAGTGCATTTATTAATGTTCTGCTCTCCCCAAATGGCCCATTTTCACAGCTGAGCTTGCTGGCTGCATCGCCAGTGGGGTTTTGATGCTCTCTGACTCCTGGGCTGCAGCTCACGGGGGTGAGGAGGGGCTGGAGCTGCAGGATGTGTGTCCCTCCTTCACCTCCCTCCTCTGCCTTCCCCAGCTCCCCATCGTGGTCCCAGCATGGAGCGCTGGAGCTCAGCAGGTCTGGTTCAGAGCCGGGTTCTGTGTCTGCACAGGGCAGAGCTGTGGCTGTGTGCAGGGCAGGGTGGCCACGAGGGAGAATCTTCATGGCCAAAGTGCAGCTGATGACGTTCTCTGCTATTGGGAGGGGCTGGAGGAGGATTCTGGGGAAACTTGCACCCTTGTCTGTGTGCTACAGACATGGCAAAGGGGGTTCCAGTCCTGTACTGGGGTGCTGGCGTGACTGAAGTTCCTGCTGGAGGTTTGGGTGGCAGTGGTGTGGTTGCTAAAAGCCACCATCACCCTGACAGCAGAATCACCTCTAAGCCCCTTTAAGTGGAAAGCACAACCCTCACAACATCCTTCTGATCTTCTTTCCTCCTGCTTTCACTGCAGGCTCTTTGTAGATCCTCCTCTCTATCATTCCTCAGTCTCTGTGATCCTGCAGCCATCCCTTGTGTGAGCTGGGAGCAGCTCTGTGCAGCCCGGCGGGGGCTGGACTTGCTCAGAAACAGAAACTCCAGCCCCCAGAGAGGGGACCCTTCACGTGGCTCCCTGCCCATGGCAGGTGGAACAAGATTGTTTAAGGTCCCTTTCAACCCAAAGCACTCTGATTTTCAATCCTTCCTGCCCTCACAAGCAGAATTTTTTTCCAGCGGTGCTTCTGAACAGCGTTTCTCAATATAAACTTGAATTTCTTTATCTTGTTTTTCCCTTTAGGTTTGTACTTGCTACGAACCCCCTGTGTATTCACAGAGGCACAAACCTGTGTGAGACACGTTGTGCTTGTGTCTGTCAAGTGAAACTGTGCCAGGGGGTTTGGGTTGGGTATCAGGAAAGGTTCTTCCCCCAGGCTGCCAGAGCTCCAGGGGCGTTTGGGCACCGCTGCCAGGGATGCCCAGGGTGGGGTTGTTGTGGGTCTGTGCAGGGACAGGGGCTGGATTTTAATTCCTGTGGATCCCTTCCAGCTCGGGCCATTCCGTGACTCTGTGTCACTCCACCCGAATTGATGAACCGCTGTTCTGCACTGCATCACCATCTGTGCATTAAATATCCTCTCCAAATTCACTGGTTTCTTTACAAATTATTGGCATGCAATTGAGTGCTCACTACAGAAGTTATTTTCTGTGGGTTTGTTATCCGTAGCAGCCTGTTTTAAACCCACCGAAAACTGAAAATGCAACAACTTTTCCTAGAGCCTTGATGTTTGTTTTCTCCACTGACTTGTGTTTCTCAGAAGATCTGAATCTTTTGCTGGGGGTTTTGGGGATCTGAGTCATGTCCTGAGGCTCCCTGGCCCCCTTGGCGGTATCAGAGTACTCTGCTCTCACTCAGCCCTTGCTGACGGAAGCTGACACTGATAAAAGCCCAGAGCTGCTCTGTCATCCCTCGGTGATTCACACAGCACTTTTGTAGGCTCCTGTAGGTCTGTTCTGCTGCCTGCTCTGATCCTGAATCTGCATTTTTGTAATAGAACTTAATTTTTATGCTGTCTGTTGGGAATTCCATTAGCACAAATTAGTGCTGGATAACATGAGAGAGTGAAATCACTGCTAGGAGGGAGTTGTACAACTGTCTGGGGTTGAGAGGAGACTGCTCTGTCTGCACATCTCAAATGCAGTGCAGATTCCGAGTGCCAAGTAGAAAATCCTGATTTATTTCCTTTTTGTCTTGCATTCTGATGCTGATGAAACATCTCTGTTTTCCTCGGGATCCATTAAAGCCCTGCTGAACGGGTTCAGAGCACTCCTTACAAGGAGCAGACAGTTCACAACACACCCCAGGGTTGAAACTGAGCAGGGAGGGTGGCAGCGGTGGCGGCAGAGATTGCTCCGGCTGTGATCGTGAACCCCAGGGTCTGTCCAGGGGAGCTTTGCACGGGATGGGCGCTGCCCATCAGCCAGGGCTGCCTGCTCTCTGCTCCCCGCGGCAGCACACAGCCCCGCCGTGA
>WEIT01019424.1:598197-721961 GCA_013389985.1 Dryoscopus gambensis | reverse complement strand
TGGGATGGGATGGGATGGGATGGGATGGGATGCAATGGGATGCAATGGGATGCAATGGGATGCAATGGGATGCAATGGGATGCGATGGGATGCGATGGGATGCGATGGGATGCGATGGGATGCGATGGGATGGGATGCGATGGGATGGGTGAGGCGTTCGCGCTGCCCACCCCGAGGGAGCCGCGTGTGCAGGCGGAGCTCAGCGCATCTCCCCCTGCACCCCGGGGGCAGGAGCCTCGGCAGCCCCGCCGAGGTGGGCAGGGCACGCACCCGAATCCGCCTGCAAACGCGGGTTTGGAGCGCAGCCTAAGGAAACCAGAGCCCTGGGCGTGGGGGCAGCGTGTCTGGGCTCTGGAGCGTTCAGGGAGTTGGGGAGTGCAGAGGACAGGGGAGGTTTCCCAGGGAATTCCTGGTCCTGCAGAGCCCTCCTGGGGGCTCAGCGTTGGCTGCAGGGGCTGCAGGGCAGGGCTGTGCCTCTGTCTTTGGTTGTGTTCAGTGATTCTGCTTTGATGGGCATAGCCTTTATCCGTTCTCTTGAGAGCCTGTTTTCTGGATCAAATACAGCAAAAACAAATGTAGAAACCACTCATAAAGCAAGTCATTTATATCCAAGCACTTCAAGTGTTTTCCATTTTTCTTTCCACTTTTCCCAAGTATTCAGGCACGTGTCCTTTCGGTGTGCAGTGATGTTAAATAACAACATTATGAAATCTATTGTTCTCCTTCCTGTTGTCAAATAACAAATATTTTGTCATTTCAGAAAAAAACAATTGGGAAAAATTGCTGTGTGAAGTAGCACTGACTTGTGTGATGCGCTGCAGTCTGGCAGGGTTAATGAGATTTCCTGTTAATTGTAGCTGAGCTGGGAGAAGATGCCCTGGCCTTGATGCAGGTGGTTGGGGTTCACTGAAAACTGAGGTACTTCTGAGAGTGGGAAAGCAAAATCTGTCCCTGTGAGTGGTCAGTGCCGCTATGGCTCTTTCGCTACCTTGTGAGCAGTGATGCTGTGCAGAGGAGGGAATGGATGAGGTCGTTAAGGTGATTTCTGGGCTTTAAAACTCCTTTGTGCCTGGCTGAGATGTTGCAAAGCCCCCGAGACACCAGCCTGTGTTTTTAGATCACCAAAACCTTGTGGCTGCAATCTTCACCTCTTCAGCGAGGGCTCTCCCACCCAAGCCATAACAGATGTCCTGAGCTGGCTGGCGCTGTTCCCTGCTCAGTAAAGAGGAGAGATGAGATCTCAGCTGCCCTTTGGAACATCCATTTCTCTCTTGACTACACAGGCAGCGTTGGCACCAAATATAAGCACATCGTTAGAGAGCCAGAATTTAAAAAAAAAAAAATCCAATCATTGGTATCTAGTGATAGATGTATTTTCTTATCCCTTGCCATCATTGGGAGATAAGTACCTGGTGTGGATTTACAGGGTCCTTATGATCCCGCGAGGGAGAGCAGGGAGGCTGATGGGCACTGGGAATGAGGGGCTGGATGTGCCTCTGCCGGGGCCTCTGCCCGCATTGCAATTCTGTGATGGACCCTCAGCAATACCTCCTTCTCCAACGCGCTCGTGAAAAATCAATCAAACAGAGCTGGGGAGAAGGAAAACAGGTCCAGATCTGATGGGATGATTGCCTTTGAGGCTGTTCTGTGGATGCGAGAGCAGCTCGTCCCGATCCGCACAGAAATCGGAACGTCCTCCGGAATGAGCTCACCCAGCTGCCTCTTGGGGAGTGTTATTGGAGAGCTGTAACAGGCTGCTGCTCCCTCTGACCATCAGCCACTTTAATGATAAATATCTGCCTTTTTATGGTGCTTATTGACCATGTGGAGATTGCATCTCAAGGACAGAATAAAATTGAAATAGGCAGTTCTCGCTGCTGAACAAACAACTGCCAGCGTCCTTTCAGAGCGTTACCCGGCTTTAATAAAACATCGCCGGCGTGGCTGTGTGTATGTTCTGTGGATCAGCTGCACAGAAGGGATCTGTTAAGTCCTTGTTAATACGAAGCAGGAAAATGCATTGTTGGTCCTTGGCTTCCCCCATAAGGTTGGACACCCCCAGGAATGCTCCTGCTTTTGGCCACGCTCACCCCACGGGGTGCAGAAGGGAAGGTGTTGGTTTGCTGCAGGCTCAGGAGGTTCTTCATTCCAATCCAGGTGTTTCCATTTGTTCTTTGGCAGCGTTTCTGCATCTCAAGGGTAATGGTTCCTCCTGGCAGGGACGGGAGCAGCGGTGTTCATTCTGCAGCCAAGTGCTCCTGGGGAGGAGGGAAATCGGGGAAAAAATGTGGAGATAGTGAGGAAATGGACACAAAGTTTGTTAATGTGCATTAGGAAGCTTGAGTAGAAGATCCCCTTGAAGTGCAGAGGCTGCCATGTTGGGGAGGAGAAGGGGGAAAGGAGCAAGTTTGGGGTTAGAGAACAATAAAAGGAACGAGTCTGTGGAAAGAGCAAGGGAGGAATGAGGCTGAGGAGAGGGAGGGATGAAAAGCTGTGGAACGAAGGTGGATAGAAGTGGCCCGGGTTGCAAAGACTGAGCTGTGGCTGGGAAAAAATATCAACGAGTAGGGAAGATTTGCCATAGAGAAAATAACATTTGTTTCATCCAAAAAAACCTGATTTCAGGAGCAGAATTGACTTTGATTGTGAAAACCTAAAACTTCTGGAAGATAAGGCAGGAATTCTTCCCAAAATCTCTCTTTTGTGCTGGGGGCAGGGAAACCAGGCTTCCTAGAGGTTTGTCTCTGAGTGCCTTTGCTCCTCAGCTGGCTCTTCCCTGCCTCCCAGCCTGCCCGGAGGGACACGGGGAGCCTGTGAATCCCGAGAATCCCGAGAATCCCGGCTCCCAGCTCGCCTCCGGCGCTTCTCCCCGTGCAATCTGCAGAGCAGCTTGCCAGCTTTCCTGAAGGAATCCAATGGATTCTGTGAAAACCTGCTGCAGAGGAAGCCCCTGCTGTCACTTTGACTTCCCCCTCGGAAAACAGAAATATTGTGATTACACTGAGTTCTTCCCAGGGGATGTGTCTGCTGTGCAAAGCAGGATGAATTTGTTGGGACTTCACTTGGGACCAGCTCTAAATGTGCCTGTGCGTCTGAAGGGGGATAGATAATGGCATGCAGTAAGTTATTCCAGTTTCTGTTACTGAAACCCTGTATCCCAGGAGGAAATAGGAAATACTGCCTCAGCTTGTACGTTCCATTCTTCACAGTGGCTTTTCCCTTTGTGCTAAAGAAGAGGGAACAGCTCTTCCAGCCACGGGGGAGTAGCAGCACATAAATAATTCGGAGATGCCTCTTCCATCACATCCTCCCCTGCCTCCTTCATTCCTCACCCTTCCTCAGACAGCTGAGGATGACAAACACCCTGAACCCTCCACGCTCTTGGAAGATGGTTTTCATGCACTCCTAATGATCTTCTGGGCAGCCAGAAGCACTCCCTGGTGTGTCCCCAAAGGTGTCTGAGCCTTCCTCAGGTAGGGAGAAAGGTTCAGTGCGAGGAGAAAATCCCGTCTGTTCCCACCTTGCAGAGTCCTGGCAGGTAGGGAATGAGGATCAGTGGAGTTTTTAGCCTTCCCTACATGTTCTGAGGGAAGTTATTTGTCAAGGCAGTGTTTGAAATTCTATTTGCTGGGCTCTATCCGAGGAGATACCTGAGCTGGAAACACGAGCTGCACTACGGCATTTTAAGTGGTTTATTCTCAGAGCCAGGGGGTTGGGAAGATGCACAGGGAGATGTACATGCAGTTTGGATTGCAGGCTGGGCTGCTCCTCTTCCCTTCAGCCTTCCAAGATGTGCATATTTTCAATCTCAGAGGAATCTGGTGGTAGAGACTTTCAGCATTATTTTAACATGTTCCCAGTGTCCCTTGTTTGAATCCAAACCTGAGGGGTGCTGGCAGTGCCCTCCCCCACTCTGGGCAAGGCAGGGAGCTTGGCTGGGCTGTGTAGTGTGCTGGTGAACCATGGGGCTTTCGGGAGTCCCCATTCGGAGCATTTTGGGCTGTTAATACCAAAAAGTGGGGGGAAAAGCAAATTATCCAGTTATGAATAGAAAGAGTCTTTGCACGTGTTTCATTGAGTGAACACAAGGATGGAGCAGGTGGATTTTGGGTGATGGAATTGCAGCTCAGGCATTTTGGGCTGCAGTGCCCCGGCGTGTCCCAGAGCTGCTGCTGCTGGGTGAGCTGGGCCCAGCACGTCCTGCTGGTCACCCTGCTCTGGGACAGGGGAAAGTGGCTTCTGAGGAAAAACAAAGCAGACATGTTTCAGAGAGCTGCCTTACAATGGAAGCTTGATCCTGGGGCCTGGGAAGGGCTTTCTCAGTCTGGGCGGGGCCATCTCAGGCTGCGATCACAGAAATTCTCTTTAAGCATTGATTAAAGATACACTGTTATTTAATTCCCTGGATGTATTTTGTTTCTCCCCTCTATTCACTAATCCACAATGTCTAATCAACCTTTTCATTGTCCCTCAGTTTATCTTATATCTGCATTTTGTTCCTTTTCCAGCCTAATGCTTTTTCCTCAGATGACTTGGTTCTCTTTCCCTTCTATTTCCTCACAAGTGTCCCCTGTGCTGTCCTTTGGTCCCACACCTGTCCTGCTTGTTTGGAGCAGGCAGGGACAAACCCAGTTGCTCTCCAGGCACGGCTGTTCTCAGTTATCATTACTTATAAAAACTTGGCTCCCTCCAGACAAAGGCCCTGTTGAGCTGTGCTGGTCAGAGCTTTCCAGGAGAGCTGTGCTCCTGTTGAATTCTGCAGCAGCAGCTCAGGGACTTGAGCTGACGGAGCTTGCAGTGCACTGAGCCCAAATATAGCAGCTTTTCTGCTTAAAGAACTGAAGGATTTCACATAAATGCTCATGTTTTAAGAAGAGCAGGGTGCAGATGTAGAGCAGCAGGGAGCTTTTTTTGACAGCTCTTCATTGACGTTTCATTGCTGTTTATATATTTCTTTTCAAGCCAATTTTATAACCAGGCAAAAGCAAGTCTAGACAGATTGTCTAAAAACTTTTATTGGCTAATTAAGATTATACTGCTGGTATATCACTGCTGGATAGCACGGACTCTGCCTAAGGAATGGCCTTTATTTTTTGCAGCATGTGCTTTTTGCCAAGTTTTCTATTATTCCTTGGGAGGACTTTTGTCGTATCTATTTCAATGTCAAAAGCAAATGCCACTTGAAGTCTCATGTTTGGACATCTGAGCCTGAATAAAGGAGCCGGAGCACCTTGATTTTTTTCCAGAGTACTGAGCATTTGTGGCTTCTGTTGGAGCCGGTTGGAGCTGCGGCTGCTGCGCGCACAGAAACCCACCCAGCCTTACAGAGCTGTGCCTCAGCGCCGTGGGAGGTGGCAGCGCCTGGCCCGGGGCCGGCAGCTCCGGGGCCGTCCTGCACTGACCTGGGCCCGTGTGTGGCCAGAGGCAGAGCCCCTGGTGCTCCCAGGGTGATGCTGTTTGCTGTGCGAGGAGCTCACCCACGGCCTGGGCCGGCTGGGTTATCCAAACCCAGCGGTTTTTTGGAGTTTTGCATGAGCCAAGTGGCTTTGGACACTTGGGTGTCAAAAGTGGTTCTATTTGCAGCTCACCTGAAAGGTTTGGGCTGGAAGGGCCCTTAAAGCCCATCCAGGGACACCTTCCACTGTCCCAGGCTGCTCCCAGCTCCATCCAGCCTGGCCTTGGGCACTGCCAGGGATCCAGGGGCAGCCACAGCTGCTCTGGGCACCCTGTGCCAGGGCCAGCTCAAGCTGTGTGATAAGAACAGTGTCCTCCTTACCCCGAGCCAGGATGAATTTGAGCTTGGATATTCCCATCCTGGAATTTTTGCCTCTTAATAATCCCTGTGCCAGTTCATTCCTGATGTTGTTGTTCTCAGGAAAGCCCAGCTCCTTCAGTACAGCCAGAACTGACCTCAAACCCCCAATTGCTGTAATCAAAGAACTTTTATTTGTTAACATTAGGAGGGGAGGCAGCCTCACCAAATCACAGCCAAACTCCAGAGTGCCCAAACTGTTCCTTGGGACAAACATTTCCTTCGGAGAAACCTCTGCAGGAGGTCTGAGGAAGCCCAGCCCCTCTCCAGTTCCTTCATACACAGCTGCCCTGCGTGCCCCTGCTCTGCAGGATGCACTAAAAAGCAATTAGCACTTTTGAGGGGTTTGCAAAATTTTCTTAGTCTCATGCCTCTGGAGGCTCTGGCCAATATTGCTGCTGTGCACGGGGTCCTTTGATGCAGTGTTTTCCCTCATACTTTTCCAAGAACAAATGCAAGGGCTGAGGTTTCAGTGCAGTCAGTTCAGCAAATTACAGCCCTGCTTCCTGAGAATGGCCCAACTCATTAAAAGCACCATCTCTTTTTAAAGCCTCGCTGTGTTCTCTCCCTGCTTCCCTCCCCTTCCTTCTCTTGCGTTACAGCCTCTGAGATCCTGAGGGAAGGGCAGCAGGAGCTTTGGTGTCCAAGGAAGTCCTTCATTTAACTTCAGAACAGACACATCTGGACCATCTTAATAATTCCCTCAGATTTCCCAGATACCCCTGGCAGTGCCCAAGGCCAGGCTGGACAGGGCTTGGAGCAGCCTGGGACAGTGGAAGGTGTCCCTGCCCGTGGCAGGGGTGGCACTGGATGGGCTTTAAGGTCCCTCCCAACCCAAACCAATCTGGGATTTCACTGCCAAACAGGGAAAATCACTGGCACTCCAGGATTTAGGAAACGACCCCAAAAACCCCAATGAAACAAAACCCAGTTGCTTGCAGGAATATTTATGGCTGGCACTGGTAACCCGTGGGCAGCAACTGCCACCTCCTGCACAGGAACAAAGGCCAGCATGGCCTGGCAGCCCCAGGGTGGCACTGACACCTCCATGCAGAGCCCCAGACCTGGATTTGCCACTTTATTCCTGCTGAGGGGGCAGCCCTGGCTGCTGAAGGGGATCCTGTGTCGGTGACTGGGAGCAGAGCGTGTCTCTGAGAAATGTGATGACTGAATCCAGGGATCGTCATCTTCCCGATTCTTGGTGAAATGTGTTCGATTATATTTTATTAATCTCTGATTTCTGAGTGTTCCCATGCCCTGCTGTGACCACAGAGCTGCATCCACAGTCACATTTCCAGCTCTTCCCTGATTTCAGCCCCGTGTTGCACATCAGCAGAGATAACATCGTGTTTGCAGTCGCTGTTTGATTTCCTCAGAAATCTCAACAGCCTCCCCAGCATGAAAAGTAAAGCACTTTCTTTTTATCGTTCTTCAGATTCAAGCAGGTCTCAAAGCAAAACCTGTGCAGTTTTGTCAGCTTCACAAGGCCTTTCTCCGAGCAGAATGCTATTGATTAAACTCTAACAACATCTTTTACTTAGGAAGGAGCCAAGAATCATAAACATCAAAGATAGCAAAGATGTAATTTGGATGTCATTAGTGCTTAAGCTGCTTTTCTCTTCAGTAGGTGGATGTGCACAGGTGTATTAGCAGCTGCCTGTGAATGTAGGATTTTGCCTGTATCAACAAATGGGTGGAGATGTCAGGTACTGAGAGCTGATGTGCAGATCTGTCTTCTGCTCATCCAAGCAGCTGTGGCAGGAATTGATCTCAGCCACGAGGAGCTCTCTCTTTCTCTGCTCTAACCAGCCAATCCATGGATATCGTGTTGCTTGTGAAGGCAAATCCATGTGTGAAAAATCCTTCCCAGCTCAGCTCTCGATTCCAGTGTCGACGGTGGGCTGAGTCCAGGGGCTGCACGGTGGGCACTGAGCTGTCCGAGGCCAGGGGGCCGCCTGGGGTCCCCTGACACGGATTTGGGGTTCCCTGGGGTCCCCCAACACAGATTTGGGGCTGCCTGGGCACCACCAGGTTTAAATCCCTGCTCTCCCCTCCTGCTGCCCCAGAAGGTCAGGGATTGGCTTAGTGGTATTGGCCATGGGCTTCAGAGTCTCTTTAAGGGATTTGTCTCCAATCTCCTGTTTTAAGCAGGAAGCAGGCAATTATCCGGGTTTCAAGCCTCCCTGCCTCTCTGCTCCAGCAGGAATGCCACCTGTGGGAAGCAGTGGTGTTATCCTGTGCTCCAGGAGCATCTCTGCTGGGTGATTTGTGTTGGATGTGGCTCAATGGTCCTGCAGGAGACCCTGAAAGGTGTTGGTGTGGGACAGCTGAGGTTCACACATGGTGCAGTTCTCAGTCTGGGTGTGGAAAAAGGCAAATATCCTGCTTTGTCATAGGAGGGTGTATTAGTGAAGCACAGACAGCTCCGAGCTGAACAGGTATGAGCTGTCTGGAGGTGTGTTTGCCGTGGTGCAGAATTACAGGGAAGAGCAGTGCTGGGGAATCAGTGGAGCAAAAATGAGTGACAGCTCCAAATATGCAAAAAAGTCACATAAGGAAAACCAAAGAGTTGCAGGCAGGATCAGAAAAGTGCAAAATTTGAAATATTCAAGGCAAAGTGTATGACAATGACATGATGAGACAAAGAGTCACATTACTTTAACTAAGAGCCAGATTTAGAACAGCCTGGGAGAACATCTTCTGGGGAGCCGAGTCTGCCTAAGTGAGAAAAACGAATTATCCTCTCAATTTCTGCTCTTCATGATTCAGTGTATGGACTTGAAAATGGTTTTAGAACAAAGATCACCCCTGTCATTCCATCAGTAGGACTTACTGGAAGTTCTGGACACTGGGGCTGGGCACAGAAAGGTTTCCAGGCTAAATTAATTAGGGGAAAAGCCTGGGGAGTAACTGGCAGCAAGAGCTGCCGGCTGTGGTCAGTGGCACTCGGGCACAGGGGGAAGGGTGCGGCTGTCAGAGGGTCTGTGCCAGCCTGGGAATAACCTCTGCATTGCCTGCAGACAGGTTTGGGAGCAAAGGGTGCCCTGGCTCTCTGAAACAGGGGGTTTTACTGGGGAATTGCTGCACTGAAGGTGGGGTGTGCAGGGAGGGATGCTTGGGGGAGTTTGGGAGTTCTGCTCCCTGTGGCACTGCCAAGCCCGGTGTTTGAGTCCAGGCTCAGGTCTGGGCGTGCCTTAGGAGCTGCCCCTCTGGGCTCTGAGTCCTGGGGGCTCCCAGGGAGTTACTTGGAAGTGGCTCTTACACACCTGAGTACCTTGGCATGGAGATCCAACCCAGCTCCTCCTCCATGAGGTCCGGGGGCATTTTCTCTCCTGTTCAGGGCACTGCTCCAGCTCTTGGAGCTGTGTGAGAGGTTTCTAATCCTGTTGTAGGAGAATGGGGAAAGTTTTCTTGGTGAGTCTTTAAACATCCTTATCAAGCGTAAACGTCTCATTGCTTTGGCAGCTGATGTTTTCCTTGGAAAATTAATTCTCCTCTAAAAATGACAGACTTGCACTGAGAGAAGCCATTGGATTCTATCCATTCGTTCTCTCAGCTTCCAGCCCCAAATCCAACTTGTTTAAAGGTCACCAGTTCAGGTATTATGCTTTGCTCATTTCCATATTGTTCAGATATTGTTCCATTCTCCTTTGCATTGATGCAAGCAGTCGAGGATTCCTGTTTTCTCCAAAGATAAAACACGGAAATGCACTGGCAGCAAATGGCACTTGGTCAGGAGGACACAGGAGAAGGAGCAAAACCAAAGTCTGAAATTGGGGTTGTTCATGTCCCCTCTCCCCTGTGGGGAGCCCCTGCTGCTCTGTAACTGGATCTTCTCTGTCCACGGATCCAGGTCTTTAGGCTGGACAGGGCTTGGAGCAGTCTGGGACAGTGGAAGGTGTCCCGGCCCATGGTGGAAGGGTGGAACTGGATGAGCTTTGAAGTCCCTTCCAACCCAAACCCTTCCATGGTTCTGTGTCCATCTGTGTCCCCCCAGCCCCTGGGAGGAGGATTCCAACTTGGCAAATAACCTGAAGGTGTGATTGTTCTTGCTATTTAATGACTTTTTCTTCTGATATGTGATCAGTCCTGGTTTGACCATTGCAGGGGCACTGGGGATAAACCCAAATTACCCAAACAGGCCTCTGGTGGTGGAGATGGGGATGAGTCCTGCCGGGCTGCCTGGGGATGTCAGGGTGGCTGGGAATGTCTTGTCACACCATTCATAAAAATGTTTCTTACAAAAATGAGGAGTGGGAAAACTGCTGCAGAGTGGTGCTTCTCTCCTGCTTTCCTGTGCATGGAGAAGAGCTGTGCTGCGAGGTGGGACAGAATTACTCAGCACTGGACAAACCCCAAGGCTGCTTCTGGAGATGTGTAATTCTCCCCAGAGACACCAGTGTGCTGAGAGAGCACATTGCAGTGAAACTTGATTACAGACAGCAGCTCAGGATTTCTGATAAAATCATTAATCTAATTTTTGTCTAATTTTTCTATTCTTCATTCACCATTACTACCATCCCACATTACTTTCAGGCTGGTGTTGAGGCTGTGGAGGCTGATTAAATTGCAAAGCAGACTTTTAAATGAAAGGATCCATATCTAGCTACACTTATTATCAGCTCCAAGAAATTAAATCTACCCTCAATGATTTACTCTAAGCCAAGTCAAATAGGCAATGGGAACACAAAGGGCACGGTGGCCGTGCAGCTGCAGATGAAAGGGAGCCTGACAAAGCCCAGGCCTGCCAGCACAGCCCTAGCTCCCCCTGTAGCACCTCCAGCTTTGACAGGGAGCCTGTGCCTGTGAATCCTCGTGTTGATGTTGTGCAGGAAAGTTTCTTAGAGAACAGAAAGCGTTATTTTCCTGAGAGCTTTTCTTGCTGCCTGTTACATAAGGTGCTCTAACACTTACGTTAGCTGTACAGATTGCTGTTTCTCTCTGCAGGTTGGTGTAGGCATGATTCCCTCGAGGATGGCACTAAAAAAGGCTCTGGCAGCTCACCTTTGCTCTGGCTGAGCCCCCCAGAGGAGCCCCTGGATGGGCTGGGGTGCAAAGGCAGCAGTGACACAGCCCTGGCTCTGCCTCAGAGTGTCCTGGGTGCTCTCAGGAGAGCAGAGCTCTGTGTACATAGATTTATTTATATTGGTGTATATGTGTTGATAGCATATGATGTATCCTAAACACCAGCACCTGAACAGCCTGCTCTGGTGGAGGTGTCCCTGTCCACAGCAGGGGGTGGAGATGGATGATCTTAAGGTCTCTTCCAACACAAACCATTCTGTGATCGCCAGCTTGATCCCTGCTCTTCCACGTTCCCTAAACCTCATGGATTAACGGCATCACTGTACCCGGTTTCTGCCCCAGCAGGGGTGCAAGGACCGGGGTTCTCTTCCCTGCAGGTGGCAGGGGGTGGCGGGGAGGGACAGGCACATGCTGTGCAATCCTGTGCCACGTCTGGCCTGTGTCATATTTGCCCTTTGGAAGGAGGATGGCAGGGGAGAGGAGTGGTCACTGCTGTGAGCCTGCACTTGCATTTGTGAACACCCCAAACACAACGCTTTTCTGTGGGAATAATCAGCATCACTGAAGTTGGAAAAGCCCATCCAACAATTAACCCGTGTCCCCAAGTGCCACATCCCCCTGTGGCTGTTAAATCCCTGCAGGGAAGGGGACTCCCCCGGCCCTGGGCAGCCCAGGGAGGAGCTGTGTGTTGTCCGGCTGCCATAACCCATTTGCTGGCATCGGGAAGTCCCTAGGAAGGAGCTGCTGAGTCAGGATGTGTGTGACAGCAGGAATGTGCTGTTGCTGTGTCAGGATGACGGCCCCATGGCCCCGCTCGTGTGCTGCCCACCCTGCTGGCTCAGCCTGGGCCTGGCAGGCTGCCGGGAACAGAGCTTGCCCTCATGTTTAAAATAATCATTTAAAATGGTTTTCTTTAAAAAGGGCAACTCCCCCAACTTCTACTTCGTTCTGTGTAAAATGACGAGGTGGGTGCTGTTCAGAACGTCCCTGGGCCTGCTCCAGGCCCCGGGGACAGACGTGTGGTCACACATCCAGGCTGGGCAGGGACGGAGCCCAGTCTGCAGCTGTGGCGGGGTTTGGTTCAGCCCAGGGCTTTGGCCACGGGTTCTGTGCAATATTCCAAGGCTGACTGAGGTCAGAAGTTGTCAGTGAAGTTTTTCACCGCAGTGTTTGAACTTCCTTGAAGACAACGTGAGAGTGATGTACATTTGCTGCAGGTGTAGGCTTCTGAATGTTTTCAGGTGACGGCCCTGAGCTGTCGTGGCAGGGGCTGCAGAGCAGCTGTGTTGCTCCCTGGACACTGCACACGAGCTGTGCTCAGACCCAGCCGCGCTGCGCAGGTCCCTGCCCTGTCGGATGCTGCATCCCAGGATCTGCCCACATGGCTGCTTAACTAGCAGTTTATTTTGGGATTTAAGTTTCAGCTAG
Source organism: Dryoscopus gambensis (assembly GCA_013389985.1). NCBI lineage: Eukaryota > Metazoa > Chordata > Aves > Passeriformes > Malaconotidae > Dryoscopus > Dryoscopus gambensis. The sequence continues at coordinate 709,696 of WEIT01019424.1, read as the reverse complement.
CCCTAATTCACACCTTTATAAAAAGTACATCATTTTCTCTCTAAAGTTCATTTTTCAGGCAAAAATGACGTGAATGTGGAGCTTCATCTTATCTCAGGGTGTGTGATGGGAAAAGTTTAACTTTGCTCTGGCTGATCTGGAATTTTAAACGAGCCTGATGGAAAACTCAAGGTAGGAGATTTATAGGCTTTTTACAGGAAAGAAAAGATGGGACTTGTTCTGAAAAGCTTTCACATTCTTAGACTGCCCTGGTCAGGGAAAGTCACGTCACCCCCGGTGCCTAGTTTGTCATGATGGGCTCTGGTTCTGGAGCAGAGCCAGCCAGATCAACTGCACTGGCTGAGCCCAGAACTCACATTCATTTCATTGTTGGGTGGGTTTATTAACCTCCAGTTCTGAGTCAAAGAAAAATACAAGAAGTTGTTTTCTGGCACAAGAACTTTCAGACTCATAGTTTAATTGTGCTCTGGGTTTGTGAAGTCTTCAGAAAAGCCTTTCAAGGGCAATCCTGAATTCTCTCCTTGCATGAGTGATCCACAAGACAAGCTCCTTTCCAGTTCCTTGCTTTTCTGGCTTTTTCTTTTCATGAGATTTATGGAGATTTTGATTTAGAGGAAAAAGAAGGGTAGAGGGTGGCTTGGCACACGTACAGTCACTGATGGACAAAGACAACTCTGCTGTAACAACATCCAATTATGATTTGAATAAGGAATAAGGTAATTAAAACCACACAATTCTAAAACTTTATTTTCACATATGTCTGAAAATTTGTAGACGCCTCCTGGAGTCAAACTGGCAATAGACATGACAGTGCAGGGAAATCTGAGGAGTGCTCCTGTGAGACATGGAACTCATTAACCCAAACCCACCAAGCATCTCAGCACCGAGCAGTGCCATTAACTCTGGGGCCTCTGGCCGGCTCAGTGTCTCAGGCAGGGTTTGGGGTGGTTATTGATGCCTCCCTCTGCAAGGTGCCCCCTGTCCCCAGGAGGAACCAGGGTGGGCTCTGTTTCCAGAGCCGTGCCCCAGGCAGGATGTGCTCTGTGCTTGCTGGCTGGGGCATTTTTCATGCAAACAGATCAAATACAAAAATTAGGCTGTAATTACCTTCATCATCATCATCATCTTGAACTCCCGTAATGTTTCCCATCACAAGGGCCTATTTTCCTCCAAAGCAAGAGCAAAAGCCTCCCCTCCCTGCTGCAGCCTCCTGCCCTCAGCACTGCCCTGGGGCCACGCTGCTGCTGGAAACAGCTGCTTGAGCTGGCAGCTGCGTTTGGGGAAAAAACATTGGCGTTTGCTAGGTACAGGTGTACCTGAGGAGTGTGTATGGCCAGGGGTTCAAGGAACTTTGGCATCTTGGGAAAAGACCTCTGGGCACAGGCTTTTATACCAGTATTTGAAATACAAAATGCAAACCATCCAGCTCTTACCTGAGTTCCTTAACATGTAGTTGTTATTTATTCTGTACATATATAGATGTATAACTTCATAGCTTTACATAATCTTCTTCTGGCTGGTGTTAATTGAATTAGTCATGCTTTTGGAATGCTAAAAAGATTTGCCTATGGGAATTTCTCTTCAGTTGTGAGTCAACAGTCAGTTCTCAGGATTTTGTTTTAGTCAGTGATTCTTTATTAGAATAAACAAGATTACTGGCGGGGGAAATGTTTTCTCTGTTGGTATTAAAAGGAAGAGTGGGGAGTGCCAAGGTGAGGGAATGGAGATGAACAGGGATGGATTAAATTTGCAGCACAGTGATGGGGTACACGTTCCTTTGGCAAGCAGGGTCTTTTGCCATGTTTTTTTCTGGATGATTTTATCCCCTTTGGCTGCTCTCCTCCCAGGCAGCAGTGTTGGGTGGTGGCAGGTGACACTTTTCTCCTGTTCTCCCCATCCTCTGACTCTGCTCACCTGTGGTTTGGTGTCTGGTGCCATTTTTGCTCCCCCAGTGATGGAATGATTTATACAGGCTCAGGATTCGCAGTAGGTCGGGATAGATGCAGAATAGCAGGTTTTAAGCTCTTCAGTAAATTCTTTATTAGGATTAATTTTGCTGTTGTGCCTTACATCTCCAGTTGCATGGCCAGTTTTTAGGGTTTAGTTTGCTCAAGAACATCCTTGTCCTTAATACCTACATAAACATAAGCTTCCAAATGTCCATGGACTCATGGGCTGAGAGCCAGTAACGGGGATAGAGCAGAGTGCTGGGAAGCCAGGAGGGAGCTCATGGGTCATCATTCCCAGCTCCTGTTTGTGACTCCAGGCTTTATTTGTGACATTTTAATCTCTGCTCCGCTCTGCTCTGGGACAGTGTGGACAGCGAGAGGGACAGATGACAGCAGCAGGCTTTGGGGGCACCCCACGGCTCATCCCTGGGCAGGTGACCTTCTTTCTGATGGGCCTTGTTGTTTCCAGCAGCTCCTGCTCTCCAGGAGAGCCCTGGGGCCCGCTCTGGGCTCTGCCGTGGTGCTGCTGCAGCTCTGCTTCTCTCCAGCCTAAAGCAGTGCCTTCCTGAGGCTGGCAGGGGAGCTGGGCTCACCCCACCTGCAGCAGGGCAGGGTTGGGTTTGTTGGGTCCAGGCTGGCGCGGGGGATGCCGCTGTGCGGGAAGGGGCACAGGGGATGGCAGGACCGGCTCTGGGGAACGCGCGTGGGCCCGGAGCTGCAGGGGAGGGCTCGGTGCCAGGCTGGCCCCGCACCTGGCACCATTGCCCAGCAGTGCTCTGCTCCCCCCGGGGCTGCAGGGTCCCCCCTGCCATCTGCAGGCACTGCTCCGGCCACAGCCTGGCCTCGGCCGCGTCCTGCCCGCAGGATTGGCCCTCGCCCTGGGGGCTGGGGAGTGGGAGGATGCTGCAAATGCAGCCGTGGAAATGCCTGACTGGCAAAGAGTGTTCTGGGACTGCCAGCAGGGCCGCGTGTGCAGCTTTTGTACCTTTTTAAATGAGATGCGATTCAGCCAAATAACCCAAGGGGGTTTCACTTATGACCTGCTGGTTTCAGGCCTGGCCTGGAAGCGGTGGCTGCGTGCAGGTGAGGCTGCCGTTGAATCCCAGGGAAAGGGAAGTGAGACAGCCAGAAAGGAAAACAAGAGGTCTGTCATGTGGCAGGGTTAATTCAGGACAATTAAAGGGTTAGAGAATAATAGCAAAAAGGCTTGAAATTACTTGGCTGCATCTGCCATCCTATCTCCCAGTGCTGGGTTCTTCTGCTGAATTGATGAACATTGACAGGGAGAGAGGGAGAGGTTCCATCTCCTCCTCCCGGGGGCCAGCGCTGGCTGACCCTGGAGACTGAAGTTCCCCAGTGCCTTCTGAGTGTAGGGCAGGGAGATTTATGCCTTGATATGAAATAATCAGACTCTTTTGCATTGCTGGGCCCTTCTGTTGGAAAAAGAAAGGATCTGTGAGTTTGCCTGGTGAATTGGACAAGTCTGGGACATTTGTTCCAGTTTGATTTTTATAGCTCTGGAGGGACACGATAACCAAGCAAACCACAGATATTTCCATTTATGTTCTCAAAAATAGTGGAAGGCAGCGTGTGCTGCTGTACTAGAAGGATTATGTAGGTCAGCCTGGTTCTGAACCTGTTATTAAAAGTGACATTGCCAAAGAAAAATCAACAGAAAATACAAGAAGCTTTGAGTAAGACTATCACAGGTACCCACTTGGCGTTTCATCCCAAAGGATTCCTGAGGCGCTGCTCAGCACTGTGCTTTCCTCACCTCTCCTCCAGGCTCTCTACCAAATGATGGTGGTAAAAATCCCAATTGCCATTCCCCTGAAACAAATAGATGTGTAAAAGTAGCATAAAAGTGGATAACTGCCATAATGCTGATAATTTACGGGAAATTCAGTGTGATTTTTGTAAATTATCTTTCATTTTCCTCGATGGTTGGGCTTGGAAGACCTCTGCAGCCTTTGGAAAATGTTCTGGCTTTTCTGAAACCAATCAGGAAATTGGAGCCATGATTGGGCTGTGAGAGGCCCTGTTCCCCTCGCAGCAGGGACAGGCTGGGATCCGCAGTCCCAGGAGAGGGGCCGAGGGCAGGGCAGCTCCACCAGCAAAGGACGGAGCAGCTCCTCTCCATGCGAGACACACCCACTGGTGAAAGGAGTTGCTTGAAGGAAAAGTGGCCAAGAACGTGATGGAAGCCATTCGGGAATTGTCAGGAATCCCTGGATTTTTCCGTGTAGCACGTTCTGAACCCCGTGAGGGCTGGCATCCCACGCTGCCCCTGGGCTTTCTGCAGAGCCTGCTCCTGGAGAGGAGAACTCTGCTCTGTCCTGTCCTTGAAATGCTGGGGTTTGGGGCTTGGGAAGCTCTCAGCTGGTGCTGCCTCAGGTGAGTTTGGAGACAGGAACAACACATGTCTGGAACTGAATTCCAAATGCAAATACCAAGGATATTTAACACAGACAGAGAAAGTTCTATCCTTCTGGGGAGCCAACTGCTTCTCTTGGTTCCCATTCCCTGCTCACGCCAGCTCTGGGCTTCTGGAAAGGCGCAGCCAGAGCCTCCTTGTTATTTGTCATTTCAGACCATTTCTGGATGATTTGCTGTTGTTTGGGGTTTTTTCTAATGTGACAGATGCTCCAGCTGCAATCAGGCACCACTTCCAGAAGGCAGGAATGTAGATCTTTAATGAAGCAACAGAAAAGCCTGGTTTCTGTTGGGCATGATCAGATTCTTTTCCTTTTGGGGAATGTGGTGTTGGGACAACTACAGTAAAGTCCCAATAAACACCTTTTGTGTTAATGAACAGATTAAATCCATTTGGATTTGCCATATTTGAAAGCTGCCTGTGGCCTCATCACCCTGTGTCCTGATTATTGCATCTTACATTTTATTTGGATTTTGGAAAAACAGTTCTTGGAGTGGATGAAAACTTCCATCAAGTGGCAGTTTGTGAAACGCCATCTGTTCTGTGTGCCATAAATGTGGCTCTGCATTACCTGGTCGGGCCTGGTTGTCCTTGCTGCCTGCAAGGCTTGGAAACTCCCTCCCAAGGACTACAGCATTCATTTACAGGCTCCTAATTCTGAGCTTTTAGAAGTTTTACCCTGTGTCATCACCATGCAGCAGGACTTTAGGGAGAGGTTTGTAACGAGCCCCAGGTTCCTGTGGAGCAGAGTAAACCTTTTATTGGTGTAAACCTTTTATTGGTGTAAATCTTTATGTGCCTGCTGGGGCCATAAAGTTCCAGTGCTGACGCTGCTGCTCCGTGAGCTGGGGGTGGTCCCGGCGTCCTGCGGGTGCTGAGGGCACGAGGTGACTCCTGGAGTGCACCCAGGATGCAAAATCCAACTCACTGACTTTGTAGGGTGACTGGTAATTATAAAATTTATAGTGGATGTAATGACTGCCTGAATGTTTGCGGTTTCCAGCCTGAAAGGGTGACATGTGTGACGGAGCCTCTGTGGCCTGGGAGGTGCTCCTGGCACCGGCCCCTCAGGGAGCAGCCCGTGACCCTCACCTGCCTCCACTGACCACGGCTCCAAGCACTGGACTGTGCAGCTGATGCTCTGACCAGAGTTGCACTCCTGGAGTCTCAGAAATCTTCCCAAAATTATCTCTAGCAGAGAGTTTCTGTCAAGGTGGCTCAATAAGTGCGCCTGAAAAAGTGAAGGGAGAAGGGATTGATCGTGGCCTTGATTAGGAACGTTTTCTTCTCTTGCTCTCCATGTCTGACAGACCTCTCCACAAGCTGGCTGACGTGAAGGTGTTTTCTTGAAAACTGAGCTCGTATAGAACCACAGAATCACTGAGGTGGGAGAAGACCTTCAAGATCATCAAGTCCAGCGTTAGACCGAGCCCTGCCCTGGCACCAAACCATATCACATGTGATCTCCCCTGTGCTGCTGCTCTGGGATCTCAGTTCCCACCCCCAGGTGGTGGCCCCAGGGCTGGGTTTGAGGAATCGAGCTGTAATTCAGTGATTTGGAAGGAGATCATGAGGAGCACAGTTGGTGTCCCCAGCTCCCCAGGGAGCAGCAGCCTCTGCTCTGGGTCAGCACCAGCTCCAGGGACCACAGACGGATGGGACCATCCAGCCCCCCTCCCCCTGCCCCACTGCAGAGATTTAATTATTGTTACACACATCCACAGCTTAATGAGCCTAATTCTGGGCACTTCCTGTTCCTTTCTCCATAATGTGGGTTTTTTTCCAGATTCATCTCTCCTGATTTCATGTTGTTCATCCTAATTCACCATGAAAACAGGAGATCCCTGAATTGTATTTCCAGCACATCTCCTGTCCAGACAGGGTTTGAACTGGCTGCACCAACCACCACTTTTAAGATGATTGGAGAACCTCGATACAAAATTATGGGTATTTTGCTATTTAAGTTTGAGTTCTGTTTCTGTCAAATAAAGGGAGAAAAAGCCAGAGAGAAAATTTGTCTGCAGAAAATACACTGCAGCCAAGATGAAATCCTCCCATGAAATAAGGAGGCACAAGTGGCCATCTGCAGTAAAATCTCTGGGAATTTAACCCATCAAAGCATTCCAGGAGCACGGGGCTGACTCCTGGGAGTCGTTTCCAGCTGTTAGCAGGACAGTAATTTCACTTCAGCTCCAATTCCAGCTGGCAGGCGAAAATCCAGATACAGCCACTAGAATTTGGAAGTTACTGCCACTGAATTCAACCTTTTCACCTTTGGCAATCTCATGATAAACTGAAAGTGATTCAGGGCTGCTCAGGCACTGAACTGGTCTGGAGCCTGAGCGCTGCAGCAGGTGGGGATTTTGCTTTTTGCTTATTCTAATGAATTTATCATTTTTTAAAGCAGCTTTTACATTTCTCTCCAAGGAAATTATTTCTGCTGGGTGCAGGAATGTAGCAAACACTGTGCAGCAGCGAGGTCTGACTTGACAACAAGGAGCAACCCTTGGCAGGATGGATTATCCTTCCCTCCTCGCATTTCCCCAGGAACAGGAGTGACTCTGGGAGCGCTGAGCTCTCCCTTGTGCACCCAGCTTTGCTTTCACCCAGCAGCCGACTGCAGGTGGCTCCTGGAAGCACTTCCAGAAGCTCCTCCTGGGGTAGAGCAGAGAGCAGAGTGGTGGCAGGGGTTCCATGCAGCTCCTCCCGAAGATCTGTGGGATTCGGGGATGGCTTGGCTGGACATCCATCCCAGGGAGCTCGGGAGCTGCTGTTGGGAGCTGCTCGGAATGGGTGGGCAGCGGAGAGCTCTGTGTGAGGGCTCCTTTGTGTGCAGGTGCAGCCCAGTGAGGGGGGCACGGGAGGATGCCTCCGGGTGGTGTTATTTGGGAATTTTGCTTCCCAGTCGCTGCTCCCTGGGCAGCCCCAGGGAGCCCAGGACTCCTTAAAGCACAAAGGGGATGGAGAGAGCCACGTTCTGCTGCAGTCTGCAGCAGCACTCCACTGCACCCAGCTTGAGCCTGGGAAAATTCTTTGGGCATTACTTTTGCAGAAGGCAGATCTCATTTGCTGAGGATTGGGAGTTGTTGGGAGGAATGGTACAAAAGGCAGCAAATGAAGCAGGAGCTCCTAGTGAGATATAATCTGTCTCAAGAAGTATTGATCAGGACGTGGTTTTGGCTGGCCAGCTATAGAGTTATAGCCTTGGGCAAGTCTTGCTTGTGCATTTGTGCCCCTGGACGTCGCTCTCTCACTCAGTTTCTCTTTTTGTCTCTCTAGTTTAGTTTTTCCTATCTAGTTTCGTTTTTCCTCTCTGGTTTAGATTTTTTTTCTCTAGTTATTTTTTCCTCTCTGGTTTAGTTTTTCCTCTCAAGTTTAGTTTCTTCCCCTACCCAGTTTTAACAGACATTTCAAGCTGTTGTGAGTGTCTGCTTGAAAAACCAATGCATCAGTGAATCAGCCTGCTGGTTTGGAGCAGACACTGCATGCCCTGCTTTGGAACTCTGGTTGTATGAGTGAATCTCAGACCCACTGCAAAGGCAGAGCTGACTTAGGGAATTTGTTGAGCCCACAGAGCAGTGTGAGGGGCTTGCTCAGGGCAGGTGCAACCAGGCACATTGCAGCAAATCCCTGCAGGCAGTGGGATTTGGGGCTGTGCTAAAAGAGATGTTCTCATTTTGTTCCTCCTACATCTCAGTTCATCCTTGGTTTTGTTCCTGCATCTTCTCTCTGGGCTTGTGCCAAAATAGTCCCTGACCCCTGTGAGGACTCAGCCCCCAGTGCCCCATCCCCGGCTGCCCCGAGGGTTCTGTTCCCCTTCTCCCCAGTAAACGTTTGCCCCACGTTTATTTATTTGATGTGGAAAGGAGATTTTCCGTGGGCTGAAGTTCTGTGCTTGCTCTGGAACGCGTTCTGCGAGGAGATGGTGTGACCTGCACTATCTCTGCACCTGTCTTTAGACATTTAATGTGCAAGTGCAGCTCTCTGCTCTGTTTTAGGTGTTAGTGATGCCTTCAGCTGTGGCAGGGGAAACACAGAACAGTGAACTCCATACTTTGGTAGGTAAAAAGTGTTTCCATTTCTCTTTCAACCATTGGTGAAATGCTTTTATTTCTTTTTAAAGAAGAATCCTTCATTTTCACACGCTGTAACTCGGATTGCAGCAAACTGTGCATCTCTGAGTTGGTGTGTTGGCTGGCTGCTCAATTAGTAGGAATGTTCCATGCTAGTAATTAACAAGGATCTACCAAAAAAAGAGATGTCTCCTTGGCAGTGTAACTTTTCTAGAGAAAAATTAAAAATATTGCATGGAAGGCTGAGGGAACTGCTCCAGATTTGCTTCCAAGATCTGTAAATCAGGCAGAGGATTTACATGTTCTGCTGTTTCAGCTGGAATTCGCCTCCTCCATCAGATTATTTTAGCAGTTTGTGGATAGTACTAATTAAAATTTATCATGAAAGTAACTTTAGATTTAATAGGACTCTTTTCCCAGCGTAACAGGAATCAAGTTTACATTTTAAATCTTTACTGAGACGCTCAGTGGGAGCGGGGCTCCTCCATGGCTTTGAAAACGTAGAGAAACAGGATCCTGCCAGTGTGGAGGACTGTGCTGTCCTTTCGGAGTTCCAGGCGTGCTGAAAACGGTGCTGCAGCTGTGGGGCGGCCCCAGCGTCACCCAGTGCCGCCCCTGCACATCCCCCGGCGGGGTTTGGGGCAGCCCCAGTGCCTCCCTGCACATCCCCCGGCGGGGTCTGGGGCAGCCCCAGTGCCTCCCTGCACATCCCCCGGCGGGGTCTGGGGCAGCCCCAGTGCCTCCCTGCACATCCCCCGGCGGGTTTGGGGCAGCCCCAGTGCCTCCCTGCACATCCCCCGGCGGGTTTGGGGCAGCCCCAGTGCCCCCCTGCACATCCCCCGGCGGGTTTGGGGCAGCCCCAGTGCCTCCCTGCACATCCCCCGGCGGGGTCTGGGGCAGCCCCAGTGTTCCCCCTGCACATCCCCTGGCGGGGTTTGGGGCAGCCCCAGTGCCTCCCCTGCACATCCCCTGGCGGGTTTGGGGCAGCCCCAGTGCCCCCCCTGCACATCCCCCGGCGGGTTTGGGGCAGTCCCAGTGCCTCCCCTGCACATCCCCCGGCGGGGTTTGGGGCAGCCCCGGGCTCCAGGGCACAGCCGCTCCCAGCCTGGATCCCCACCCCAGTGGCCCTGCACTGGGAACAAGCAGCTCCACGGCTCCGTGATGTTTGCCAGGGATCTCAGTGAGTGCCTGGGCCTCGGTGGGGCGGCTGCTGCTGCGAGGTTTTGTGGTGTCCATTGTGTCTCACAAGGACTCTGCAGGGGAGAGAAACCAACAGCTTGGTGGGGGTTTTTTGCATTTTCTGTGTTCCCAGAATGGAGGAATTTGGGGACCTCTCCTCCCCTGTGCCATGCGGTTCTCGCCCCCACCTGGGAGAGCTCCTGCCCTGCTCCCTGGCTTTGGGAAGTGGCATTTTCCCGGATCCTGATCTGACACTGGCCTGCTGCTGCCTTCCTTCAGTGCTCTTTTATCCTCAGCCTTGTTTCTCCCCAGGTTTCACTTCACATCCCATCTCCACACAATCATCACCTGGCCTCGAACTTCCCAGTTTCCAGTGGCAGCTCCTTCATTAATATTTGAAGCGTCTGATTCCTGCTTGTTATCAGCAATATCCCAGGAGATGGCAAGAGAGACTGTGTGGGAGGGCGCTTTAAAAGCTTATCTTTAAAGCCATGATGTTTTGTGATTTAAAAATTAAATATGGATTAACAAATGGAGAACTGACACTGTCTGGGGAATCAAGATTGGAGAGAGGGAAAAGAGCATGACTCAACAAATTGCTTTATCACCACACAGTGAAGCTATCGGGGCGGATGTGCAGGGACTGCTCCAAAGCTTTGACAGTCAGCTCTTGCCTCAGCAGCTGTGCAGTCAACTTAATTAAAAACATTTATTTCCCCAAAATAAGAAGTTTGCAGAACAAATGAAAGCAAGTGGATTAAACAAGGCTCGCTGGAATTTTGTGGATATTCTTCTTTTAGCCTTCATTTTTATGCAGGGAACATTGCTTTGCTGTGAGAGAGGCATCTGGAAGGGCGAAAGTCAGCTTCATGACTTGTAAATAGAGCTGCTTTTCCAGGAGAGTTCCCCTGTGGATGCAGGGTCTGTTCCATGCCCGGAGTGTGCTGGACACAGCTCTGTGGGGTGAAACAGGGACATGCCCAGGGCAGGGAATGGAGCTGGGAAGGGGCTGGAGCCCCAGGAGCGGCTGAGGGAGCTGGGAAAGGGGCTCAGCCTGGAGCAAAGGAGGCTCAGGGGGGCCCTTGTGGCTCTGCACAAGTCCCTGACAGGAGGGGGCAGCCGGGGGGGTCGGGCTCTGCTCGCAGGGAACAGGGACAGGAGGAGAGGGAACGGCCTCAGGCTGGGCCAGGGCAGGCTCAGGGTGGGTATTGGGAAAATTTTTCATGGAGAGGACTGTCCAGTGGGGGAGTCCCCATCCCCGGAGGGATTTAAAAGCTGTGTGGATGTGGCACTTGGGGATATGGAGCAGTGGCGGCCTTGGCAGTGCTGGGGGAATTGCTGGATCCTGATCTTGGAGTGCTTTTCCAGCCTAAACCATTCCCCGGTTCTGTGAGCTGACAGAGCTCCCAACCAGCCATGGTTTGCCAGAGCTCTGTGGGTGTCCCAAGCCAGATCCGAGCCCTGGAATGAACTGCTCTGTGTGTGAGCTCTGAGAAAGAGAATTTTACATCAAAAATTCCATGTTTTCTGTTAAAATAGAGGTGATAGCAAAGCAGCTCCTCCGCAGTGCAAGTTCCCTGACATGGAATGCCAGAGAGGAATTTAATCAGTGGTGGTTGAGTCTCTTCACTCACTGTTTTGGAATCAACCTAATCAAGTTCTTTCAATATGCCGTACTATTGGGAGAAATGATTAATACAAACCTTGGAAAGTGAGACCAAGCTTTGAAATTAATTTCAAATATTAAAAGTGTTAATCAAAGTGTTAATTTCCCCCACTCACATTACAGTAGTTCTTGCAAAGTAAAGATAACTTTGGTCATCTTTTCCGACCACAAAATGAATTAAAGATAAAGGAAGTGGATGTCTTATGTGAAATAACAGTTAACATCTGTTTTCTTAGAAGTTACATTGATTTAATTACTTTTCATTTATGTAACACTCAGAACATCATTTAAATTCCTCCATACAAGTCAGACTCTTTTTAAGAGGAAATGTGTTGGCCGTTATCACTCATCCCATATTGAATGAGCTGCAGCTTCCAAGGCCAGGCCCAGTGGGACGAGGCCCTTCGAGCAGCGGAGTCTGGCAGGGAGGTTGCAGAGGGGGAGCCCCCTCGTGCAGCCCGGGGATTTACAGAGCAGGCACAAACTCCTCTGTGTTGCCATCAGCTGCACAGGGACGCTGGCGGCTCTGGAGTGGAGCTCTTGGTCTCTTCAATTCCTGTGGGATGTGATAATGGGATTCCCGTGGGGTAGTGGCTGCCCAGCAGGGCAGCTGCAGGGGGGTGGAGGGGGGACCGTGTGAAATTTGATCTGCAAATAATAGAAGGAAATTTAAGTAAGTTTAGACTAATATGAGGAGTGCCCCACAGTAAGGGAAAGGGGCACATTCAGCATATTAATTCCTCCTTATCCGTTTTTTGGTGTCTCTCTTTGGTCTTCTGAATCCCAGATTTCCTGGTGCTGCCTTGCTCTATCAAGATTCCGCAAAAAAAGTAGTGATAAAACCTTTTTGTTGCATAAAAATTGTTTAAAGGTTGATTGATTGATTGATTGATTGATTGATTGATTGATTGATGGGAGGCTGTGACCTCATTTCTGGTGCATTAATATTTTGACTCTCCAAAGTTCTTGCTGTAAAGTGAATTTCCTTGCGTTTATTCTTGGTGTAGCACAGTGCAGCTTCTCCTACACTGCCACAGGTCTGCATGCCCAGATCATAAACTCAGGACTGCAGCATCAAGGAAAATGGAGGCTTTAAAGATTGATGATGTTTTTGGAAGCTTTTAGGGCGGTGTGGGCTTTCCTAGAGGGATGATTCCTGCAGCAATCTCTGTTCAGTTAAACACTTTGGGCACTCCAAATATTGGCAAATATTTCATAGGTCTTTCAAGTCCAGCATCAAATTAAGAGAATCACTCTGTCTTTAATGGGCTGTTCATTGAAAAGCCTCTTTGGAAAGCAGTCAGTGAAGAGCTTTGTGCCGAGATGTCTCAGGAATATCCATATTCCATCTCTTTTCCGGGGTTCCTGGGAGAAGTGAACACACGTGGCCAGGGGGTGGGGCTGGAAGAGACCTTAAAGCCCGTCCAGTTCCACCCCTGCTCTGGGCAGGGACACTTGCACGGGACCAGGCTGCTCCAAGCCCTGTCCGGGCTGGCCTGGGCTGTGACTGAGTGCCCCTGGCCGAGGTCCCTCTCTCAGCCCCTGTCCCCAGAGTCCCCAGCTGAGTGTTGGTGTCTGACTGGGATCTACCATGGTCATTTTCCGTGAGGTAAGGCACTGCTGGGATGAACCCTGGACTGCCTTCCCAGAGCTTGCTCCTAACTCCTGTGCCTTTTACAACCTCCTGTGGCAGAGCTCCATTAAATCGAGTGGCTCCTGCCCAGGCAGTGCAGGGGCTGGGCTTTGCCAGGCTGCAGGAGTGGTTTTATTGAACTATATTGCAATTTTAGTACTCATTTGAGAGAGGGTCATTAAGGCTTGGTCGAGTACATTAAGAACATTACTCCAGTGTGAAGGAGATGGGGATTATGAGAACGACAAGAAAAGACCAAGGAATTATAGAGTTCTGTTTCTATTTTCCATTTCCCTGTCCATGAGCTGGGGGCAGAACCTGTTTAAATAATTCCCAGCTTTGCTGAATGTGCCCATTTTGAGTCCCAGAAGAACAATGGTCACTGTACGAGCTCCCAGCAATGAGCTTGGGCATGAATCTGGAGGGAGAATGTGCTGCAGCAAGGCAGGACTGATCTGAAACCCAGCTGGGACCTAACAAAAACCTCGTTTGCTATCTGAGTCATCCCAGCTGGCACCTGCAGATCTGACCCAGGGACCACTCAGAGGGATGACTCTGGTTATAGAAGTTTACTCTGGGCTTCAACTGTTCAACCCTATTTTGACCCTTACTTTGTGGGCCTTGTGCCATGGCCCTGATCTGCTGCAGAGTTTTTGTAAGCCTGGCACTGGCCTCATGGAAGAATTTTGTCATGCTGCAAATGCTCGTTTCTTCTTGCGTAGAACCACCAGGAAACATGTTTCCTTCCAAAATTCTGTATCAAAGATCACTTCTCCTCCCTCCCTCCCCACTGAGATGTCTCGTGGTGTCCTCGCTGCTCTCTGCATTTGTCACTCTCTGAAGGAGTGACAAATCTTTGCTTGCCCTAGCAGACATGAACAGCCACAGCAGGGCCTTTACCTGGGAGCAGGCTGAAATGCCGTGGTACTGCTCCGAGAATAAACGGACTGGGAACGTGGGAACGCTCCGAACCCGAGTCAGAAAAGCTTCATCATTAGAGATCATTTTGTGCTCGCAGTTTATAATGATTCGTTATCCAGAGGTGGCATCGTTATTGCTGGGGGGGAAATAGCCCTGCAGGAACAGCCCAGCCCTGAGCAGCTCCCGAAATTACAGAGTGGAGCTCCCGAGGCAGCGCCCACCAACAGACCCGGCTCTGGATCCGTGTGCGGAGGAGGCAGGAAATTGCTTCCTGCGAGGAGCCAGAGCAGTGCCAGGGCTCGGCTGGAGCAGCCGGCACTTGGGGAGGCACGGACGGGCGCTGAGGGTGAGCCTGGCTGCCCCTGCCCACCCAGGGGTGCAGTGCTGGGAGGTGGCACTGCAGGGCTCCATGGAGGGGACGGGGCTGGGGCTGAGCCACAGCTGGAGAGACTGAGCACGGACTGAGGGTGCCTGGAGCATGTCCAGGGCAGGGAATGGAGCTGGGAAGGGGCTGGAGCCCCAGGAGCGGCTGAGGGAGCTGGGAACGGGGCTCAGCCTGGAGCAAAGGAGGCTCAGGGGGCCCTTGTGGCTCTGCACAAGTCCCTGACAGGAGGGGGCAGCCGGGGGGGTCGGGCTCTGCTCGCAGGGAACAGGGACAGGCGGAGAGGGAACGGCCTCAGGCTGGGCCAGGGGACGCTCAGGGTGGGCATTGGGAAAATTCTCCGTGGAAAGAGTGATCAGGCACTGGAAGGGGTGGCAGTGAAGTCCCCATCCCTGGAGGGATTTAAAAGCTGTGTGGATGTGGCACTTGGGGACACGGGGCAGTGGTGGCCTTGGCAGTGCTGGGGGAAGGGTTGGACTCGATGACCTTAAAGTTCTTTCCCAACAGTTCTGTGATTCTGCCTCCATCATAGCACTAATTTACAGAAAAACAGGGCATGTTTCCCCAGTTTGTTTGTTTCTTTGTTGATTCCCTGGAATCCAGTGTGTTTCACACCGTATTCATCTCATTTCAGGACCAGCCTCGCTGGGGTTCCCTCTCCTGGGGTTGGGCCATCAGGTGCCACTGGTGGAAGCCTGTTTGTCACGTCGGTGCTGGCTGGAGCTGGGGCCCCTCCAGGCTGTTCCAAGGGCATCAGCAGGGGCTGCTTCCCGTGCTTCTCCTCCGGAATTTCAGTTTATTGCCAGTTCGGAGGGTTTCTGCAGCAGCTGCAGGCCTGGCTCGCTCAGCTGGTGTTGTGTTGGAGCCCAGTCCTGCTGGTGGCACGGCTGGGCTGGAGGTTTGCTGTAAGCGGGGTATTTTGGGTGCTGTGTTTCTGTCTCTCCCCCAGCCGGAGCTCGCACCGCCCACGGCTGTTCCCGAAGCAAATGTGGCTCGGGGAGCGCTCTGACTCTGCTCGGGAGGGCTCTGCCTGGGCTGGTTGTGCTCAGGATGCTGCAGAGCTGCGCTCAGGCTCAGAGCCGGCTCTGCCAGGACAGGGCTGAGGCTTAGTGGGGCCCACGGGGGTGGTGCTGGGTTCCCAGCTGGGCCTTGGGGGGCTGCTCCGACCTTGCCAGCTCTGTGATTCTGCTCTGTCTCTGCATTATTTGGGGATTTGTGCTGTTGGAGATCAGACAAAACATTCTACCCCCCTGGGGTGGTGCATCCCATGGCTCAGCAGGTGCCCCCAGGATCGGGGCCTCACAGCATCCCACAGATCTCCAGTTCCACTCTTCACCTTAATCCAAGAGTCTGCATCTGGGGTCTCTCCTTTCTCTTTGTTGTTAGAAACTGCTGAGTGACAAGACTCAAAGCATGAAAAAGGTTGTTCAGATGAGGAGCTTCCTGTTCTGGGTCTTTCAAAGAAAACAGGGAGCGGTTTATCAATTTAGGGGTTTTCTTCTCGATTCCCTGCACTCCAATCTCCTTTCCAGGGGGTGATGTTTCATTGTTAGGTGGATCTCCAAGCCCTTCTGAGCAGGGGTTTCCCCTTTGCAGGGCTCTGCTGCAGGTCATGGCAGCACTCCTGGCATGGAGCTGTAACAACAAAAGCCATTTAAGTGTTTCAAGCAGAAGTTCTATTTTATATTGCTTTTTTCTACATGGTTGCACTGTGTGGCCCCAGTGCACGTTTTGTATCAGATTTTAGGAAGCCAGTGAATCCCAGTCCCTTCTCCAGCCAAGCCCTGGGCTGAGCCTGTTCTCACTCGTGGTTCCCAGGCACAGGCAGCGCTTGGTCCTACAGCACATCCTCGATTTCCTTCCACTCTGCCTCACAAACAGAGCTTTCCTATGTCTTTCAGAATGATCTTACACCGTTCTTATAATTTAATTTAGTGTTCCCAAGGAGAGTCTTAATTTTTTGTATATTACTGGAGTTCAACTGCCATAATAAAGGACAATTTTGAGGTGATAAAACACATCAGGAATGTCATTAAATATGCAGCAAAGGTCTGACACAATGGAATTAAGCATTAATGAATAACATACTAGAAATATTAGTCTTCCATATTAGTTTAGGTGTTGGGTTATGACGAGGGCTAATGTGAAAAAATGAAACAATAAACAAGATTAGTGAAAATAAAATTTCCAAGTGATTCAGTAGCTTCTTCATGTATAGAAAGTTTCTAAGTTAAAGCTATTGGGTATCCACAGGGATCCTTTTCCTTGGATAAATTGTTGTCATTCTATGTTTTAATGTAATTTTATTATTGTTGCACTTTCCATTTTTACAATTGAATTACCATACTATGGAGATGTAATTTAAATTTGAGCCCATCTGCAGATCAGGGCAGTTGTAAACTTCTTTTACTGCCATAAGCAAGGACTTTGTAGCTCTTGGCAAGCAGGGCAGTGAGGATTCCTAGGGAGTAGGATATTAATTGTTCTAGTAAAGGAGCAACCATCCAATCCAGAGCCTCATTAGGACTTTGATTTAGGACACAAGGGCCCAGCTGGCATTTCTGGATCTCTCTACAAGCCATTTTTTTTTAACTTGAAGTTCCTTTTTCTTGACGGTTCTGCATACTGTGCTGATTTGGCCTCTCCATTTATTTTTTCCCCTTGCAGCATGGTAGCTCCATGCCCAGGATGTTCCATTTCCCAGACCCGTGTGTGGCGGGTGGAGTGCAGCAGAATGAAACCCACCCAGCTCTCTGTGAATATGCATTGCTCTGTTTTAACTGGGGGGGGCAGAATAAATCAATTTGTTTCCATTTCTGCTGCATGGAATGGCAGGAGCTTTTCTATCCCTCAGCTCATTTCCATGGACTGACACTCCTTTGGAGTGCCTTGGGCAGAGCTGGGGCTGGGGCAGATCACCCCGGGCATCTCCTGGGCTCTGCATCCCCGCCTGTCCAGGGAGATGGACTGGAGTTGTTGGAGAAATCCCTGGGATCTTGCGCTGGGAGTGTTCTGGTGGGCTCAGGCCAGCCCCTGGTGAACTTCCATGCTGGTGGCACCTTGTCCCATGATGGGACAGAGGAGTTCTGGGCATCAGGTCAGGATTTACTTTGCTCACGTGTTTTACTGTGAATGGGACTGGAAATTTTGCTACACTTGATTAACTTCCTGAAGATCTGATTGTTTTGTGTGTGAGGCTGATGGCAGGTCCTGGAACATGGACATTGAGAGTTTATTCTGGCTTTTAGTTAACATAAACCAAAGCTTGGCCCTAAACCCCTCCCTGGGACGTGGCTGCTGCTGCTGCAGAGCCACGTGTGAGTCACGGATCGATCTCCAGCCTCGGGGCTTGGGGGATTTGCTGGGTTTGTGTCAGTTGTTCGAACAGCTCTGTCCCTGCTGAGGAGTTTGGTGCAAGCTGGCAGCCCCAGCTGTATTTCAGGGCTATAAAATGATCTTTTGTCATTCTGGTTCTTTAGGGTGTGACTCTGCTTTATCAGGGAAATCTCCTCAGTTATGGTGTTGAAGTTTTCACATGGGGAGAATCCTGACTGCTTTAAACTCAGTTTTCAGTGTTACTGCCACTGGTGTCTTGTCTGCAGAATATAGGAGCTTTACCAGGCAGATTCGGTGCAGCTCATAAATTGTATGTACAGGGCATGGCAGGAAATGCAGAACACAGCAGTGGTACAGAAAATGTACAATGAAATAGAAAAACCTACTGTGTGCCTTTGAGGTGTCTTTCGTTTCTTCCCCAGGTAATTCCTCTCCTTTGGCTCCCCCAAACTTCAGTTTAAGGGTTTGATTTATTTATTTCCCCTTGTGTGATGGGGGTTCCTGCTTGTTGGAGCGTCACGGGGCCACAGCAGCTCCCTGGCAGGGTCTCTCTGAGGGATCAGAACTCTCCTGCACTTGGAGACTTTTTATTTTTATTGTTTACATTAAAAGGTCTAGGTACCATCTGTACTTAACCTGAGCTTTTCTCACCCTTCCCAACAAACCATCCTCAAAATCTTCATTTTGGGGTGTTTTCTGTGCTGGTGTGCAGGGAGGAAGCTCCTGGAATCGCTGCCAGTGGAGGAGCAACCGAGCTGTGCCAGGGGCTTTGTCTGTTGTTCCCATAACTCTGATAAACATCCAGGAGGCAGCTCTTGGCAGCTGCTAATTTTAAAGGAACATATTAATCAAATTAATTGAGAGTTCCTTTTAGTAATCATCAGCACCAACACAACTTGGTGACGTGATGTTTTCAGTGTTGCTAAAAGTGATTCCCCCCAAAAGAGGATCTCTGCAGATAAATCAGCTGAAAAAGTGTTAAATTGCCTCTTTTGCTACCTGATAATCCAATTAAGTGGTGATAAGAAAAATAGCTCCTGGAGAATTTCAGGGAAGCAGAATAATGTACTTAGTGTTGTAGCAGAATCCAAATAGCACATAATCAGGGGTATCCATGGCTACTGGAGCAGCACTTGGATTCCCGGGTCCATGCATCCCCCTCAACACCAGCACTGGGTGTTCAGTGCCCCGGCCAATTTCACAGCGCCTGCTCGGGCTGTGAGAATTCTCTGGGGCTCTGCCGGTCACAGGCACGGCTCAGGGGCTGCCGGGGGTGACAGGAGCAGCCAGGGGATTGCTCAGGCTCTGTCGTGTCCCCAGCTCCTGAGTGCTCCCCCACCGCGCTGGTTTGGCCCCCGGCTGCGGGAGCCAGAGCGCCCTGTGACTGGGCCTGACCTCCGCCGCAGCTCGGACACAGGGCTGGGGTCCCCAGGGAAAGCCATCGTGTGCCCATCCTTCGAGGGCTTGATCTGTTGGATCTCACTCCGCAGTGGGTGGGTGGGCTCTGTGTACTGACCCTTTATCCCAGCAACGTGAGCGTGTTGGTTGCGTCATGGTGTGGGATCCACAAATTCATGGGATCATAAAATCCAGTAATGGTTTGGGTTGGGAGGATCAGTTTTGGGACTTTAAGGATCATCTTGTTCCACACCCCCTGCCATGGCAGAGACACCTTCCCCTATCCCAGGGTGCTCCAAGCCCCATCTGGCCTGGTGTTGGACACTCCCAGGGATCCAGGGGCAGCCACAGCTTCCCTGGACATGTCAGAGCAGCCCCCGCTCAGTCCCGGGGTGGCTTTGGCTCCCAGACTCTGATCCACCGCCACGGCACTTTATGCTGCTCAGAGCATTTGTCACTTCTTCAGGCACCAGGGGTGATGAATCACTGCAGGAGTCCTATGACAGGATCCTGAATTCGCAACTTTCATGTTTTTACCACTTAATTCCCTGGGAGGTTTTTCCCTCGGAAGTGCTGTGAACTCACCTGACAGTTTCAGTAACTGTGCACGTGCTTCCTATTGTAATGGGACATGGGCTGAGGATATGAAAGCTGAACTCCCTTGTGCCTTTTGGACAGTAGACACCCAATTCCCTGGGCACTCTGCTTGCTGAGGGGTGACAAAGGGCACTCTGATATTGGCCATTTATCTGTAAATCCTCCTCATCATTTATCCATAATTCCTTTGACCAGAGGTGGTGCCAAGGCTAGCGGGGTACCAGGTCATCTGCTCCTTTTGGGAAAGCTCTCCCACTCCCTGGATTGAGAGCAGCTCCCCATCCCTGAGGGGCTGAGCCCACGGGGTCTGCCCAGGGCACCCTTCCCAGGGGGGCAGCTTAAAACAGAGCTCTGGTTCTCGCCCTCCCCACTGGACAGCAAGGAAAGCAGGAGCTGACCTCCCAAAGGGAGCGGAGAACTGTCACAAACAAGGTCTGAGACTGCCCTCTCAAATCCCAGACTGTTTCCTTTCCCCACCCTGGCTCCGCTTTCCTTTCAAAAGCCCCTGGAAATCACAGCTTTGGCAGCATATGCTGCGTTAGAGGGTTTTTGCTGGCTGTGGAAGCCAGGCCACAGCTGTGGCTCTGCCCAAGGCTGCTCGGTTCAGCTGTGACCATTGTGCACAACAATGGGAGCTTTGGCTTCCCCGTGCAGGCCTTGGGAGTGTGACCCACACAGTGGGTGTAATTGCTCCAGGGTGGCTGCAGAGCCAGCAGCCTTCCCACCATTCCAGCCCCTTTTCCAAGCACTTCCTCCATGTTGGTCACATTTACTTAATATTTTATTTTTTCTTTAATTGTAGTTTTGCAACAGCAGCGTGTCACCTGGTTGGGAGGGTTGTTCTTTTCCCCCCCTGGATTCACAGATTCTTTGATGTAGATAGACTCTTTTCTGCAGAGATATCACTGCCATGAGTGTGGGTGAGAGACCCTTTTGTTTCTGCCTCTCTGCACGCCAGGGGTGGTTGTTTATCAGAATCACCAGCTGATGGAATGGGTTGCAACGGTTGGGTTGGGAGGGACCCATCCAGTGCCACCCCTGCCATGAGCAGGCACAATGCTCGGGATGCTCAGGACCAGGGCTGGCTGGGGGTTGTGCTTTTACCCAGCTGGAGTCCCTGCCAAGTGGGACGCTCTGGGAAAGCTGGAGAACGCTGCTCGTGGGTTTGGGCTTGTTCCATATAATTTTGACTGGGGAAAATAGAAAGAGCATTTAAAACTGTTCAGATTTTTGAACTCACTGGCAGTGAGACTTCCGATCTTCATTTAAAATGAAGCTTATTTTTAAAACACAGTATTGTTTGCTTTTAAAGAAAAAAGAAAGGCTGCAGAAAGCCCAGGTTGTGATTATTGCAACACAAAATGAAATGTTTTATGTGAGTCAGAGAAAAACTTGGGGGTCATTATTCTCCTTTATTCTTTCCCAGCCTTTCCTTTTTGCTGTTTTATTTCTTCTCACTGAAACAATCGTTTTCCCTCTGAGGGTTCGGAGCAGCCGGTCCAGCAGAGCTCCCTTGCCTTCAGGCAGCCACTGCAGCTCAGCTTCCCTCTGTCAAAACTCAGGGAAAGCGAGCCTGACCTGCTTTGTGAGGGGCTGAGGGATGTGCACAAGAGCCGGATTTCACCATTTCCAAGCAGGGCTTTGGCTTTCCCGGCTGTCCCGAGGTTCTCTCCGGGCGCTGCCGGGGCTGCTTTGCCCTGGGATGGGGAGGATGCTCCGGGGGTTGAGCCTCCTCCTCCAGGTTCTTCACCCACCAACACCTTCTCAGGTGCTTCAATTACCAGGACTTTTAAATCTGGGTTTTAAAGCCTATCTGTGAATGTCTGCCTTTTAATTAACTCATCCCCACTGCTGGTTTTTATTAAGAGCTCTGATACGTTGTTAATTAACACACTGTGCACTATGGCGAGGAGGTTGGTATCAAAGATGCCGTAAAAGATGAAAGTGTTTACTACTGAGAAACAAAATAATTAAGGCAAAAGATGTGTTTTCATCTGCCAGCAACACCAGAATGTCAGTGGAGATGGGATTTTTTAAATTTTATTTTTTCTAAAACGAATAACTGTAATATGGGAACTATGCTAAAAGTGGGCATTTTTTGGTCTGGCCGTAGGTACCTGTGACTGTGCTGATGCTCTTTGCTGTGTTCCCTGGGTATTTATGAGAAGTCCCATTCACAGACCTACTTTATCTGGAGGCTTCAATATTTGGGTGTCTCCATCCTGTTTGGTGGTGGGCACTTGAATGAATAAGGATTTTCTTGCATGATGTGGGTTTTGCCAGTATCTCAACTTTGGCTGTTCCAGATAAGTCATTCCACTGGAAGCATTTTCCCCCAGTAGCCCTCAAGTTGCACAATCAAAAAGAATCTCAGCCCTTCACTGAGATGAAACCTGCCCGATACACTGTCAGCATCTTTTGCCCCTCAGCCCGTTGTTTTGGGGGTTTATTCATCGGTTCAAGCTTGTTCGGGTTGCTGTTGTTTCCTTTTTTAATTCCTCTCCTTTTCATCCTTGCACTGCCCATTTCTTTGCTTATTTTGCTTTTCTGCAGTGGGTTGGGCACAGTCTGTGTAATCCCTGGCCATGCAGACTGTGGGTATCAGAGAAGGAATTGCATGGATCCCTCTGGAAGCTGGCCATGGAGTGCCTGGAAGGGCAGTGACCCCATGGGAGAGTTCCTCCCCTGCCAGGCTGCCCTTTGAGCCGTGCATTCCCCACTGCCTGTCCCGTGCTCTCCCCTGACGTTTCCTTTCCTCTTCTGAAGGTCCCTTTGTCCTTTGTTGTCTGACACAGGTGGGCTCTGCATCGCCCAGTCCCTGAAGATCCCGCAGGACCGCAAGGACAAGAGCATCGACTTCGATAAAATCATCCGGCAGCTGCTGGAGACCCCCAACGCCAGGGCCATCGTCATCTTCGCCAACGACGAGGACATCAAGTAAGGGTGGCTGGGGGGCCCCATCCCTCCGGGCTCTGCAGGAAAGGGAGAGCAAACAGAGCTCTGAGTGAGGGAGGGAAAGGTCTCTTGGTGGGAGCTGTGTGGGGATGCGGGGCTGGGAATGTGGGGAAAGCCCCGGGCACGAGGCTGCTGCAGCCCTCGCTCCCGGGGTGTCCAGACTGTGCTGGAGGGACAGGAACAGGGAACAGGATCTGGGAGCTTTTCCTGTTGGATGGCAGAGCTGACCTTTCCTCTCAGAGGAATTAAGAACACGCCCCCCTCTCCCGGCTCATTCTACTTTGTGCAATTCATTAATTCAGAGTCTATTTTATGGCAAATGGGAGTTAATGGTGATAAAGTGACTTGGATGCTCAAGGTTAAACCACATGGAATGGGCTCATAAAATAACACAAAGAATATTTTATATTTCATTACTCACTTGCGTATTCTGGGTCCAGAATTTGAAATTAGCTAAAATTGTGATGGAATCATCAGTTGCTGAGAGGCTCGGTCCCACAAAATGAGACAAAAAGAATTCAGGAAAAAGTTTCAGTAAAGTCAATGGAAAAACTCTTAAGTTTTAGTGGAATCAGTATCTCAGTCATGGGATATAGGGTAAAATTAAAGTCCCATTGGTGCTGCATGGATCATGGGATGGTTTGGGCTGGGAAGGACCTTTGAAGATCATCCAGTTCCATCCTTCCCTGGCCCAGGCTGCCCAGAGCCCTGGTGATGCAGAGTGTCCCGAGCCCCTGAGCTCTGCTGGGTCCAGGAATGTGCCATTCCTGTTCAACACAGAGTCAATCAGCTTGGAAAGGACCTCTGAGCTCATCGAGTCCAGCCATTCTGCCATTGCCACACACCATTTTCTAAACTGCTCATTTAAGTAAAATCGTGTTGCAAACCAAATGCTCCTTTCCACAGGCAAATCCTGGCGGCTGCCAAGAGGGCGGATCAGGTGGGACATTTCCTGTGGGTGGGCTCGGACACATGGGGCTCCAAGGTGAGCCCGCTGCTGCAGCAGGAGGACGTGGCCGAGGGAGCCATCACCATCCTGCCCAAGAGAGCCACCATCGAGGGTAAGAGCCTGTCCTGCCCCTCCTCCTGCTCCTGTCCGTCCTCCCGAGTGTTTGGGGATACACGTGCACACACGAACGGTGTCGAGTACATGGAATACGTCTCCATCTCCTAATTTCTCCCTGAATGTGGTGCTCCTCGTGTGGAAGCTCGAGGCTGTTTCCCCAGCTGAGGAGCTGCCAGCAGCTGGCTGTCAGGGGCCTGACTTCAGAGCTTGCGTTAGGCTGGGGGCATGTGACAGGGCTTTGCCACTGAACAGAGAAACCCAGCTGATCTGAACCTGTCATGTACATACACGGGAGGGAGAATCTTGGGCAATTTATGTCTCCTCTCTGAAGCAGAGAAGTTTTCTACTGAAGGAGTAAAACTTCACTTTTCGATCAGTGGTTTCCATTTAAAGTCAGCATAACTTTCATTTCAGATCAAGCACTATATTTATCCATATTGCTTGTGTGCTTCAGAAAAATTCACACTGGTACAGATGCATGTGTATGGCCAATTTTGGGAAACTTGTTTTGCTTAATCCCTTTGTTCCTCAACTTTCCTTTGTGCTCTGGAGTGTTTGTTGTCTGATCTCGCCTCAGTTTGTTAATCCTGGTGTGTCTAAAGATGCTTCAGCATCCACATGGCTGCCTCTGGGCACCAGAGGGGTTGATCAGAGTCTGTGTTCTCTGGAATATGGAGGGAAAGTTGTTTCCAGGGCAGGCACTGAGTAAGGAAACCCAGCTCCCCTGCTGGCCCTGAGCAGGCAGGGTCTGCAGACAGTCCTCAAACACATCACCCACATTAAAAGGGGTTCTGGTGTCTTCACTCCCTGCAAAACCAAATATTTGCATTTTTCCTGTGCCTGCACTCCCTGCTCATCAGTTATTCCCCTCAGGTAGATCATCTGCTTCGTTCTTTTACATTTTTAACCCCCTGAGGCACTCTTGGATTCTAAAACTCCGTAAATACAGAAAGTTGACAGACAATGAAGTGGTTTGTTTCTGAAAACCAGGATATTTTAATAAGCTTTTCACACTGTCTGTGTTCATCCCTGAGGGTTTCTGACACAGAAACAAAAATTCTGTCAACAGTACACAGAAACAAAAACTTTCCACATTTGTTTGCTTTAAAATACTTTTCCTTTACGTTACACATTAAACCCATCGTGGGAAGCATGGGGGTTTTGGACACAATGAGTGAGGGTGGCAGAGTGCAAGAGCTCAGGTACAGAAAGTCAGTTAAATCAGAGTTACAAATATCAGTGTACCTGGTGTAGCTGCAAAAAGATTGAGTTTATTGAGCCTGCCAATATCTCCTTCCTCAGTGACTCTTGGAGAGCTGCCCGAGGTTGGCTGGGTGCGTTTTGCCCTCGTGGCCACACAGGCTGGGGGATCACCGTGGTGCCTAAATGACACTTTGCCTACAAATCTCTGTAACTGAGGTGTCCTTTAGGAGCAGACACACATTTTGAGGTCTGCGTGTTCCTGCCTGGGAAGGGAAGGCCCCGGGCAGCAGTGGGTGCTGTGCCTGGGGGAGGCAGGCAGAGCGAGGTGTCCCTGTGCAGGGCAGAGGGTCCTGGCTGCTCCCTGGCCACTCCAAAGGCTCGGGCTGGTTCCTGCCCTCCCCAGTCCCATCCAGCCGTCCCTAATTGCCATCTGGATGTGCCATCTGCTCCTGCTGTCACAGGGGCGGGGGGTGGTTAAGGGAACAGAGCACATCCCGGTGCTACTGGAGCAGGTTTCCAGATCCCACATTTCCCCTTTCGGACTGATCCCACTTCTCTCTCATTCACCAAGAGGAACGGCCAGTGGCTCTGTAACTCATAGGAATCCTCAGGCACTGGTGTTTCCATGCTCAGGGAGGCCCTAATCCCTCTGGATTGCTGCCTTCCCCGTGCTCAGGCTGCTGGAGGTTGTTCTGTTTTTCTTTCTGTTGTTTTGGCCACAAGAGCCAGAGAAAGGAATTAGACATTTTAATGTCATTCTTTCATCATCCAGAAATGAACATCTGCTTCCTAAAATTCAGCAACACGTTTCCTTTGATGAGGGCATAAAATAAAAGAAATAAGGCACCTTGATTTTCCCTGCAAATGGGAGGAAACAAACTGCATGAGCAGACTGGAGCCCTGTGCCTTGAGCAGATGCCAGCCCAGCTCCCTTCCATGCAGCATCTTGGGGCCCCCAGGCTCCAGATCAGGGCCACAGTGAAGCACCAGCTCAGTTCCCACTGGATTTAGTGAGAACTCTGTGTTAGAGCCATGGATGAGAGGGTTGCCCTTATTTTACTCCACAAAAGCATATCTTCTTTTTTTTCCTTTCCTTTTATCGCTGTCTTAAGTAGTATTTGGAATATGTTGGGAGAAGATTCCTAAGAAACCTTGCTGGAAGCAGAGAGAGCACTGCAGCTCCCGTGCCTTGACCTGAATGTTGACACAGCCTCTTCCCGCAGCAAAGGGAATAATGTTTGGCTGATCAGGCAGGGACTGTTCAGCTGCGCTAAGAGGGGATGTGCCTGCGAGTTCAAGGGTGCAGGGCACACTCTGGATTAGCAGGGCTGTGTCTGTAGAGCTGTTGGTCACACAAGTCACAAACTGAAACACTCATTGTACAGAAAAAAAGCGTTTCTCAAATAATTCTTCACCCCCAGCCACGACTTCAGTTCAAAATATGAGTGTGAAGTGCGGGTGTGGTGTGGTTTTACACCTCTGTCCACAGGTACCAGCTGATGTTCCTGTTTTTCTGACAGTGGGAATATCCCAGCAGCCTCTGGCTCCAGAGGGGGCCTAAAGTGTTTGGCTTTCTGTAGGATCAGGCCCCAGATCCACAGTTATTTGTCTTGGTACTTGATGTCACTCCTGGGACAGAATTTTCTTTGCCACAGTCCCATGAGGGGGATTTAGGAAATCATTAGATGAACTGAATTCATTCATCTTAAGTCAGTCTTAATATAGCCTGATTGTGTTTGATGTAATTATGCTGAAAGGATAAAGTTGCATTTTATTTGCATAATTGCAGTAGACAGGGAGCCAGAGAAGTGCACATGAAAGAGGAATCACTCCTTGGGAAGTTGGGAACACACTCCACTGCCAGCTCAGCCAGGTACAGGGAACTTGAAAGGCTTGGAGAGGCTTTCAGAGGAAAAACGCAGATTTTATTTTTTTTTTTTTTTATTTATTTATTCATTTATTCATTTGTTTATTTATTTATAGAGCACCGTGGCAGCAGGATGTTGTGTCCTGGTTCTCAGTGCTCTGAGCTCCTCCAAGGCAGAGCTGTGCTGGGCCCTCCTCACCAGAGAGGAGATTCCCAAGCCTCATCCTGACTCCCAGAAATTGTTTTTCTCTTAACCTCAGCTGCGAGGAAGGTGAACACCGATCTCCTCACCTCTTCCTTTCTCTTGTTCCTACACCTTTTCCTGTGCAGTATTTACCAAACTGGGCAGCTCCCCGTGGTTCCCAGTCCGTGGTGCTGGGAGCAGTTGTTACAGTCAGTGTTACTGACTGAGCACTTCCACAGCTCTGGGTTTGCCTCCAGTGTTTCTCTTTTGAAAGAGTCTTCCTTGCCTTTCTCTCGTGTGTGTGCTCTGTCCTCATGGACACCAGCTCCCAGGGAGATGGAACCAAGGAGGGGAGCAGCTGTAAGAGAAATACAGAGGATAATACATAGATTTGATCTTAATTATTTAGAAAGTCTGGCAAAAGCTTTGCTGATGTGGAAAAAAAGGGTCTTTACTGTCTGAGCTCAGAATTGATGCAGCTGAACAGTGGGATTCAAGTAAATTTCAGATTAATGATTCAATTCCAGAGGCTGTGGATGGGGCTGAGGCTGGAGTTTGTGAAGCTCTGGGCTTGAAGGTTGAGGGATGTCTCAAACCCAGCACAGGAATGTGCTCAGATATTTAAAAAAAAATTAAAACTGCAAGCACTGCAAACCAACAAAACTGTCCCTGGAATTTTCAGTTGTTTGTCTTCCAGAGAGATGGTGAACCCTGTTCTCTTTTCATTTCCAACAAGAGCTGGTTTACTCCTGGTTTTGGGCAGTATGAACTCAGGAAAAAATGAGGAAAGAGTGGTGATTTAAGCAAAACTGAGAATGAAATTCTCTCCCTGTTTAGTGGCTCTGAAGTGTTTTACCTTCACAGCCCCAGCATGGCAAAGGGAGGGAGCTCAGGGTTCATTTTCCTCTGTTGGAGACGGTGCTGGATTTTCTGCAGTGTTATAAACAGGGTCACACTGCCCTGCATCCCCCCGGGATGTTCCCTGGGAATGAGGTGCTGCCCGCAGCCCTTCCTGCCTCTCGCTCGGGGGAGCAGCAGGCTGGCGTAAATTGCATAACAATACTTGTAGAATACTCCACTTTGGGTATTTTTTGTTTGTTTACAGCCTGATGCGGGGTCTTTTCCAGTTCTCTGTTGTTCTCCAGCTTTTTCTGTGTCCCTGGGGCGTGAGCCATGTGCTTTGGAGAGAGGAACTGGGATGGAAAGATGTGGCTCCAGGGCTTTGTTCCTCCGGGGCTGTGGGGCTGCAGCCTGCCTGGAGCAGAGCCCAGGAACACCAAAAGCCAGAGGGGACCCCAATCCCGAGGGAGAAGGCATACGAGGTGTAGCGTGGACCATCAGTGCCTCGGACCACCCCTCCCAGATGTGCTTACTCTCCCCATACCTGCCCTGAATTCCCTCTCATCCCCTGGCCATCCCCCCGGGCTGTTTTCCTTCCCGCACTGCGGAAGGGCTCCAGCTCTGGGGTCTGTCCTTCCCTCCTTGGCCTCTCCAGGCTGGCTGGGAGCAGTGGGGCCAGGTCAGTGCTGTGCAGGTAAATATTGTCTTAAATGTGTGGGTGTGGTGGTGCCCAGTGTCCCGAGAGGGATCTGCCTGGAAATACTGGAGATGGGGGGCGAACAGGGCCTGTTCCTGCCAGGAGAATTGCACATTCCCCGTGGGATTACAGTGCCGAGCCTTACAGGGCTGGAGCAGGAGCTGGAGGCAGCGCTGCAGGTGGGGTCTCACGAGGACACCTTCCCTCCCAGCTCACACATGCTGGGCTCCTGCTGGAGTGACCCCTGGCCGTGGTGTGGGGCTCAGGCACCGCAGTTCACTTGGGCTTTGCGAGATGCTTTGAAGGGGTGATGGGTTTGGAGTGTTAAAGAGAATTATCTGCCACTGCTCAGTGCAAGCCCAGGACGAACATGGCATTAACAAGAAATCCTGTCCCAAATGGGGCTTGAACCAAATGCTGCTGCTGCTTCCAGCACAGAAATGAGGTGGGAAGCTCTAATTGGACCATAAAGAACTGCTGTAAAATAGAGATTTAGGAGCTTTCTCTGGGGCCCCTTGAAATGAAATGAGCTGCTCACCCAGCCCCCAGCGGGTCTGGCGCTGCCAGAATCCAGGATCTCTGCTGGGATCCAGCTGGTGCTCATCGAGAGGGGTTTGTGTCTCCAGGTGCGCGGTGTGGGTGCCGCTCCCCGGGCTTTGCTGGCAGTTTCCCTTTGCTGTTGCCATTCAGCTGTGGTTCCAGGGCACGGGAGATGGTGTGGGTGTTCTGAGAGAGGGAGATGAGTGCATGGAGACACACAGGGAGGGCTGGTGCTGTAGGAAGAGATCATCCCCAGAGGAACACACAGCTATTGATCACTCTTCAGATGGATCATCACTTTTGGGATACCCTGAACTGCATCTTCTCAAGACCAATTTTCCTCTTGATGATGTGACATGGGAGTTGTCAGTTGGATGCCTTTGGGCAGAAAGGAAGGATTGTATTTTTAGGAAGCTGCTGTTAGTGTGTGGCAGCTCCAGGGGACGCCCAGGCCTGTTCTGCAGGAGGCTCTGATGGGTGCCCGTGCTGGGGCAGAGTTTGCAAGGAGCAAATGTCTGCACCACACGCCAGGCGTGCCTTCCCTGGCCAGTGTCACATGTTTATGGTGGCTGTGTGCTGTCCGAGCAGCTGCTGGGTCCCACCCTGGCTCTCTCCATGGGCACCCAGAGCACCCCAGGAAAGTCCCCTGCAGGCTCCAGCCCCTCTCTGCTGGGGCCCCACACCCCCAGACGCACCAGGAGTGTGTTACTGATACCTCCGGGTGAGGCAGGCTCAGGCACAAAGGGAAATGTGCCAATTCTGGGAAGGGAGCAGAGGTTTGAAAGGCTTGTCTTGTTTGTTTCCCTGCGTTTTTGTCTTCCAGTCTGTATTGTTAATGCTTCACTGATTATAGGCTTTTGAAAGTAATAGTTTAGGAAATAATGCATGTAATAATACACATAATTTCCTTAAAGATGATACAATGAATGCAGAAGTGCCCAGTTCACTCCTGCTGGGTTTGCAGATCTGCTTCAGGAGCGTGTTTTCATTCTGTTGACTTGACTGCATGACAACAAAGGGATGGAAAATGATTTAGAAAAAGCTCCTTCGTGTAGCCCCCTGTGCCGGCTGCTCGGAAGGGGAGGCAGGAGTCAATAGATCAATGGCCTGGATCTCCTGCTGAGGCTGGGTAAACACAACCCTTTTGTCTCTCAGCTTTAAGTGCAGGGTGGTGAGGAGCTGGGAGCTGGCCAGGGAAGATGCTGCTCTGTGCAGCTGAAGGGAAAGGCCTGGGGAGGGGAGCTCGGGCTTTGTCCATCTGAAAGGGATTCCCTTGCTCCTGCCAGCACAGCCCTGGTGGAACCTCTCACTCCAGTTCGGCTCTGAGCCCTCCCGTGCACACCCAGCACCAGCTTTTGCACCCACGGCTTTCCTCCAGATAGCACACAAGTAACAAGGTGATTAATCATGCCAGGTATTAACAGAGAAGGGCCAGGCAAACTGATGCAATATAGAAAAATGCAGGGGAAAAAGTAGAGGAAACCCGTGTCAGAGGCTCCCCCAGCTCGGTGGGCTCGGCAGTGGCTGCTCCTGGGGCGTCCCACCTCCCAGAGGCAGTGGTGGTGGAACTGGTGAGAAAGGAGCGCGAGGCGAGTGAGGGGCCTCAAGCTGATTAGTGCTGCTGAAAGAAGAACGGTGTAATTGCTTATGAGTAATGATGAGGCCTAATTAGAGCCAGTGCTGGGCTGTCACACTGGCACGAGCACCTGCAGTGCCTGGGCAGGAGCAGCCCCAGCACCTCTGAGGCTCTGAGCAGGGGGATGAGACGCGGCTGCGCCCTCAGTGACACCTCCCCGAGCTCCCCGGGGATCCCTGAAGGGAAACCAGGCTCTCACTGCAATTTCTCTCTCAAATGGCTTTCCTTCGGGTGCTCACAGTGGCTTCCCTGTGCAGAGCAGCCCTCAGCCCCCCTTGTCAGTCACAGAATGTCCTGAGCTGGAAGGGACCTGCAAGGATCGAGTCCTCACTGTAACGAAGAAATCCTTCTCACCTTTGTTTTCAAGTTTGGTTTTCTGTTCCTCTGTTTAATTACTGCTTCCCGTAGCATAAATTTCCAAAGAAAAATATCCCATATCTAATGGGCTGAGTAGGCTTTTTTGGCAGCTTTGGGCAGGTTTGTTGTACCAAAGCCAGGAGGAGGTGAGGCCACGTTAGCTGGGGCTGCTCTGCTGCCACGGGGGTGCCTGACCCAGAGCTCTTCAGCCTTCTCACAGCAATTTTCAGTGACACAAAACCCTGCTTCAGGTATTTGTCTTTCCCATTCCTGGTCAAGTTTGCGTGGAGCACTTCATTTACACAGGGCCAAGTCCAAATGATTTAATACAATACTGCAGCAACTTAATTTTGTGGAATCAAATTGGTTTGCTTTATCTAAAAAACCTGAAATCTAAACCACACCTGAACTGTCTTTGACCTCCCTCGCATTTAAATGATATTTTTAGTTATGGCAGTTATTTGAAATGCTGATGTGCCAGTCCCCAAAGAGGGAATACTTGTCTCGAGTATTGCCACTTGAAATTTTGGGAAGCCACACAGATGTTCATCTCCTCATTATGGAAATAATGTATTTGGTTAATGTGTTGGTATGAAGAGAGGGGAATACAAATTATCTTGCAACTTGAGAGCCATTTAAAAGTTTCCTTACATTCAGGCAGCCTCAGGCATCTCTCCCCAGCATCTCTGACACAGCCGGGCCTGGGGTGGCTCTGCCAGGGCGCTCCGGGCTCAGCCTCCCCTCAGCAGCCAGGGAGGGGCTGTTGGATACTGATCCTCTTGGAATTCCGGGTGCTGCTCCGTGCGGTGGGCTCGAGGGTCTCTGGGTGCTGTGGTTGCAGCTGGACAGGTGACATGAGGGGAGCTCCGAGCCGGGAGCTGGCCACGGGACTCACCTGGTGGTCCCTGAGGCTGGCCAGGATCCCAAAGGGAATGCTGGGGGTGGGATACCCCTGCAGGAAAAAATAGTAGTGGTGGAGGATGGGGACGGGCGCTGAGAGGATGCTCTGCTCCTGAAACACTCACATCAAACTGGAAATGGATTTTGCTTTCCCTGGAGATGCAGGGAGTTATCAGGAGGAGCCCTTGGGGTGCTGTGGGTGTTCCTGTGCAGGGCCCCCTGGCCTTGGGGGCAGCCTGAGGGAGGGTCTCGGGCTTGCCAGCCCCAGGAATCCCCCCGGTGGTCTCTGCTGTGCCTGTCTCGGTGTGAGCAGCTGCTCTGGCTGGTGTTTGATGTGTCTGCTGTGCGCGGAGGGGAGCCGGGACTGGGCTGAGCAGCCTCAGCTGAGCAGGGAGTGGGGCGGAGGGAGAGAACAGCAATTATCTCCCTCTGCTCACCTCCCTGCACACTCTGGCATTGTTCAAGCTGCCTGAGAGTCAAGAAATCAGCTGTCAAATAGCAAGGAACTTGCATTTTGTAAAAGGACCTAAGGAAAAAAGGGAAGGATGTGATGAGGGGGTTGGGTTCTATTTTGAGTGAGTTGAGGTCGCTCAGAGAGAAGAGAAGGCTCTGGAGAGATCTTGGAGCCTCTTCCTTTACCTGAAGGGGGTTGCAAGAAGGCTGGGAAGGGATTTTTCACAGGGGCATGGGGTGATTGGACAAGGGGGAATGGCCTGTGAGGGAGGAGGGCAGGTTTAAATTAGATACTGGGGAGAAATTCCCTGGGAGGGTGGGCAGGCCCTGGCACAGGGTGCCCACAGCAGCTGTGGCTGCCCCTGGATCCCTGGCAGTGCCCAAGGCCAGGCTGGATGGGGCTGGGAGCAGCCTGAGACAGTGGGAGGTGTCCCTGCCCATGGCAGGGGATGGGGCTGGATGGGCTTTAGGGTCCCTTCCAATTTTCTTGGGCACGTCTGTCTGGAGGGGAATGTGCAGTGAGGCTGGCAGTGTCTGCAGAGGCCTGAGCCGAGCCCTGGCTCTCATGCCAGCCATGCCCTGGCTGCCCTGAGCCCAGCTCTGGCTCTGCAGGTCACAGGCACCGCCTGGAGCAGCCCTGGGCAGAGCTGCTGCTGTCCCCCAGCAGTGTCCCCGTGCCAGCAGTGGGGCCGGGTGTGCTGTGGGGGCTGTGGGGGCATCGGGGGCAGCTGGCACTCGCATTCTGGGCTGCACAGCTCTGGGGACGCTCACTGCAGTTGCTGCTGTTGACATGGAAACACTGCAGCGAGGCACGGGCACGGGGAAAATGAACTCTGGGTGTGAAGGACTCCGTGTGTGAGCGCTGCAGCCGGGCTGGGCAGAGCAGCCCCTTGGGTTTTCATTGTATTCTAATTCTTTATTGTAATTTTAACCTGTTGAGCACCTCCAGGAGTTGCTGCAGTCACTGCATCCCAACAGACAGGGATTTCTGTATCTTTACGCTCATTTAAATTATGCAAGTGGGTGACTGGAGTTTAAATGCTTTTAAGGAGACGCCCGGAGCGTTTTGTCGGGCCCTGCTGTGCAGGGAGCAAAAGCACTCCCGTGTTCTGCACGGAGACCTCCTGGATCTCAGGTTGTGCTGCTCTGCATTATTAAAAGGGAACAGGCCATCTGTGGGGCAGCTTTGGTAAGAGAGTGGGAAGCAGGAGCTTAGGAAACTGGTGGGAAGAAACATCCAGTCGGTTGGCAGGGACCCTAAAGCCCACCCAGTGCCACCCCTGCCATGGCAGGGACACCTCCCACTGTCCCAGGCTGCTCCAAGCCCCATCCAGACTGGCCTGGGACACTGCCAGGGATCCAGGGGCAGCCTCAGCTTCTCTGTTATTTGATAAACCTGCCAGGGATCAGCTTTTAGCTTGTTAAAGGTTTAGCTCACCTTCAGGTGTGAGGAAAAGGAGTTTTTCATGGATAAAGGTCCTGGCAAAACAAATTGCCCGTTTCCAATAACTGGGCAGCAGGAAAGGATGAATTCCTGGCAGAGGCATTCTGCTCCAGGAGGTGTGTTTCAGTCTGCCTGGCGTGGCTCTGGCGATGCTGGTTCCAGCAGGCACCGCTCGCTGCTCCCGGCTGGGTCGGTGGGCAGTGCTCCTCCCTCGGCTGGCACTCTGCTCTCTGCAGCTCACAGGGAATCGCTCATTCCCGCCGCAGCAGCCCTGTGAGGGAGAAGTGGAGTGTTCAGCTGAGCTGTGTCACCAGCCCGGGTGACTTTCTACCTGTGCCAGCCTGGGAAGTCCCTCCGGGGCTGAAGATGCAGAATCTCGGTGTTTGGGGGGGGCTCGGGGCTCTGCAGAGCATCTGCAGCAGCTCTGGGGCGTGGGTTTGGTCCTTTTGTTGTTCATTAACAACGGGAGGGCCCCCTGCTCCATCCAGAAGCCCCCGGCAGCCGGGGAATCCAGGGATGGGGCTGAGCTCCTGCGTGTGCCAGCGCCTGCTGCGACAGCTGAACCCCCCGGCTGAGGGGTGCCACCGGGAAGGGAAATAGAGACACAAACTCAGGGCCTTGTGCTGCTGATGTCGATGCACACGGGAGCTCCCAGGGAGGGAGAGGTGCCTGAGGGCTGTGAAATGTAGAATAATGAATAATAACACAGCTGTACATTAACCTTCCCCTGACAGGGCTGCCTCAGACACCACCTGGGTCGTGATCTCACTGCCCTGGCAGCTGTATCATTTTATAAAGTGGCAACAAGGACACTTAGCCAGTATCTAGCCATTTCCCTAATAGAACCTTTACAGCCTAAAATCCCAGGTTTGCCCTAAGTGGAATTTCCTCTATATGTGATTTGTGTCATGGATATAAAAAGTCAAATGTGATATCACCTGAAATACCCTTTTCACTGTTATAATCAGCAATTATCGAAGAAGAAAACAACTGCAAAGCACTTTTATGGCATGATGGAAGTTAATAAAATCATTAATATTATGGCCTTTTTACCGAGCAAGAAGGTAAAAAAAAATTTCTGTAGACTGTCTTAATAACACCCCATAGTGAGTGGCTGGGCAACACCATAAAATCTGCAGAGAGACTCGCTGCCTTAAAATTGATCCTGTCACTCCACACCTAATGCTTTTATCCCAGATTTAATGCCAGTAAATGAAACTGCTTTGGGTTAAATGCTAGGGAAATTGGAAAAGTGTTTGAGTAGCTGCTTTCAACTCATTTGGCATCAATAATTACAGCAGGTGATGATTTACTACGTGGGTAAATAACTGGCTGTCAGTAGTGGGGACATCCTTGGAACTAAATAGAAGAATAAAAATATCATAAACTGATCAAATCACTGCTCGAGTGAAATTGGGTCAATATGTTGGATTTGCTCTCACCTGGGCCGAGAATGAAAGTACTTGAGGCACATGGGAAATGCAGTGGGTCAATAATTTTGTGGTTTAATTAGGCTTAATGATTTTCCTTATTAAATAACCCCTGAGCCCCTGAAGTCCCTTGTGACGCAGGAAGGGGACGGTTTGCAGCGCGTGCTGGTGACATGGCAAACCAGAGGGGACACGAGTCCCTCCAAACTCCTGCTGTGCTCATGCTGACGGCCCCTTGGCTTCACAGGCCACCCCTGCTGCTCTCGCCGGAGCTGCTGGAGCTTCCCTTGGCTGCTGCTGCTGGCACTGGTGCCAGCCCAGCACTGCATCCCCTCATTTTATCTCTATTTTCACAGGGTGCTGCTTTCCCTGGGTGCCTCCTGCAGCTCATCCCTTCCCCTGGGTGTGCTCCTGCCTCTCCCAGTGACAAACCCCTGCTGCCAGGCTCCCTCTGTCCCTGAGGTGCCCGTGGCAGAGCCGAAGCCTGGTTTGGCCTCCCGAGCACCTGCGATTACCATCACTGCCAGGGAACTGAGCCCTGCGCTTCCAGCCAGAAAATGGGCATCCCAGGGAGGCAGAGATGCAAGATTAATGTTAGAAATCAATCATTTGGGGGTTTTGGAGTGGGGTAAATAGAACCCCGGGTGAGCAGGGCTTATTTCCTGGTGGATAATCAAGAGCTTTTCTGAGCATTCCTGGTGGTGCTGTAGCATCCCTCCTGCTGGGAGAGCCCTGGGCTGGCAGGAGCTGGGAGAGGGTTCTGAGTGCGGAGGGCTGGGAGTGTTCCCTGGGCAGCCCTGGGTCTGAGCAGACACTCCATGTCCACACAGCTCCCTGTGAATGTGGAACAGAACACCTGGATCAAACCTGGCTCCAGCCAGCTGGGGAGGAGCCATTCCCATCTCCTCCAGAATTCCTGATTTCAGTCACTTGACACTGCTGATGACTCTTGGCCTGATCCAAGGGGCACCTTGGGATCGGGGGGCCTGAGAGTGGCAGGAAAACAATCACGAGTGCTCAGATTTTGGTGGCCACAGAGCCACCTGTCCCTTACCTGGACTTTCCTGGCCTCTCCAAAGGGTTTGGGATCAGGTCCCTTTTCCCCACTCCCCCCTCCCTGCTCCCCCTTTTTTCCCTCTGTCTCATCACTATGTAGTTCATGTACATATTTATCCTGTGGTGGAAAATAAATGAACCCTTTAGGCAGTATCATCTTTCTATGTGTAAAAATAATGATTTAATCAAATCACAGTGATTTGAAGTAATAAGAGATTCATTGTAATTTGGAAAATCTCATAAAAGAACTATTTATATCTCTTAGAGGTATTTGCTGAAAAAGTAATTTGCTAAGTATGAAATATGGGGAACGTTGGGGAATCACTAAATCTTGTCACACCAGTGCAGTGCTTGGGCACGAGCAGGGGTGAGAAGTGATTTTTCCTACTTTTGCATTTTAGCATCCAGCGGTTTTTGTTGGGTCATCTAATTCCCAGAGCCTCTGAACCCAGCACTCTCAAGTTCAAGACTGTGCATATGAGTTGTCTTCATGTACGAGGTCAGAAAGATGAAGCACAGGCTCAGGCCTGTTGTTAGTGCAGAGAACATTTGCCTTGTCCACCCTGAGTGTTTATGAGTCATGTTCATTCCAAAAAAGTGTCTAAAATTAGAGAAGCATTTGAGATTCCCACTGGCACAGATGGACCCGCTGGTGTGTGCAGGACAGCTCTGTGGGAAGGGTAGGAACAGTCCTGGCTGGTAAAAGAATCCCTGGAAGTGTCTCTGGATGGGGCTTGGAGCAGCCTGGGACAGTGGGAGGTGTCCCTGCCCCTGGCAGGAGTGGCACTGGATGGGCTTTAAGGTCCCTCCCAACCCAAACCCTTCTGGGATTCTTGTTCCCAAGCTGGGAAGGATGGCAGGTGCCAGGGTGGTGCCTCTGGGACGGGTTCTCCAGGAGCTTGGCTGTGCGGGAGCAGCACTCCCTCCTGGGATCTGCACTGCGGGAGGGGGGCCTGCACGGGCCTGACCCCTGGGAATGACCAGGAACTTGTCCAGCTCTGAACCCCGTCCCACTGTCACTCACCTGCTTGTCCTGATCAATAGAAAAGAATGGTAAAAAATGTTCCCTTTTTAATGAGGATCCATATTCCTGCCTGCGAATGCAGAGGGATCATTAAACAAATCAATGGCAATGTTATTATTTGTTATTAAATCTGTAAAGGTTCAGAGTAATTCATATGGAATTCTATTACAGTTTTATCAGGACTCATTGATTTTACCTTATTAAGTTATAGAGCACTTTCCCCAGAGGTCAGTGAGTTTGGCACGTGGGGAAGGTTTATTGGTGCTCTTTCCGAGCCATATGGATATTGTAGATCTTAGGACTGAATATCCCCTTTGAAATGCTCTTTTAATTTGGAAGAAAACCACTATACACAGGTTTACAGGAAAGAGTTTAGGTTGGGTGTACCTCAAACCTGACTGTTTTCTGAATATTCTTCTGACCCATCCATGAGAATATTTTCCTTAGGAAACTTAATCCTGTAAGTGGTAATCATAGAATCACAGAATGGTTTGGGTAGAGAAATAGTGCTGGCCCTTCTAGAGACTGCACAGAGACATTCCTCAATCACTAATTTGTGATTAATTAACTATTACAACAAGTGTCCCAGAAGTTTTAACCAATTATTACTCAATCTGTGGGAGGCCCAGGTGAAGTCCCCACCTTAGGATGAATAGAGCAGGGAGAGATGGAGGTCTCTGCCATCCCAGGATGTCTCTTTTCCTGCAGCTTCATCCATTTTATTCTGGGGAGGTTCCATTTCAAGCTGCAGTGAAGGGCTGGAAAGTCGTGTGGAGCTTACAGAGTGCACACAAGTGCTCAGTAAAACTGCAGCCCAGCACCAAGGGTTTCTCCCAGCCCACCTTGGTGTTGTGCTTGCATTTCTCCAGGGGGTGCTTGCTGTCCTTCAGGCCCTGGCTGCTGCCTGTCCAGCAGGGCATCACCTCGCTGGGGCTGGGCCTCCGGGCTCGGCACCACCCTCTGTTGTACGAGGGGCCTCCTTTTGGTTCTAATAATCTGCATCATCTTCTGGTGCGTCTGCAGGTAAAACTTTAATTAGCTTTCCACCTGTTCCTGGAAGGCCTCAGTGCTGGTTTTCCTGGTTGGTTTTGGAGCTGACGTGGGTGGTGCCTTCTGAGCTTGGGCTGTGAGTTGTGAACAGCAGACTCGGCCCTGGGAAAACATGTTAGAGCTGGGTCACTGGCACACAGAGCAGGGAGGAGAAGAGGGATTGACCCCATTCCCAGTCTCCTCTCCAATTTTAAAACAGCTGGGTTTGTGCTGTCTATTTTTAACCCCAGTGGAAGGATTGTTGTGCTAATTTAGCCATGCCAGATGGTTTTCCTTAGACTCTGCTCCATCCTGTGCTGTGCCAGCCTGTGCCACTTTACCCACCTATTGCAGGAGGGAAATCATTGGCTGCAGTGCCAGGAACGTTCCCCTTTCAATGGAATGTGCATCTGCAGCCATTTCTGACTGCAGACCCGACAGGGCCCGTGTGATGGGGCAATAGCAGGGATGGTTTGGGCTGTACGAGCTCATTGCTTCTGTCCTGGCACCCTCTTCCGCAGTGCTAGGACAGCTGTAGTGCCCAGGAGTGGGAAAACATCTTCTGAGATTCCCGTCTCCAGTGGGTTTGCACTTGTAGGATGGCAGATAATTCACCTCTGAGCTCCTCTGGGTGCAACCAGCTTTCTCAAGTCCTCTTTACCACTGCTCTGCTTTATCCAGGGTTCAGATTCGGGTAGCTTGAATTCCTCCACAACTTTCTTAGTAAAAGGAAACACTCTTTTCATACCTGGACTTGAACTGGGGTTGCAGTTGTGGAAGGTTCTGTGAGGAACAGCAGCTCTAGGTGTAGGCAGAGCTCTGCTGTGGCTCACTGCAGCTCCAGCCAGGCAACCCCAGCAGCACCGACACACGAGGGTCCCAGCACTGGAACTGATCTGCTCCTCTGGGACTGACACAGCTCCCCGAGGAGAACGGGCACAGCCCCCAAACTCCAGAGGGACAGCAAGGCTTGGGAAGATACAGCTGGATTTGGAAAGCCTTGAAAATCAGCAGGGTTTGGGGTGCCAGGAGCCTGTGATGGGGCTGCCAGGGTGGAATGGCATTGCCTGTTTCTGGCACCTCAGGAGCACAGGTGACAAACCTCCCCTCACTCTGTGCCAAGAGCACTTGGCTGTGCCACTCCAACACTGTTCCTCCTGAGCACATGAGTGGATACAGCTTCTGCCAGCTACACAGGGAGAAAAGACACGAGAAATGACAAAGGGCTTTGTGTGTGAGCACACAGACATACCCTGATATATTTGTGCTCATGCAAATCTTGTTTGCAGGGGAAACCCAGAGTATAGTGGGATAGAGATAGGATATGAATGCTGTGGGAGGGTGGTGCTGGCTGATGGTTCTAGTGGGAATTTGCATGCACAGAGGTGCTGGTAGCAGCCTGGTGAGGTGGAGCTGCCTCCTCTGGAGGTCTGGGCAGGCTAACTAAATTAATTGTCTTGAGCTCAGCCCAGTATCAGCTGCACCATATCATTTATTTCTGTTCCTTATTGGTACATCTCTAATCCATGCTTTTGCCTTATAACTTTTTTTATATTGGTCTGTTTTACATTGTCCTTGCCCAGTTTTGTACCTGGTAGGCAGAAACGGAATAATTTTCCTGCAGAATGCAGCTGATGAGAAAACGTGGATTTTCTCTCTTCCCATGGTGACCCCACATGGACAGAGACATGTGCTGGGTACTGAGGGGGGCACAAGGGCAGTGTTTGTGTCCAGGCTGCAGCTCCCCAGGGCAGAGCAGCCAGGCCTCAGCTGTGCCCTCTCCCCCTGCAGGGTTCGACACCTATTTCACCTCCCGCACTCTGGAGAACAACAGGAGGAACGTGTGGTTTGCAGAGTACTGGGAGGAGAACTTCAACTGCAAGCTGACCATCACTGGCTCCAAGAAGGAGGACACGGACCGTAAATGCACAGGTAATTCATCCTTCCCCCTCCTCGTGCTGTGGGAATGTTTGCCATGGGACCCAGGAATGTTTTTATCCAAGTGAAGGGCCTGGAGGGTGTTCTGTTAGCTTGTTTTAGATGGAGGATGTTTCACAACAATTTAGGAAGGAATTCCTCCCCCATGAGGGTGGGGAGGCCCTGGCACAGGGTGCCCAGAGCAGCTGAGGCTGCCCCTGGATCCCTGGCAGTGCCCAAGGCCAGGCTGGACAGGGCTTGGAGCAGCCTGGGACTGTGGGAGGTGTCCCTGCCATGGCAGGGGTGGCACTGGGTGAGCTTTAAGGCCCATTCCCACCTAAACCATTTTGGGATTCCATGATTCCATGACTAGAACACCCTAGAAGCGCAGGGCAGAAGGTGCCTCTGTGACACAGAAGCCACAGCCGGGGCTGTCAGCTGAAGGCCACCCCACCCTGGCCGCCCCTGGCCTTTCCCCCCCGACCCCTTTAGATCTCCGCAGCAGCTGAGATGTGTTACGTTGGATAATTGCCTTGAACTGTGATCGAAGGAAATCAGTTCATGGGAGGATTTGTTTTACTTTGATTGAAAATTGATGAAAACTTGCCAGACTTCATCTCCTCCTCTCTTGGTCCCAGTTCCTGGGGAGAGTGGGAACGCTGTGTGCAGAAGCAGCATGGATTCCACTGGGAATGCACTGCTGTTGAATTTGGCATTGAAAGTCTCCTCAAAAGGCTGGGATTTGACTAAAAATTGCTGAAAGGTTTGCAGGATGATTTCTAAAGCATTACTGTAAGTGATCTCCAGCGTGAGGGCCGGAGTGGCCTCTGGTGGAATA
This sequence comes from Dryoscopus gambensis, assembly GCA_013389985.1. NCBI lineage: Eukaryota > Metazoa > Chordata > Aves > Passeriformes > Malaconotidae > Dryoscopus > Dryoscopus gambensis. The sequence continues at coordinate 668,692 of WEIT01019424.1, read as the reverse complement.
ATGTTATGACTGATCAGCACCACCGTCTGAAAAGGGGTTGGAATTTGTAGGAAGGCAGGAGGCTGCAGGCCCTGGGTCCCTGAGAGCAGCAGTGCTCCCGAGCTCTGGGAGGTGTGGGAAGAGCTCCCACTTGGAATGTCCACGAGTGCCAGGGAGCAGTGCTCCCAGCCACAGATCCTGGTCCAGAGGGATGTGGAGAGTTTGGGTACCAGGGAGCAGCTCAGCGCTCCCAGCCACAGATCCTGGTCCAGAGGGGTGTGGGGGGAGTTTGGGTTGAAGCGTTACCCAATGCCTGTGTGGTGAGCAGGAGAAATGTAAAAACTCATCTGCTTTCCCCAAAAAATTCCATGGGGATTGCTGGATTCTGTTGAGGTGAAGGCTTTTGCTCTGATGAGCTCTTGTGGCTGAGGCTGGGCCAGGGGGAGTCTGTCACTGCAGAGCTGATATTGGACCCTGGAGGGCTGTGCCAGGTGACAGTGCAGGGATTGCACAGCACAGAGGCCTCACTGCCATCCTCTGCTCCCTGAAATTACAATATTTACCCTGGCATGTCGTCGGTGGTTCTCAAGCTCTGGTTCTTAGCTGCTTTCACATAAAGAGCTTATGTGGAGAAGCCACAGACCTTACACCTGCTTGTGTGCAGTGTCTGTAGTGAGTGAGTAGTAGTAGTGAGTGAGTATCCAGGGATGGTTCTGCAGAGCCCTGGGTGCAGGGACTTGTCTGTGGAGGGTGGATCCGTGGGGCTGGGGCAGTGGATGTCCCTGTGCCCCCAGGCAGGGGTGTGTCATGGTGCTGGGGGTGGATGAACAGTGGATATTTTTCTGCCAGCACTTCTCCAGCTGCTGAATTCCACCTTGGGCAAATAAGAGCTGCCTGTTTGATACCGTGAGCATTCCACAATCTTTAAATTAAATCTCTTGTTAATGATGACTATCACCAGGTTCTCAGCAGCACTATTGTGTGAGACCCTTTGAAAATGTGTTTAATCCTTCAGGAACTGAAGCAGCGTCTGAATTCATCTCGTGCGAGCACCGATGGAGTGGGATTTTGATGTCTGTCTGTGTGAATTATACGCCATAAAAATTGTCCTAGAGATACTATTTATTCATCCTAACACATCCCCTCTGCTGTGTGATGATAACAATGAGTGCAGGGGAATTGGCTGGAGGAGGGGCACTGGGAACACGGGACCTGCCGAGCTGCTCCTCTCCATGCAGGGACGCATTAACGCCGCCTGTGTGGGGATGAAGAAGTGTCACCAGGAGTTCTCAAACCTGCGTTTCACTTCTGTCGTCTGAAGGAGATGGAACAAGTGGGATTCTTTCTCTGTGCTCTCACCACGCTGGGTTTGGAGCTTTTTTCCCTGTCTTTGCTGCAGTGTTTTCCTCCTGTGAGGATGTGCCTGAAGCAGGCCCTGGCTGCTCCATCTCTCAGGAATCAGGATGATGAGCACTTGAGGCTCGAGTAGGAAGGGGGGGTTAAATTGTTTGTCATCACCTTCAAATAGATCCTTTGGAAGCAAAAAATGCTCATGTCAATAAATTGCTTTTGTGTTTCATCCTTCTGACATCCCAAGGTACTCGTTTCAAACCCATGGGACAGAAGTGTGTTCTCCTGAAATCACGTTGTGTTCGAGTGTCCCAGGAGTCAGCTGCTTCACTGCTGAAGCAAATAATGTTGTTGTGTGGCTCCTACAGATCTCCAAGTTTAAAAAAAAGCCAACAAAAAAGCAACTTCTTCTCAAAGACGAGCAGAAATGGTACAGATGGGGTTTGTTCTTCCTTTCCATGGCTTTGGTCTGACAGCACAGAGGGGCTCGTGGTTTCTCGCTGCACCCAACACCTGAGTTTTAGGTTGGCTCTCCAAGCTTTCCTCCGTGGCACCCCCAGGATGTCCTGACAGGTCTGTGCTGGGGTTCTCTCCTGCCCCTTGGCCAGAGGTACCCACAGCACTGCTCCTGCTGCTTTCATCTGTGGGAACTTAATGCCCTTCAGGGGCTTCCTTCTCTTCCAGACTAATTAATAACTGAGCTTCTATACTCCCATTATGCAGGAGCTATTCCTGAAGCCTGTGGTAGAACGTTCTGCCTGACTTCTTCAGTTCAGCCTCAGAGGGGGAAATATTTCCCACAATAAGGCTGAAGCTGGAATTAAAATTGTGCCCATCATTTTTGTTTTATCCCTGCCTGGAAATGGACTTTGGCCCGATTTGCTGCTCACTGGTCACTCCAGCAGGAGTGTGATACAAACTGGAGGGAACACTGTTCAGCCAGGCCTATTAATTTGGATATTTGCTTTCTTTTGAAGTCTGAAGAATATTTGGCTCATGTAAATCACAACATTTGCTTTGCAGGTTAGTTGCTGCTTCAGATTTGGGTTAAACTTCTATTGCAGTAGAATCTCTTTAGAAGGTAACTCAGCTTGTGTTGTGGTGAAGGACAGCACACTCCCAACTGTATAAATTCACGTCTTGGGTGAGCAGTTACCTTTGTCTCCACACCTGGATTTATTGTGCACAGTTCTTGATGTTTGATACCCAACCAAGTGGCTGTTTCAGCACAGAAAGCATCCTTGTTCTTGGAAATTCTATTAAGATTTTAAAACCTTTATTATTTTCGTCTTCAGACACTCTTATATTGCTCTTAGGTTTTTCCAGGTGGGTTTTGCTTAAGTTGCTCTCACAGATCTCTTCACTGCTGAAGGTTTCCATCCTGCTGAGGGTGTGCCCAGCTGTGCTTCTGGAACTTGCTGTGGCTTATCGGTGTTGTTTGTGTGCAGCATTCCAGTTCCAGATCCCCTCCCTTGGCACCCATTCCTGCTGCATTCCTCATTTGGTTACAGAGCTGAGCTGAAACCACTTAAAAGCATTTTCTTTGTCAGGGCTTGAAATCCTGATAAGTTCAGTAATCAATGAGAGGGAGTGAAATAATGAAAAGGATCCTGCCTGGAACTTCACCAGCTGGAAACTCACTTTTTCTGCTGAGTTGTTTGCAGGATTTCAGTGCTTCCAGAAGAGCTGAGATTTAAAACTGAGGGGTTTTGGTAAAAGGTGTCTCAACCATCATGGAATCATGGAATGGGTTGGGTGGGAGGGACCTTAAAGCCCACCCAGTGCCACCCCTGCCATGGGCAGGGACACCTCCCACTGTCCCAGGCTGCTCCAAGCCCCGTCCAGCCTGGCCTTGGGCACTGCCAGGGATCCAGGGGCAGCCTCAGCTGCTCTGGGCACCCTGTGCCAGGGCCTGTCCACCCTCATGGGGAAGGATTTCTTCCTAATATCCAATTTAAACGTGCCCCTGTCAGTTTACAGCCATTCCCCCTCATCCTGCCACCCCAGGCCCTTGTGAGAAGTCCCTGTGCAGCTCTCAGCTGGGCTGAGCAGATCAGACACCAGTGCTGCATGTGGTGATACAGGGGGAACCTAAGGAGAAGGAAAGTGTGGATAATTAGAGGTTTGCATATGGGGGATGTATCTTTGCTTATAGTCAAAATAATCTCCCTTGTGGATAGACACAAGATGGACAGGGGTCAGTGGTGGCCTGGACAGTGCTGGGGGAACTCTTGGACTTGGTGATCTCAGAGAGCTTTTCCAGCCTCAAAGGCTCTGAGATTCTTGTAGAATTCCTGTTAAAATGTGATGATTCCTCCATGCTTATTTGGAATTCTGGTCTGCTGCCTCTTCACTCAAAGAGGGGGAAAAGGGGATATTTTTGGGACTCTGCCTTTTTCTCAGGAGCTGAAAACAAAACTGGAAGCCTTTCCTGCCAGGCTGGCTGGAGAATGATACAGCCTGATGGCTAAGCCAGGACAGCACCCAGGGAAGGAGGAGCCTGATGGTGGCTTTTAGCAGATCTTGGAGGGGATGCTGGGGCTGGAGCTGGCAAAGCTGCTGTTCCTTAGTGCAGGAGGGAGACATCCAAACCTGTGAGGTGGGCAGCAGCAGGAAAATGGACTCCTTGCCTCTGTTAAATCATTGCTTCCCACTGTCATTAACAACTTGATTTCCTTTCCTTACTGGGATCAATCAGCTCATTTAAATTCACTCGTCCTCATTTCTAATTAAGGACATTAACAAAGGAATTTTCCCCACTCCAACACTTTGGAGCATTTGCTTTGATTGAACTTCTGAAAGATTTGCAGGGAATGACTCGGAGGGCTGTTCCTTGGAGCTCCCGGCAGCTCCAGGAACTGCAGGAGTGTGAGCAAAACATGAAGTTAGTAAAGTGGGATAGTGCAGGTAGAACAAGTGGGATGTGGAGTTGCCACCCTTGGAATTAATAGAAAATAATAGTTTGTATTTGTGCTGCTTCATCACTGCAGCTGGGCCACTTCCCAGCAGTGGTGACACTCCGGGAATCCCTGGGGACATGGGTCAGTGTGGTCACAGTTTGCAGCTGGACAGATTGAGTCCTGCAGGTGGTACTTGGGCAAGGTAAAACAAGGGGTCAGCGGACAATTTTGGGGAAAATAAATAAATCACAGATTCCTGATTCTCAGCCTGTTTCAGGCTCTGGAAATCCTGCTTGGTTTGCTGCCTAATTGCAGAGCCCCACCACCCAGTTCAGGTGACCAGAGCAGCACAAAGGCCACCTGTGGCCACCACTGTCCGCAGCCTGAGGGCCAGGGAGGGGTCAAGGCACGAGCCTGCAACTTCAAATGTTTAGATTCACCTCTTCCATCCCTGCTCTTGAGTTCTTCTGCCTGCCTGTGTTCTGATTTTCCACCTGCAAACCCCTCCCTCCTCTCGGCTGCTCCCTGCCGTGCCCTGCGGGGTGAGCAGCTCCCCAGGGGTCGTGGTTCCCCACACAGGAGTGACTCCCGCAGTGCCTCTTTCCCCCCTTGCACTTGGGTTGGATTCACTTTGGGATTCCTGAAGGTCTCTCCTGCTGCAGTGCTTTAAAGGCGATCGTGGGGTTCTGCAGGACACTGGAGGCTCTGCGGGCCGGGGAGCAGGGGTGGCAGTGAAAGGAGCCTCCCAAGGTGCCGCTAATTGCCGGCGAGCTCCTCAGTTCTGGAGCGCCCCTTCGGTGGCATCTCTGAAGTGACTCTTTCTTCCTTGATCTGGCTTTGACTTTCAATTAGAGCCTGGGATCTGCAGCAGAACAAAACACCAGGCTTTAAATACCAGCTGTGCCTTACTTTAAATGCTTTCCTGCTTCAAAGCCGGGCTTTGGGAGCGTACAGAGACTGGAGCTGTCTCTCTGAGGTGGTCCCTGTGGGTTCGGGATTCACGCTGGTGATCAGGGCAGGATTTGTTTCTCTGGATTACGGAGAGTAACTTGCGAGAAGCGTCGATGATTCTGGTAGCAATGACAGAGGTTTGGCCGTGTTTTAATTAATACCGCTCCAGCTCAGAATGTTTTATGGTACTGATGAAAGGCACGCTTCTGTCAGCGTGCTCCGAGAGGATCCGCTGGTGTTCGGTGCCAGGAGAGCGCTGTCCCCGCCGTCCCTGACTGTCCCCGTGTCCCCCGCAGGGCAGGAGCGCATCGGGAAGGACTCGCACTACGAGCAGGAGGGGAAGGTGCAGTTCGTGATCGACGCCGTGTACGCCATGGCACACGCCCTGCACCACATGAACCGCGACCTGTGCGCCGACAGCGCCGGGCTGTGCCCCGAGATGGAGCACGCGGGGGGCAAGCGGCTGCTCAAGTACATCCGCAGCGTCAACTTCAACGGTGAGACGGACACCCCCGGTGCCCTGCTGGCACCCCTGTCCCCTGCTGACACCCCTCTGTCCCCTACTGACCCCCGGTGCCCTGCTGGCACCCCTGTCCCCTGCTGACACCCCTCTGTCCCCTACTGACCCCCGGTGCCCTGTGGGCACCCCTGTCCCCTGCTGACCCCCAGGTCTCCTACTGATACCCCTGTCCCCTACTGGCCCCTGTGTCACCTACTGACCCCCCCATCCCCTACTGGCCGCCCTGTCACCTACTGGCCCCTGTGTCACCTACTGACCCCCCCATCCTCTACTGGCCCCCCTGTCACCTACTGGTGACCTGCTGACCAACTCTGTCACCTACTGACCAACGCTGTCACCTACTGACACCCCCCTGTCCTCTACTGATCCCGCATCCCCTATTGACCCCCTGTCATAAAGCTGGGGCTTGGGAAGGCCATTTGGTCTGTGTGTAGATCCCTGCTCCCTGGTGTTCCAGGGGATTTGCCCTGGGTTCCGAGGGTGGAGCAGTGGGAGCTTTGTGCAGCTCTGTGTGAGAGGAAGAGCACCTGCTCTCCTCCCGTTCTCGAGTGTCCCGAGCCCTGGCACTTGGGATCCCCTTGGTGTGGAACAGCTCTCCTGTGGGATCATCCTGCTGGCCCTGCTTTGGGGTCGTGTCCTCCTTGCAGAGGTGCTGCCATTGATGCAGGCAGGGCTGGAGCGAAGCTGTGATGAGGAGCAGCTGGATCTGAGCACAGAGCTCAGTGTGCATTTTGTGATCGTCATTGCCTGGAAAACAAAAGGCCCAAAATACGGAAAACTTTAAACCTTGAGTGCTCACGCAGTGAGATTCTGAAAGTTTTGAAGTGCAATTGTATTTTTGCCCGCGAAAAGCTGAAGATGCTGTTCACAGGAGCCCCTTGGGTGCTCAAACCACCATGAACGTGCCCTGAGTAACAAACACCTTGGCTGGTGACACCTGTGTAACTCCTGTCCTCCTCTTAATAATTCACTTCTCATCTTGCAGTGATTAAGAGATCGAGATCCTACAAATTCAGTCAGATTGTGTCTGGGTTTGAGGGCTTCCTGCAGGTGTCAAGTGCCCTGTGTCTGTGTGGGGAGAAGGCAGCTCCTTTGTTGGGAACTGAATTAAATTGTCACGGCTCTGCATGAGCAAGAAGCTGCAGCCTGGAGACTGGCACAGGTTCTGAACTGCTTGCTGGGCTCAGCAAAATCTGGTAAATCTTAATAGAAAGAAAATAAATCCTAAATGATCAAAAACCAGTGAAATAACGACATGTTTTAATGATTGGAAGATCAAGGGTTATTGCTAAAACCCCTGTTTCGTCTCCGTGATGAGGTTTCCATACGTCGCTTTTTATTCATTTCATTATTTCATCAAAGGAGCCCGAGCTGGGGCTGTAATGCTGCAGTGATGTAAACCAGGACTGACAAACCCTGTGGACAGGTGGCACAGAAAGGGCTCCAGAGCCTCACCTGGGCCCACGCAGAGGTTCAGGAGGGCTTGCCCCTGCGGAGCAGAGCCTTGGCTGGAGCCCAATTACTGCAGCTTCAAAGTCAGGAGAGGGGATGCGTGGCTGACCCGTGCCCCGAGGTTAGCAGTGCTTCCCATTTCCACAGCTGCTCGTCCTCCCAGTGGAGCACAGGCTTCTCCCAGCCTGTCTGTGTCATTTTAATACAGAAACAGTGATGGGCCTGGACACAGTGTTTGCTCCTGCCTGCCCCGTGTCCAGAGCCGTGTGTGAGGTCCCAGGGACTGTGCCTCTGGGGTCTCTGCAGTGACCCATCCCATGGTGCTGTGCAGCCCTGCTGGATCCAAGGGCACCCTTTGTCACTTCAAATGGCTGTGCTGGGGATTCGGGGTGCAATCCCTCGAAGGTGACCGTAGGTGTGTTCTCAGCTGCATCCCCCAGGGTTTGTCCCAGCACTGACATTGGAGTGGCCGTGACAGTGGTGTCCATTCTCCATCTGCCTCCTGACAAGCAGACCTGGACCTCCTTCTGTGTCCTGGGGCTGTGTCGTGGGCAATCCTCAGACGTGTCTGCTGCATTTTGGGAGCCTCACTCGAGCTCCTGCCATTTCAGGTGTCCCTTTCTTGTCAGCTCTGACAAACCCGAGCTTAACTCACCCTAAGCAGCCCTAAGAGTCATGATTAGCCAAATCCCATTTAGCACTTGTGCTGCCTTTCCCGAGGAGCCAAGGAATTACAGCCATTGCTTCTGATTCACTCTCAGTGTTTCCACTCAAATGTATTCTGGCTACATGAATCTGTAATGACGATTAAATATCTGCCTGGTGCTCGCAAGGAACCAGTGAGGAGAGATTTCAGTGGAAGATTTTCTGTACTAGCCTTTGAACTGAATTTTTGTCTGATCTCAGAGGATTGTAGGAGAGACAGGAAACAATTTACCAGGGCTAGAATGGAGACTATGCTAATTCACTCCTTCAAATCTTTTTTTCACTCCCTGGAATTCAATGAAGAATGGGAATCATGAAGAAAACGATAATCTTAAAGTTCAGTGCTACAACAGGAGAGATTTTTCATTGCTTTAGGGAAAAAAAGTTACGCAGGAGGAGGAAGCTTTGAATATAGATATGCTGGAGGATTGTCATAATCTTCAATCTTGGCACAATATTACTCTGCCCTACCGAAACCTATTTTAATATGTCTGGAAATAAATGTCACCCTGGAAGGTTGCTCCTGGAGCTCTGAGGCGATGAGGCACTGCTTTGAATCCTCCTCTCGGGAAGGTTCCCATCCAGTGCCATGGTGATTAAAATGCAGATGTCCTGCTGGGAGCTCACCTGAGGCTCAGGGCTCTGTGTCAGGGCAGCTCCAGGCTTTGCCAGCACGCAGGAAGGGTCGGGGGCTCTCCTGCCCTGCACTCAGGCGTGTTTGTTGCTTTAGCGAGGTAAATAGAGGTAATCCAGGGGCAATGCCACAGAGGCCAGTGATAAGGAGTGCACAAGGAATGCTCTTCCCAAAGCTTCCTCTGTTCTTTCCCACCCCAGCGCACAGCGATTACGGGAATGGAACATATTGTGGAGGAGGAAGCTATTTCTGGATGCTAGTCAAGACTCACTAGACCCGGGCTGACTTCTGACAGCAGCATCTCTCAGAAGCAGATGGAACATTTTCTGGAGGGGGGAAAGCAGCATTTAGAGGCTCCATTCACAGGAGTGATTTTCACTGGAGAACTCCCTGAGGAAGGGGAGATGGGAGGGAAGCTGGAGGGCAGGAGCAAAAGCCTTCTGATAGTTCTTGTGTTGGGCAGAGCAGAGTGAGGAAAGGCTCATCTAGGATTGCCGTGTTTATTTTTAGGCAGTAGGGTCAGGCAGAGACGATGGATCTGTGGGAGAGGGCCGGGTGAGGGCAGTGTCCTGAGGTGTCCACTTTGGATGGCTGGGGGGATGGATGGCCTTGCCCTGGAACGTGCTTCCAGCGTGGAAGCTCTCACTCATGACCACATAAAAGAGATTTGGTAAAGGTTTGGTGTTGGTTGGTTGGATTTTGTCTTGTTTCTTTCCCCCAGGCAGTGCTGGCACTCCAGTGATGTTCAACAAGAACGGGGACGCCCCAGGGCGCTACGACATCTTCCAGTACCACAGCAGCAACACCAGCACGCCCGGCTACCGCCTCGTGGGCCAGTGGACGGATGACCTGCAGCTCAACGTGAGTCTTTCCTGGCTCCTTTTTGTTGGGTATGGGCACTCAATGCTTATAAACTTAGTAGGGATCTGTTTCCTCACAGCTCCATAGTGGGGTTTTCGCACATTATCTCCTTCTCTGTCTTGCAACCTTCTCCCTGCACCCAGAGAACCAAAGCTCCTCAAACTAACAGAGACATGAGGTGATGATGCAAATTTTATTACTTCTGCGTGTCTGCAGTCCCTGGTTGCCAGCTTGGAAAATGAAGCTGTGATTTGTTGTTGTTTAAAACCACTGGGCTGTCATTTGCAGATGCTTTTCAGTTTTTCTTGTCTTTGGAAAGCTGAAACAAAATGTTTTTGGAGTGAGTCACTTTTCCGGTGGTATTTTCAATCCATGTGGATGAGGTGGCCTTTCTGGGATGATGCCTAAAGGAAGACAAGCACGTAGGAGCAGGTGTTCAAATACACTTTGATGTTTCCCAGGAAAAAACCCCAGGACTGCTAGGTGGGAAAGCTGAAGACCATGTCAGCCTCCCCCGTACCAGCCTGGTCTGTGTCCTCGCTGGGTGAGGATCTCTGCTTGGCTTTGGGCACTTTGCTTCAGCCTCGAGCTCCTGGAGAAGTGGTGCCAGTTTTACCTCACGGTGGCTCCCTGTAGAGTGTTATTAAGCACTGTAACACCCAAAGACAGGGATTCCAGTTCAGTTTGGCTCTTCAGCCACACCGCCTCAGTAAGATCAAGGTACTCCTGAAGGAAAATGGGTATTTATAGAAAAAGAGTTTCCTCTCTCAATCAACTGTCCCACCCCAGGAACATCAGGAATTCTGGGTGTGCTGTGGCTCCTTCTCTGCCTCTGCTGCCAGATCCCAGGGTGCAGGGTGAGAGGACAGGCTGTGTGCCATGGCCCAGCCCTGACACCCCTCCAGAGGTGGCCCAGGAGGTGGCAGAGGGGATGGCCCAGGCTGTGCTCCCAGCCCAGGGCTCTCTGTGGACCCGGCGTCACTCGCTGCACTTGGGGATGGCCCCGTGACCTTGGGGACATCTGAGCCCCCCCAGCCCTTTGTGCCTGGGACACAAACCACGGGCTGCCCACAGGGGTCACAACAACCACCTGGAACCAAAGGTGGGACACTTTCTATTTTTAATATTTTTATGTTTTTTGTTAAATCAAGCAAATAATGTGGGTCACCGAGGGTCCAGTCTTGGAGACTGACCACAAACAGTATGTTGCTCTCCTTGAATCTTGGCTCATTTTTATTTTCTGTTTGATTTGCTCTTTCAGGGTTTTTCAACTTTTGGTGTTCTATATAAGGAAACCTATATTAACTTGCAATTTACAGTTCTTTTAGCAAAAAATATTAATATTTTATTAAGCAAATCCTTCTTTGTGTAAACTACACATCCTGATTCATTAAAATTTAAAGCAAAATTAATGGAGCTTGATTTGTATTCCTGTTGTTGTGTTAAATGTTTCCATAAAAAGACCTCTTTCCTCACCCTCGTATCCTCATGGCCACAGGGTCAAATCAGTAGCTGAGATTCTCTCACTAACTTCCCTTCTAATCACTCAAGCGTCCTAGTTTCTCATACAAATATGTATAAGATAGTCCCTTTTGTATTATTGTATTATTTCTTACAATAATAAAGAAAATTGTGGGGTTTAGAGAAGTCAAGGATTCCTGGAAATAACCAAAATAAATACTATGAAATACATCCCAGGGAAAACTACCAGAGGATGCGATTTGTCTTCAGTAATTATTGTGGCGATAACTCTTCAGGGGACGTTTCCCCAGTTCTTATTTCTTAAATACAACACAAGAGGGGAAAGCAAAGGATGTTTGGTGCAAGTGCTGATTTGAATTTGGCAGCTGCTGCCGTGGGGCTTTGTTTCCCAAGAGCTTTGTCACTCTGGGCAGTCTCAGTTCTGTGTGTCTGCATCGCCTGGGTTATGAACGTGAAAAGCTGTTCACACACACCTTAAAGGTAAGGACACTCCAGATCCCAGAGGCAGGAGGGAAATAACTGCAGGAGACCAACATAGGTGAGTAAATATTTTCTTCTTTATCATCGTCCTCACTCCAAGGAGGAACAGGAATGTTTTGGTGTTCCTCTGACAGGGATGCTGCTGTTCTGTTGTGGGTGTCTGTACAATGGTCATCTTCCCATTCACAGTACTCTTTGGAGTATGGTGGGCACAGGCTTGGATTAATCTGGAGAGCTGAACCAGATTTTTTCGTGTAAGATTGCAGAGTAACTTCTGTTGCAGGTTGTCTCTCTTGCTTGTGTGAGTAGACAGACTGAGGAGAGCTTTAACAACTTACTTGCAACTCTTCAAATCTACTCTGTTTGTTTTCCTCTTGTTGTCCTGGGCTGATAAACCTGGGTTTATGAATTACCTGGGACTGTCTGTGGCTTCTCCCCACCTTGGCACCCCCTTTGCTGGGTGCTGGTGGCAGAACTGCTGGGCCGAGGCAGCGCCACTCCCCGCACCCCGAGCCCGGCTCTGCTCCCCGGCATGTCCGTGGGTGACGAATCTCCTCTCACTGCTGGTCACTCACCCTGCACTGACATTTCTGTATCTCAGGTCACATAACAAAATATTTTATGACTTTTCACTGCAGAAAACTTGGGACATAACAATTTAGGTGAGGGCAATACAATCACCCCGTTTTCTTTTGCCTGCTTGGTAGCAAACAGCCGAGCACAGCTTTGCCCAGCACCCAGTGCATTGTTTAGTAACAGTTTTGGCTGAATTTCAGGTGTCTATGCAAGGATAAAATGAGCAGATGTCGAATTTTAAAGGGCTTGGCCAGTATTCCATGAAAAGCCATGGCAGGTCTTTGTTCTCCCTGCAGCAAGGGTGTGATGATGAGGTGCCCACCCATCTCCCACAGGAGGCTGGGGAAGGCCACATCCCACCCTTCTCTTTGGTGAGGATTCTGCCAAGCTCTGTCAGCCCCTCCGCACCCCCAGCACGCAGATTTGGGATGCAGTATTTATAGTCCACATCCTCCTGCCACTTGAAATGCTCTGCCCTGGATTTTAGGATCAGAAACTTGGCCAGCTGCATCCCTGTTGAAATCCAGCACCATGACCCCCAGCGCCTGTTGAAAGGCAGAGATACAGCTAATGCAATTAGGATAATAAATCCTCTGGCCACAGGGACAGCTGCATTTTAACCCAGGACTGGAGCTCTGTGAGGGTGCACTCTGTGCTACAGGCCAGCTCCATCGCTACCAGAACTGCTTGGACTGGCTTTAGCTTTGATGTGTTTCAAACGCCAGAAGTGCTGCTGGTGAAAAGGAGCCAATCTGCTGTGGGGAGGAGGAGGAGTGTTGTGCAGCAGCTGGTTTTGGGTTGGTTTGCTTTTCCAATGGGCAATTTCAGTTTGTTGTTTGGTTGGGTTTTTCCTTTATATCTAAGGCTTGCATAGTTCAAGCAGCAGGAAATCGTGAGGATGGCTGAAGGCCGCGTGGCCAGGAGACAGGTCCTGCCTCCGGGCCTCGTGCTTCTCTTTGGATCCTAGACAAGTAATTAACCCCTCCATGCCCTGCTTTGCCCCCAGCTCCTATGGATCCAGCTCTAGATGCATCCTTGCTGTTTGTGAGGCCCTGTGCAGCCTTGGGGCTGCTGGATAAGAGGCACTGTAGGAATGTGAGGAGCTGGCTGAGCAGCTCCCATACGTGGCTGGCTCCTAAAAATGCAGCTTCTCGTGCTTTGAGGTGCCTGACACAAACACAAACACATCTCTCCTGGAGGAACTGATGTGCCTGAAGGAGAAAGAAATGGATCGCTCCTAGAGGAAGCACTGGTTCTCCTGGGAAATTTGGTAATATTGCTTCTCTTTCTCGAGGTACAGTTAACTCAGCAGGTCCCAGGTTTATTATGTTTTCCCATCCCATTCCCTGTGCAAGCATCCCAGAGCTGTCAAAACCTACAAGTAAAGGAAACAATCCCTGTGAAATTGTTGAACCTGCTTTTTCCAGGTGTTTGCCTTGTGCTGAGGCTGCAGAGACCTGTCTGGGCTCCTGCCTATGGACACAAGCTGCTCCCTGGGATCCAGCGACAGTGAGGTATGGGGTGCTGGGATCCTGCCTGATGGGCTGGAGGTCCTGGCTGCACACCAGATGGAAGCTCTCCCTGGGAAAGGGCTCCTGCCCCTGTTCTGTGTGGGACCACCCAGCCGAGGTGTGGGGTCACCTCGGCCGTCCCTCCACAGCTCCCCCACAGGCAGGACGATGCCCTCTTCCTTCACCCTCAGCTTGGAAGAGTGAGATGCTTCCACGAGACCTGGTTATTTGCCATTGGAGAGGGAGATCTTCCTGGAGCAAGCTGATGCGGGGTTGTTTTTCAGCCTGATTGTCTAATTAATGCTGTAATAAGGCCATTAGTGTCTGCATAGTTGTGCATCATGTTGTGTCTTAATTGCATCGGCGTCTCTACTGTGTCAGACGCTCTCTTCCAGCTCAGAGTTCCAGGTCATAACGGTGCCACTGGGCACTGGGGCCTGCAGCACATGTTCGGCGTGGCTGCAGGAGGTGTGTGCCTGACTGGGGATGGAAAACACCATGTCCTGTCCCTTATTACACCGCGGAGGTTTCAGGCAGCCCATGCTCGAGACGTGCCTCACTTCCAGAGCATCAGGCAGGGCCGACTGTGAGTGCCAGATAAAACCAAACCACTCCTCTAATTAATTTGTTTGCAGACAGAAACAAATACATGTTAGAAATGCCTAAACATGCTGCAGGCAGGGGTAAACAAGGAGATCTGCATTGTTCTGCGTGTGCCCTGGGACAGGAGATGGCCCAGTGGTGTGGAGCAGAGCAGGGCTGGAGGCAGGGCTGTGGTTCCGCGGAGCCCTCGCACGCCCTGCTGGGGCCGCTGCCACCCCCTCACCCTTTTGTGGATATCCCCCAGCAATCAGTGGTCTGTGGCTGCAGCAGTGCCGAACAAGTGCTTGGGAGATGAATGGCATTGGGAATCATCAATCTGGTTCCATGGACACGGCTGTTCGTGGCTCCAGCTCCCCTTACCAACTCCGGCTAGTGCTGTATGGCCCCCAGGCCATGGAGTGGGCTCGTTAATAATTCCCTGCCCCCTGGGGAAGGAGCTGGGAGCTGCTGGTGTCCTTGGGTAGGGCTGGGCCTGCATTTTAGCAGAGTGTGGAAATAAAGTCTTGTTTGAAATGGGTAACATCATCCCTGTAGCTCAGGGTTTGGGGATTGGGGCAAGCTGGGGGTCAGTGTGCCCCCAGAGCCCGGGGAGCCTTTGCTGGCAGGACAGCAGCAGGGACAGGGACCCCACGGTCACTGACAGAGAGGATGGAACTTCCACACTGCCGTTCTTTTTTCCCCACGAACAGAAGTACATTGAGTAACTGTGTAATCCTCTGTGCAATTTATGCAGAACCTGCTCACTTCAACACCTCCTGAATCTGTTTGGGCTCAGACTAATCAATTCACATGCCATAAACATCTCTGTTAGGGAATTTGGAAATAAATGTTATGAATAGTGAGCTGGTGAAGAGAGTAATTAACTGCCTAACCTGCTGGCAAGAGACCTGGCTGTACCTGCCTTTTTTTGATAAAATATTCGAATTGGAATTGGATTCAAGCCCCTCTTCAGTGATGTTTGTTGCTCAGGAATATTCTGCCAACAGATGGTATTTTTCTAAAATAACATGTTCAAATTGATTTCTGTTCATTGTTTTCTTGGTTTTGTTGCTGGGCTTGGGGTTTTTTCTTTGGAGCAGAATGTGTTCAGAGGAGATGGATTTTCTTTTCTTGGCACTGTTAGGGACACTCTGCATCTTCTGCTGCCCTGGACCTGTCCCTGCAAGGGGGACAGTCACTGGGTGACATGTGGTGACAGTCCCACTCACAGGGACAGGGTGTCTGGATTTATGGGAATTATTTCCCAGCATTAATGCTGCTCAATGCAGAGTCCTTCCAGAAGGATCTGCAGCCTGTTTGCACAGCCCTTGGCATGGCTAGGCTTTTCTGAGCTCAGCCTCTGTTACCCCATCAGCCAAACTGTCTGCGGCCCAGTGAGGAACTGAAAGGTAACTCCGTTCGTGGGTTCCTAAAACACCTCCCTGTAACATGTTCTGGCCACCATGGCCACCGTGGCAGCAGCCCTGGTGTGTGCTGCAATAATGGATGTTGTTTATTTTGTTCCCTCATTACATTCTGCAATCTCTCATTGCTCATGTCAGCCGTGACCAGCACAAACACCTTTAATTATCTTAACTTGCAGAATTAACTTGCAGCCAAGTGGAAGGGAATTTTTCAAACCACTGGCCCGCTGAATGACCATATGCTAATTCCTCCCTCCTCCACAAGGGATGGAGCAAGCAGTGGGCCAAAATCACGCAGGTCCTGCACAAGCTGTGACTGCAGCTGGACTGGGGGAGTGCCTTGGAATGGAACCAGTGGGGTGTGGGACTGCAGATGGGTTTGGTGCATTTGGCTGCTGGAAGTGGATTTATCAGAGCAGGGCACAGCCTCGGTAGCCCTGATGGGAACCCCGTGGGTCAAGCAGGGCGGCCTCTGTGCCGCGGGCAGGAGCTGCAGCCCTCACTCAGCCGGGCCAGGCTGTCTGTGCACACTGGTGCTGTATCACAGTAGCAGGGCAATAGTTAAAGCTTACCTCTCTCTCTGCAAACCAGCTCAGGCTCGGAACTGAAGACGTGAAATGTCATTTCCTCTCTGTTATTGACCCGCTTGGCCCAGGCAGTGACAAGCCATGAGTGCAGCACCCGGGGCCGAGGGAACTCAGCTCCGTCAGCTTTGGCAAGGTAGAACATGGCTGTAATTCTGCTGCAGGTCTGAGAATGTCATGGGGGAAAGTGTTTGTGGGGATATAAACGCTCAGGGAAAGCAGACTGAGAGTCTGAGATGGATCACATATGTGGTTAAAGACAGGAGGAAACTGGAGCGTAAGGAGCTTGTAAAAGCTATAATGGCAAAAAAATGATGTAGCAGAAGACTTGGCTTGAGATTTTGCTTTGTCTTGTGTTGTTCTCTTCCATGCCCATGAGCCTGCGGGCAGACACACTCTGAGAATGAGTTATGTAAGAAATAGGAGTTAAAAAATAAATCACTTGGTCTTCAAAATAGGTGCTGGTTCTGCGCCTACACATCCTTCTGTAAAGCCTTTTTGCGAGGCTAATGTGGTTTTGTCAGCAAATATATTCAAGAGCAAATGCTTTGCTGGGATATTTTATGGCTAATGAACATGTTTGGTTGCTTTTGGAAGGAGTAACAATGTCAGTTTGTGTGTTATTGAGGGTGCAATATTCTTTATTTAATATCTGAAAACGAGAAGAGGCTCTTTGGTGACAGATGTGCTTTGTTGTGTTTGGAGAAGTTCACCCAGCTATGGAGAGAAAGCACTTCAGCTGTGCACCCAAGCTGTCCTGCTGCCACAGCTCCTTGTGCTGCCAGGGAAGTGGGGTACAGCAACTTCACCAGCACGGGAGCACTGGGCCTTTGCCAAATGCCTCCCAGCTAACCCAGCAGGGAACTTGGGGTCCCAGTCAGACCCACTGGGCTCTTCTGCCGAGTTCTGCCAAGTATTTCCATCCCTCTTCCCCCTCGTTTCAGCCCAGCAGGGCCCCCATAACTCCTGCCCAGCCTCAGCCTCGGGCAGCCCTGTGGCACCTCTGTTGCCGGTGGAGGCTGCTCCCTCTGGGGATCATCTCCAGGGGCGTGGAGATGGCAGCAAAACCTGGGGTTATGTTTGTGTCTCATCCTTTCCCTGGAAAGGAGGTTGGGTGGAAAAGACTCTCTCAGTTTGTCCGTGAGTTCCCCACCGAAGGTCCATGGGACGTGTGGGTAGTGCTGCGGGCAAGGGTGAGACTCTGCGGAAGAGGCAGAGTCCAAGAACTATCAGCAAAATAAGGATTGGATTTATGCCTCTAGATCAAAGACACTTTTGTCTTTTCCCTCACAAGATAAGTGTGATTTGTCTCTGGGAAGAGTGGTCAGCAGTGTGGGGGCTCGTGTGGGGTGAGACCAGGGCACCCCGAGACACCTGTGCTGTTCCCTTCTCTGGGGTCTCCTTTCTCACCTCTGTGTGTTTGTCTGCTGTGGGAGAAGGTGTTTGCAGAATGGCCCTGTCCTGAGAGTGGTGACTGCCTGGCATTCCCTGCCAGATGTGGGACAGTCAGAAGGATTGCAGCTTTGGGACTTCACCTGCCTGAGGTTTTAGTGGCAGATCAGGGGCTGGCACCTTCCAGTTGTGCCAAGAGTCTTGTGACAATTCACAGCAGCCAAAACTTGCTGCTTTGTCTCCATTTTTGTTGATCAAATTTGCCTGTAAACTCATTTAATAAACTGTATTAACAGCTATGGGAACTCTTGACTTAGAGCTGCTGCTGTAGATCCCAAACATAACCCAGCTGTGTTTTGCAAAATGAAATTTTGGTCCCATGCAGATGCCAGTGCCAGGGGTGGTAGAGTAGAAATTATGACAGATGTATCATACTGTGCCTGTTTGCTTTAGGGAGGAGAAAGAAATCCCACAAAGGGTGATTGAAAGCTCTGCTCACATCAGGCCCGTGTGAGCAGCCCTCAGATTTTCCAGCATTTAAGCAAAGCATAAAGGTTCCTGACAGGCCACATGTATTGAGTGGGTCAGAAATAATCACTATTTAAATGTCCCTGAGTACTGATTTCTGAAGGAAATCGCCGTGGCTGGTGGCAGGACTGTAATATCAGCAGTATAATGTGGAATTTGATGTGTCTCCAGCTAATTGTTCACATGATGGACAATAATGGCCTCAAATAAACAGCTGCAAAGGGTCTTTAGTCTGCTCTAAAACAACTTGAGGGAAAGCCTTTATTTGCTTTGTTTTCCTATTTTATTTGGTTTTTCTTCCACTAAACTGAAAATGTACATTTTATGAAAATGCTGCCTAAACGATTCCCATGAAACAACCTTGTTTACTTGTTAATCCCACTGCTAACTGGCGAGGGGATCTGGGATTGACTCTGAACAGCAGCATCTGAGCAGCTGGTTCCCAGTGCTAACTGGAATCAGGTATTTTATCCTGGTTTAGCAGTGCCTGCACTTTGACTGACTGGGGAAGGGTTGTACAGACATCAGCCTCCCTTTGCAAGACCAGATCTTGCCCTTTTCCTCCCAAAGATGCAGCTGGAAGGGGTGGTACAATCTTTTCTCCTCACCCGTGTGACGTGAGGCTTGGGCTCAGTCCAGCCTGGGAGCTCCTGGTCTCCCTCACCTGGGGTGAATCCCATCTCCCACTGCCAGGTTTCCTTGGAGAGGGATTGTGCTGAAGGCCTTACCCTGTGTGTGGGGAGAAAATTCCGGGACACTTTCCCTGGGAGTGTGTCTTGCCACCAGCCACTCCAGTGTACATCTGCAGTTCTTTTAGGGCCCAACTGACCGAGCACAACCTGAGCAGGATAATTTAACATTATTAGTATCATTAATATCACTGCAGCAATCTAATTAGGGCCTAAATGAGCTGGGTACTGAATTTCCCTCAGAATTTTGTATTTCTTTCATCTTCCTTCCCTGCCCTGTGTTGTTATGCCTTGCACACGAGATGTGATGAGGAAATTGCTGTCCCATTGATGCTGAGGCCTCAGAAAGGGAAAATCAGCACCAAATAATTTGACTGGGAAATGCTAGTCTTTGAATCCGTTAGGGAATTAGGAGGATAAATAAATGCAGGCATTTCTGAGTTGGCAGGCACTTGAAGAGAAATGCTCTCCAAATTACACACGCCTGCTTCATTCCCTCTCCTTACTGCCCTTTCCACACCGGGCGTTGTGTGTTGGGTTTGGCAGAAGCAGAACCTTTTCCCAGTCACAAATAACAGAAAAAATAAGAAGTTATTAGCTCATCAGAGAGATAAAAAAAGATAAAGGGCTAATCCTTTCCTCAAACCTTAGGTAAGGTCGACACATGGCTGCGCCATGAAAAATAGCTCTGAAAAGGAGGTTTTAGGAGAAAAACCAGAATTCCTGGTTTTGCTTCTGGGTGTGCCATTGTCATCCAGGCTTGTTCTTGAGGACTTGAACTTGCCAGCTGTGGAGCCTTGTGAGCATGTTAGAAACAAGTGTTGGATTTCAGCTGCTGAACTGCTCTGCCCTCATGCTGAGCTGGGGTTATGGGCTGTGTCCATTGCTTTGGGGCTTTCCTGTCATGCTGCTCCATAAAAAACTCTGTTGTCCAGAGCAGCTGTGGCTGCCCCTGGATCCCTGGCAGTGCCCAAGGCCAGGTTGGACGGGGCTTGGAGCAGCGTGGGACAGTGGGAGGTGTCCCTGCCCAGGGCAGGGGATGGGGCTGGATGGGCTTTAAGTCACTTCCAAACCAAACCAGTCTGGGATTCTGTGATGATTCAGATTTTCCCTCATTCTAAGCCACTTCAGGATAAAAAATTGCCTTAGATTAGCTCTGCTTTCAGGAGATAGTTTTGCCCTAACCTATCCATTTAAAGAGATGAGAACTGTGTGTTAAAAATGCACATTTGGAAGCACATGCTCTTTCTTTAATTAAAAAAATATTATGCAGGGGCTGCAGGATGAATACTGAAGATGCATGGTCCACCCCCTTCCATTAGTGAGAAGACAACACAAAGCTGTAGGCAGATATAAAAGCATTAAAATAATTAATTTTCCATTTTATTGTGTGTCAACAGAAATGTATAATAATAAGAATTTTTGCAAAAATTGTGTATTAAGCATTTTTCTCTACATCAGTGGTGTGCTGGAAATGTCCTTGCTTTAATGTAGAACAAATGGCCCTTGGATCTCATTAAAGATGGTCTTCTGAGAGCTCAGAGGAACTCTTGGTGTTGCTAGGGTAGAGCAGGTGGGCCTGCTAAAAACAGTGTCAAGTATTAAGTGAAAGACAAAGGAAGAGTAGGAATGAAAGAGGGAAATAAATGAGGGTTAAGAATTGCTTCTTGTGAGACCACCAGAGAGGAGCTGCAGTGTGGGAGCAAAGTGCTGGGATTAGTTGAAAGTTTTCAACTATAATTAATGGAGTGTGTTAAATCGGAGGTGACACGGTGTGACAGCGGCTGCTGGGGGGCACCTCGAGTGCTGGGTCCAGTTCTGGGCCCTCTCCCCACAAGGAAATCATCGAGGGGCTGGAGCGTGTCCGGAGAAGGGAAGGGAGCTGGGGAAGGAAGGGCTGGAGGGTCAGGGCTGTGAGGAGTGACCCAGAGGTGGCAGGGGCAGGGCTGGGCTCAGGGATGCACCCCAGGGTCCACCCACGGGGCTCTGTGACTCCGGGATCCTGCTCAGCAGAACCCCGCGTGGGACAGCGCTGGCACAGGAGGGGCTTCTGCCCACAGGCTGAATGGTGGGAAGGGCTGGGGCCTCTCCCCACAGCCCGCAGGGAAGGAAGGGCTAAAGCGGAAATGAGATTTTCCCACTAGAGGAACACCCAGCTGGAGGTCTGACCCCGGTACCACGGCCCGGGCCGCCCCAGCCNCCGCGCCGGCCTGCTCGCGCGGGAGCGGCTGTGGGAGCTGGGCCCGTGCCTTCCAGCCGCCGTGAGCAGCGCTCTTTTCCGCACCAGTTCCAGCAGCTCTTGGCACCGTGCGCTCCCTGCCCACGCCAGGGCTTCCCGGGAGCTGTCACAGCACTAATGAGAGCCAGAAATTGGAGCTGAGCGGTCCCTGGCTGAGGCTGATCCTGGGGGCATTTTCCTCGTTAATCAGGATGTGAATCAGCAGGTGGGAAGATGAGGGTCTGGCGTTAGGGAAATGTCGTCACCGTCTTTTGACATTTGGGATTTGTGCTGACAATGAAAATTGCAGGTACTTTTTGGCTGAAAGCCTTTGAGAAGTGATGAGTTTCTATCATTTTCCAGTAGGAAGTTGTGATTTGCCTGATCAGTGTGTGTTTAAGGACAAGACTCAGCAGCTGCTGTGCCAGGAGAGCAGAAACTGGACAGGCAGCAGCAGGAGAAACAAGGACAAAATGAAGGGGATGACATTTAAATTCAGTTCATATGGAAGATACATTGGAGGGGTTTAAGATAATTAATGCAGCAGAGCGGGAAAATTCTCGGAGGTTTTGCTTTTCCTCTGAAGTAGTTTTCTGTTGAAGCGCCCTCAGAACCCCAAACCACTCACCAGCGTGAGAGGCCTCATGTGGGGTCAGGAGGCAGCACGGGCCGATGCTCCATCTCTCCAGTGGAGGGTTCCCATGGGGTTACTCTGGAAGGAGGGAGGAAAAACAGCTGCCATGAGGCAGGGCTGGGCTGCAGAGCTCAGGGCTGGCTCAGGATGCTCTGGGGCAAGCAGGGGTGCCAGCAGAGATGCGCTGGTGACAGCTGTGGATCCAGGAGAGGCACCGTGATCCTGGGGTTGGGGGCTGCTGGTTGGTGCTTCCCACCCCTGCCCTGCCCTGCCCGTGGGTTGGAAGCTGCAGTGACGGAGCTGGGTTTTGACTCGGATCTAAAACAAGAAGACAAAGAGGAAACTGAGAGATAGGAGAGAGCTCTGCCTCATTCTGGGGTGCCTGGGTGTCAGACCAACGCTGAGGGTGTCCAGGTGAAGAGAGTGGCTCCAGAGAGGAGCTGGGAACCACAGAGGGGCAGGGGTGGGATGGAGGTGCTGGAACCAGTGGAGGGGCTGGGGTGGGACCGTGGTGTTGGTCCCCATGGAGGGGCTGGGGTGTGATGGGATGGGAGCAGTGTCAGTTCCCACAGCCGGGGCAGGGACACACACGCTTCCCGGAGTTCGTGTGCTGCTGCAGCAGAAACAATCCTGTTTCAAGAGACGGTTTGGAGGCTCTGGGAGTTCTCAGTTATCCTACAGAGGCGTTAAGGCTGCTCTGCTCAGTGCAGGGATTTGTTTGGCACAAGCCAGAACTAGTGGGGCTTTTGCCTCCACCACCTTGTAGGCTCAGTGCTGCCACAGGGCTTCCCTGGCAATCCCTGCAGCAAGGGAAGCTAAAAGGACTTACGGTGTGAGGTGAAACACGATGTCTGGGCCAGGCATGGAGCAGCTCTGCATCCTCTCTGGCAGCCTGGCTTATCATCACTGTTATCTCTTGAAGGGATTTCAGTTGATATTTTGCAGAAGACTCTGCTGAGGATGTGTATTGACATACTCTTAGCTTAAAACCATTATCATGGTAAATCCCTGGATTTAAAAACTAATTACAAGACATTAATAGCTGAGCCTAAAGAGCTAAGTCATGCAAATATTGCTGTCTGCAAAGTGGAATATACACAAATGTTTGAACTGCTGAGTTAGGAGCTGCAGTCTGGAGGTGGCAATAAATCTGAGCCCAGTCCTCGCCGCTGGCTTCTGTGTGTCCATGAAATTAATGGCACCATCATTATGAAAGTGGTATCGGGGAACGTGGCTATTTTCTTCCCTCAGTAGGTTAATTACCACTAATGTAATTATTTTTGTACTGATTTCTATTTTAATCAAACATTGCACGAAACAATTAAGTTCAGAACAAATGGCTTATTATGGAAATGTTTGTGGCGGAGGGAAGCAAAGCAGCAATGTTTGAATTATACACAGATATTGAGTTACTTTATTCATTAAAATGAACAATTACATTAGGCCTTATGAGACAGACTAAGCATTTCTTGTTAATGTTTGTTCTATAGTGAACATAATGAGAATATATATTGTGAGTGGATCCAATCCCTCTTGCTCGAGGCATTCAGGAACTGGGGGATGCGTGGGGGCAGGGAGAAAATCCTTCCTAAATCTGCCAGAACTGCAGTGGAGGGGGGCTCCTTGTGTCCCTGGGCACTGCCTTGGCCAGCGTGAAGTTCAAGGTGTGCCATTGTTGGCTCGCTGTGGGTACAATGTCTGGCTGCTTCTGGCAGTGCCGTTGGTTTGGGAAGGACAAATTCCCTTATCCCTGGACTGAAATGGAAGGTTCTACATAAAACCCCCACATTTTTCTATTAACTGCAAGAGCACTTTTTCACAATGTATAAAATGTCTTGCTTCCTGCTTTGTAAGCCGTGATAGGCATTTTCAGCTAATCCTCAGAGGTATTTAAAAGATGTGTAGACATGGGACAAATTTTCTTTCAAAAATGCACTTTTCTGAGTGCAGAAGGTGTCTGTAGTTCGACTCAGGTTCTCACCCCCTGCTGTAGGTGTTGCTGCCCAGCATTCCCTCACAGGCATTTTGCATCCTGAGTTTTCTCCAGAAACAGCAGAACTATGCAAATCTGTCCAAGGCCAGTGCTGGAGCTCTTGTGGTGTCATCCCAGGAGGCCAGGAAAAGGACTTCCCGTAGTTCTGCCTGATGTTCTCTTTATCTCTTTCCCCTCAGTGTCTGTGCAGAATGAAGTACCTTCAGGCTGTCCCAGGTACCAGCAGTGCCGTGGAATATATTTGAGAATATGGAAGTTCATCCTTGTGTAGCCACGAGGGAAGCAGGGCTATGATAACACATTAATCAGTCTGTGGTTCCGAAGAAACTCACGTGTGAGAAATTGGTGAAAATCATTTCGCTGATGCGGACTGGGTCAAAATCCACTTGGTTGGGATGATCTCATTTTGTATTGGTGCCTGCTGCTAAAAGGCATCAGGGAGTGGCTGTGGGTAATAATCAGGATAGGAAATGCAGGCTCTGGACTGGATGGAGGCCTTGCTCTCAGGTGTAAAAACTCAGGTAAGTCACAGCTGCCTTGTCTCCCCCTGCCTTGGAAAAGGGCCACAAATCAGGGATTCAGAAGAGTAAAAGAAGCACCAGTGTCAGTCAGCTGCTTTCCTAAGGAATTGCCATGACATTTTCCCGTGTTTTATGGTTCAGCAGTCTCAGCCCTGGCTCCCCTCTGTGCCCTCTCCCTGGCTCTCTGCTGGCATCGCCCTCTGTGCCTCTGCAGCGAGGGAGTCACAGGGACACGTCCGGGTTCCTCAGCCCTTCCTCGTTCTCACAGCCCTGCAACTCAGCTCCTTGTTAGCCCTGTGCTGGAGCAGGGATGGAGTCGGGCATGGAAATGGATTTCCTGGCTCCTTGCACTGCCAGTGAGACCAAAGTACCGTTTATCAGTGCAGTTAAATGAGTCTTTGTATTTCCCTTTATCAGCAGCACTCCTTTGCCTCCTGCAAGCTGCACACCTTTAGCTCAGCGGAGTAGGAGAGAGGAGTTCATGGATCTTTTCTCTTCCCTAGAATACTGAAGGTTAATGAAGTTTCAGACCTCTAGAATATCTCTTATTGAGGGATTATTTTTACAGCATTCACAGAGAGACTCTTGGTACTCCAATATTTGAGCAGTGTGTGACTTCAGGGTTTGGTGTTTTCACATACACAAAATGAAGATGATACAGGATCTATTTTGATTTAAATTAGGAAAGTGAAACTTAATCCTTCAATGTAAGACTTGCCCACCCAAGTCTTCCTGTCTACATGGATAATTAAAGCAGCTGATTCAGGAAACTCATCTTAGAATTTTGACTTGTAGGGACAATCGTGGAGCTTGTCAGCATTTAAGTGACCTAAAGAAAAATAGCTGAAATGTTTTTAATAACACTTATTCATATCTATCCCTGGGGATCGGGTTTAGTGTTTGGAACAGACACACACACACACACACACACACACACACACACAGAGCAGCTGCTGGAGCCACTGCGGTGCTGCTGGGCAGCTGGGCTGATAACTGGCATGAATGCCAGGACCTTCCCAGGCTTCCAGTCTGGACTGTTTCACTGGGGCTCCAGTGCTAATCCTCCCATGTTCTTGGAAGCTGGTGAGTGGCTTTTGTCAGGCATAGTTTGAAATGATTTGTGAGTATAATTTCCACAGTGCTTGGGAGCCTTTGCCACATACCGTGGAGTTTGGGATTCTCCAGACTGTGGAGCAAGTGAGACTTTCCGTATATTTAATATAATCATTTATCATTTGCATTCCCAGAAGCACGTGTGGTATTTCAAAAGCTGGAATGTGACTTTGAAATGAAATATTATCTAATTATTGCGTTTTTCAGTGATGACCATTTTCTTTGTCCTTCGTATTTCTTACCTGGCTCGTAGAGCAGACCTTCCCCCATTCTCACTGATCCCATGCCCTATAGAAAACATATTTCCACCTCATTTCAAATCTTGCCCTGGTCAGTAGCAGTTCCAGGAAGGGACATCTCTGTCCTGTCTCGGTAAGAAGCCCCAAGGTTCATGGAAAGCAGCCTTGCAAATATAAGTCCTGCCTTCCCTCAAGGATTGCAATGTTCCTATTAATTTTCATGAAAAAACAGGCTTTCACTCTCCTGGTTTATCTGGGGTTGTTTGTCATTCCCTCAGAATTAACTACAAATAGAAATGAAAAATGGAGGCAGCAAACACAGGCACTGGAGCCTCACACAGAGGCACCAGTGTGTGGTTCCAGGAGTCTGCCATGTGGGACATTTATCCAGTTGGGTTTTGTGTGTTGAGGTTCCCCCTGGGTACCCTCCCTTCATTCCCAGCTCGTGTCTGCGCAGCCACACATAACCCAGAGCCCGTTTGTGCCCCTGTCCCACAGAGATGCAGTGGGGAGGAGGGCTGTGTGCAGCCCCCCCGCAGCGTGCAGCCAGTCCTAACCCAGCCCTAACAGAGCCCTAACCCCGAGCCTGTTTGTGTCCCTGTCCCACAGATCGAGGAGATGCAGTGGGGCGGGGGCGTGCGCTCCGTGCCCCCCTCGGTGTGCAGCCAGCCGTGCCGGCCGGGCGAGAGGAAGAAGATGGTGAAGGGGATGCCGTGCTGCTGGCACTGCGAGCTGTGTGACGGGTACCAGTACCAGGCCGACGAGGTCACCTGCCTGCTCTGCTCCTACAACGAGCGGCCCAACGAGAACCGTACCGGCTGCCGCTCCATCCCCATCATCAAGCTGGAGTGGCACTCGCCCTGGGCCGTCATCCCCGTCTTCTTGGCCATGCTGGGGATCATCGCCACCATCTTCGTCATGGCCACGTTCATCCGCTACAACGACACACCGATCGTGCGGGCCTCGGGCCGGGAGCTCAGCTACGTGCTGCTGACCGGCATCTTCCTGTGCTACATCATCACGTTCCTGATGATCGCCAAGCCCGACGTGGCCGTGTGCTCCTTCCGCAGGATCTTCCTGGGGCTGGGCATGTGCATCAGCTACGCGGCCCTGCTGACCAAGACCAACCGGATCTACCGCATCTTCGAGCAGGGCAAGAAGTCGGTGACTGCGCCCAGGCTGATCAGCCCCACCTCGCAGCTGGCCATCACCTCCAGCTTGATATCGGTCCAGCTGCTGGGGGTCTTCATTTGGTTTGCAGTTGACCCACCCAACATCATCATAGATTATGATGAGCAGAAAACTATGAACCCCGATCAGGCCAGAGGAGTTCTCAAATGTGACATTACGGATCTACAAATCATTTGTTCCTTGGGTTATAGCATTCTGCTCATGGTGACGTGCACTGTGTATGCCATCAAGACTCGGGGGGTCCCAGAGAATTTTAATGAAGCCAAACCCATTGGATTCACTATGTACACTACCTGTATAGTATGGCTTGCCTTCATTCCAATATTTTTTGGCACTGCCCAGTCAGCCGAAAAGGTAGGTGAGAGTGCTCAGGTACCTCAGGATTCAGTGTGGTTGTAACGACGTGCTGGTGTCAGCTTTCCATGGATTTCCAGCTGAGCTCTCCAGTCAGCTCATTCCTGACTCACGGGCAATCTATGGCACTGTTTTCCTTCCCCGTTTAGCTCGTGGGCCATTCATTTGATAAACCGGCAAATGATCAATAGCAATCACATTAGCCGTTAGTTTTATTGTTGCATCTATTTCAATTGTTTCTTTTCAGTAGGATAAGTGGGAATTAGCTGTCATATTATGCACAAAGAGGCATCTCCTAACTAAATCATTCTGAATACAAGATGTCAGCAAGAAAACTGTCAAAAAATACTCAAGCGGACTCCTGTGCCTCTGGACCTGAGCCCCGAGGGCAGTGCAGAGTCTGATGAGTGCTCTGCTCACAGAACAGCCTCAGGACACATTTACACCACGGTGTAAAGGGCCTGTCCTGAGCCCCCGTGGCTGAGCCCAGTGGCTCCAGCTGATGCTCCATGATGCAGATTCAGTTTTACTTCTCCCTGGAGAAAAGCTGTCATTTCAGAGGGGTTTGGCAAATACCTCTAAGCCCAATATTTAGAGAGCAGTGGTGATACTGGGCTGTCCTGAACTGCTGTCAGTCTGTTTTACCCCTCCACCCCACCCCAGCCTGGAGGAAACTGCTGCCACATCCTTACCTGTGCTGTGCTCCTGAATCCA
Source organism: Dryoscopus gambensis (assembly GCA_013389985.1). NCBI lineage: Eukaryota > Metazoa > Chordata > Aves > Passeriformes > Malaconotidae > Dryoscopus > Dryoscopus gambensis. The sequence goes on along the minus strand of WEIT01019424.1, from coordinate 641,115 downwards.
GGCATCACTCACCTGCCTCACATGCTCCCCCCAGCCCTTGCATGGATGTGGTAGCATGCTGTTATCCCCAGATCCTGAACCCACACTGCCCGTGCAGGAAACAGCTTTGGCTTCTTGTTCCTTTTTTTCACCTCTGTTTTCATTTTCCATTTGTTCTCGAATGCAGAACTGGGGCAGGCTCAGTGCTGTGGGTGGAATTATTGTGTCTTTTTAATGGGTGAGCAAATTTCAAAGCCTAGCTGGCAGGTGTCCCTGTGAGCAGGGCTGTCACTCCCAGAGAGGCAGGGGTTAAACCCGGGGGCTGCTGAGGTGAAGCTGCAGGAACACAGCGGGGTCACTGGGGCAGGTCCTGCTGTGGCTCCAGGGCTCTCCCCTGGGAAGGGGCTGCACTGCACGGAGCTTTGTTCTCTGCAGCTCAGGAGGTTGTAGAGATCTGCAGTTGCTTTGGCCTCAGCTTTGGCCCTCAGAGGAGGAGGGGATCTCCCAGAAGGGAATTTGCTGGCAAAAGAGGGGATCACCCAGGGTGGCCAGGTAGGAACAGAGGTTATGGAGAGGTTTCCATGGATCCTCTCACCTCTGCACTGGGCTTTCCAGAGCCTTTGCATCCCTAGAGGGAATTAATTTCAATTGGAAAGGAGACCTGCCAAGTCTTACAAACACTTCAAACACCTCTGCTGTCCCTGTTTAGGGCGAGATAAGGAGCAGCAGAAGCAGCTCTGACTGGAGTGGGGTCTGTTTGTACCTGGCTCTGACACAGGGGGTGCTGAGCAGCTCTCGGGCTCCCTGCGTGGGAGTGGGGCCTGCAGGGGACTGAGATGAAGTGCTTGGAATTGTTGTCTGCAAAGATTTAACCAGGTGATACTAACCCACACAGAATTCCAGAGGCTGCTGCCAGAGTTGTTCAGCAGCAGAAGCTGGAGGTGTCCGTGTACTCCTGGGGCTGAATTAAACCTGGACTCTGGAAGCACTGGATTCTCATACAGCCCTTGTAGGACAGCACAAGAGATGATGATGTCCTTGATCTCACACAGAGCACAGAGGAGGGTACAGGGCGGGAGAAGCAGCCCCTCACTGTGCTGTGCCCCAGCCCGGGGACACTGGGGACCTTGGGGACAGGGACAGCAGTGGCTGCTCTGTGCTGCCGGGGCTCATCCCCATTCCTTGGGCTGAAGGCTGCTCTGTCTGCTCCAGCAAAGCCCCCAGTGTGACCCTCCCTGTGCAGTGCAGGGCCCCAGGTGCATTCCTGGTCCCTGTGTCCCTGCAGGCCTGTGCAGCTCCTGGGCTGTGGGACCACTACACAGTGCCAAACCCCAGTGCTGGCCCTGCTCCTGGGGCTTTCCCCTCTGTGCCCTGCACAGAGCTGCAGCTGCAGGAGCTTTGCTGCTTTTCTTTCTTTTCTGTCACTCCTTTTGGGTGGGGGTGCAGGGATTGTGCTTTTTGGTGCTTGCTACTGATTTCCTGTCAGGTATTTCCTCTGGAAAATATTGTGCCTTAGCTTAGCCACGCACGTCTGTGCTGAAATGGAAATTGCACCTGCTAAAAAATCTCATGCAGCACAATCTTTTAAACTGAGGAATGGAGTTATATATAACACTGAGGGTTTCAGTGTATGGATTTATTTTATTTTATCGATAAATACAAGCATAATGTTGTTCGGTAGAAGGCATATTGAAAACATCTGCCTTGTTCAGGGTAGAGAACAACACCTCCAACAACAAAAGAAACCTGTAGCAATGTGCTGCAGGTAATTCATAAGAGGTGAATAATTCAAGCAGGAGCTGTTGCAGCAGGAGGGCAGCAGGGTGGTGTAAGAAAGGCCAGAAATCCGAGTTTCTCCAGGATACAGGTGAACCATGAGGTGTATGGGAGGTGGCATGTGGTAAAAGCAGATTTCAGACATTTTTACAACTTGGATTTACTCAACCTGTTTCTTTGTCCACCATCAGAAGTGGAGAGAGCACGTGGTTGGTTGTGGTTTATGGGTTGGTTGTGGTTTATGGGCTTGGTGTGGTAATGCAGCACATGGATCCCGCGGATGTGGAATGTGCTCGTCCTTCTCACGTTCCAGCACTCTCAGGGTTCCCTTGGCTGGGACACAGAGCTCTCAGAGCTCCATGCCTGGGCACTGTGCAGCTCTTGGGGGTTGGTTCTCCTATATCTGGTATATATCCTAAAAGTGCTGTGTAACCTCTGAGGAGCAGGGCAGTTCTGGGGGCAGGAATTGTGCTGTCTCTGCTCATGAAGATCATTCCTTCAGCGTATTTGAGAGAAAGCCACTTAATGGCTTTTAGCTGAAGGAGGGGAGATTTAGACTGGATTTACAGAGGGAATTCCACCCTGGGAGGGTGGGGAGGTGCTGGCACAGGGTGCCCAGAGAAGCTGAATATTCCCCTAAAATCTCATTTTCTCAGATTATGTCACTGGGCTGATAGAGAGAGAGATGTCATCATTATATTTTCATGTTTCATAGAGGTTCTGCTGCCTCAGAGCTGTGATTGCTTTTATTTAGTAATTGTGCCAAGATTAAAATAATACATTTCTGGATGTGTTTACAAGCCAGTGAGAACTGTCAGCGTGCTCCTCAATATATCCTGCCAGTGGGATTTTTTCTTGAATGATTTTCAGGGCTTTTTGCAAGTTAAAAAAGTTCTAATCATGACTGAGTGAGGGGTGACTTGTTCAGCCAGTGTGGTCATCTTGCTTGGGAGCTTTATTCTTCCTGCAGTGATGAGAAACTGCGAAAAGTTGAAATAGGGAAAAGAGTTGTGACCTTCCATCAGCTTATTTCTGCATGAACTTTCAGCTGTAAATGGTTGGGGGTTTGGGGGGGTTCTGTAGGTTTTTGTTACACAAAAAATATACCACTATGAAATTCAAAGTCCCTAATCCCATCAGCTCTTCCACCTTCCCTCTTGTTTCTCTATTTTTTTTCAATGCCCCTTTTATTCAAATCAGTAAGCAGGGCAAGTCAGGCATATTTGGCAGCAACACTTTTACTTATTGTGTTGAGTGTTCCATAAATACTGTAATTTGAAGGAACATGCAAAATGGGTCCTTGTTCAGATTAAATAATGTCACATTAGCACAGGAGCACTTCAGTCTCTGTTCTATTTTTTGGTGGAACTAAGTTACCCTTCAATTCTCTGTAACACAAATACCAATTAGCCAGGTAGGACACACTTTTATTTTCTCCCTTGGGAAGGCTTGAGCTGACAGTTGCTATAGCAACTCTACATACGTGGATTTGGGAGTTATGAGGAATTTAATGCAACATTTGTTGGTTTTACACTGTTGGATCGTGGAGGAAATCAGGCTTTGAGGCTCCCAGGGAATGTGACTGAATCTGCCACGATTTGGGGCTCATACAGGGACAGTGGTGGATTGCAGCTTTTGTTTAAAGGAGGATTCTGATAGCAAGAATTTCTCTCATTGATGCACTTTCGCTTCACCCATCACTTCATTATCTGCATGTTCAGGTGCTGAAGTTCCTAATTTTATCCAGCCTCGATTGTATCCCTGAAAACACTCTGGAATTTAAGGATCTGACACTAGAGTTGTCCTGAGTCAAGCCTGAGCTGAAGAGCAGCTTCACCTCATTGCAGTTCAGACCCTCCAGGCTGGAGCCACGAGGTCTGGAGATCCTCCAAGCACAGGGTATTCAATAAAATCCACTTTTGTGGAGTACTGGAGTTCTGCATTTTAATTGAGGAGAAATTAGGTGTTCTTTGAAATCTAGAAGTGAAATAATCAGTGGAATTTTTGGCAGGCTGATAACTTTCACTACAAAAGTGATTCTGGCCCAGGTTTTTGTCAGGTTATATAACAACACTGCTGAAAAGTGTATAAAAACCCCTGTGAAAATCTTTCAGTGTCTATAGAGTTTCAATTCTAATTTCTGTAGAACTAATCAAAAATTTTAAGCACAGCTTCTGGGTAAAGTTCTCAGTACGATTTACTTTATTACCTTCTGCATTCAATTGGCCTTCCCAGTGGGAAGGGAGGCTGTGACCAGTCAAACCCCAGCCAAATTAAAAAGCTTTTAAGGTGTCGCTGCTGCTAATGGTTTAACCCTAAACAGGGGCTCAGGATTTCCATCTGTGTCGCTGAACTGGTGCATGCTGCAGGAATCCTGGGCTGTTTTCCTCTCCGTGGTGCTCTGGGGGGAGGTTTGTTCCCTGAACAGACACTCACAGACCCACCACCCCCTGGCTAGAGTTGGGTTATGGCCTCTGAGGCTCCCGGAGGAGAGAACACCCCAGGAAATACAGGATATTACTGGCTGGCTTGGTTCCTGGTGTTCGCTGAGCACCTCAGGGAGTCGGGGCTCACCAGGAGCTCTGCCACAGCTGCCTCTGCCATGAAGGCTGGAAAAGAGAAGGAAAAATAGCAATGAAAACTGGGTGCCTAAACTTGGACACCTGGGATTTGTGGGTGTCCCACAGCCTCATACTCGGGTACAGCAGAGAGAAGGGGGGGATTTGTCACTTGTGTTTGATGTGACAGGGGTGGATGGCAAAGAGGGAATGGCCTCTGTGACACGTCAGGGGTGGTTGGGAAGGAGGGAATGGCCTCTGTGACACGTCACGGGTGGTTTGGACTCATGTGGGGAAAGGCAAACCAGAGCTTGGGTAGAGAATTTGTGGGATGGGTGGGTGTGAAAAAGGGCTGAGATTGATGCTGCAGGGCCCTGCTCTGCCCAGGGGCTGGCTGAGGGTTGGCTGCTGGCCCTGGGGACACAGAGGTGGCTGTGGCATGGGCTGTCCCTGCTTCCATGGGGCACCAGTGTGGCTGTCACTAGGACTGGGAGAGGCGTGAGGGAACATGGGTGTACTTTGGGGTCATGGCTGTTCTTTGAAGAACATTTGGAGCTGTTTTAGGTTGTGGCTGTGCTGGATGTGCCTGAGGGGAGGATTTGGCAAAGCGAAGTGGGCAGAATTATTCCCCCAGGATTTGGCCAGGCTGTGGGAGGTGACACCGCTGCTCTTCAAGGTGGAGTCTTGAAAAAACAAAAACACTTTGGTAATAAATAGATTGCCCACAGTGCTGCACTGTATTCCCAAGCCAGGGCTCTCCTGGGAGAGGGATTCCTACCTTTGCTTGGTCCTGTCTGGGGGATCTCCCACCCAAGCAGCTGCCCATGTTCAGAGCCATGCTCAGCCAGGCAGTGCGAGGCTGCAGGACCACTGAAAATGCAGGTCTGTGTCATCTCTATTGTCAGTGCAGGTATTTAAAGGCAGGGAACAGCACACATGCACACTCTGAGTGAAATAAGGGCTGATTGGTGTAATTAGATCCTCCTCAGAAGACCATAAATTAATGGTGATTATGACTCTTGAAAGAACAGAAGCAGAAGGTACACGTAACGTCGCTCTGGTTTATCACATTTGCTGCATTGTAATGCTCCTTTAATGTTAATATGTACTTTTGTAGTAAAATCTAATTGCAAACACTGAGCAGGCAGAGCCCAAGGCCACAATCGTGTTCCACATAATTACCTGGGGAGGGGGGGCTCCCCCAGCCAGCGGTGCCACCAGCAGAGCCAGGCAGAGCAGGCACCGTGCTCTGCTCACACGGCATCGCTGACAGCCAGGGACAGGGCAGAGCTGGAAGATAATTAACAATCAATTCATTTGGTGAAATTTGCAATTATTGGGGCAGATATCCCTGTCATGGAGCAGATATACCACGTTTGGGTTTGTGTGCTGCCTCACTGGGGAGATGGGCTCATTCAAGCAGAAGTGACTTGGTTCTTGTCCCCACGGTGGTGCTGTGTTGCCCAGGGACCCTTTGAAGCCTCCGAGTGGCTGCTTTGATGTCTGATGTTGGCAGTGAGGGATTTCTTTGCTGTGATAATTCCAGCCTTTTCTGTTCCCAGCTGTGCTGAGGAGACAGAAAAAGAAAATTATTTGGAAGATGGGAAAATAAATGGAACCCAGGAAGGAGAGGGCATTACAGAAGTGAAAATCACAGAATGACTGAATGTCCTGGGATGGAAGGGACCCACCAGGATCATCCAGTCCCACCCGTCCCTGCACAGACCCCACAACAGCCCCACCCTGGGCACCCCTGGCAGCGCTGCCCAAACGCCCCTGGAGCTCTGGCAGCCTCGGGGCCGTGCCCATTCCCTGGGGAGCCTGGGCAGTGCCAGCACCCTCTGGGGGAAGAACCTTTCCCTGATATCCAGCCTGACCCTCCTGCCATGGCACTGGTGCAGCACTGGGAGTTGGACCCTGCTCCTCCTCAGCCTTCTTGACCATTTTGACGAGGTCACCAAAAGCCCCAAATCTGGACAATCTCTGACTGACTGGAACAGCAGATTTGGGAATATTTGTGGTGCTTTTCGCTTTTCTGCCTGTGAGCCCAGCTGTGGCAGAGGCACTTGCCCGTGGCTCTCAGCATCACCACCTCTGGGCAGGCCACAGCTGCCCCTGTCCTGTGCACACACATGATATCAAAAAAGGAGAAGTGGGGAAGGAAGGTCTCTTCTTCCCCTGGAATTTCTGGTGCATACTTAACTGCCTCTGGCTAAAAAGCAACACAGTTTTTAAAGGAGAAAGCGTGTAGGTGTTTAATGCATAGTGTTGACATGCACTATTTTTGTTCCTCATTTTTTTTTAGAAAATGTAGAATTGCCAGGAGGGTTTTACATCTGAAAAGCCATCTCTGCACGGGCCCCTGGCAGCGCTATCAACAGTTTTTATCTGCATCACAAACTGACACCAGGAAATAATTGTGGCTCCATTGAGTCCAGAGCAGTAATTACTGTGTTGATGAAACTTTTCTCTTTGCTTGCGTTGTGATATCTCTGAATGTCAGACTCACTTGGGCTGACAACATAATTTCCCCAGCAGAGCTCTTGCATCGACCATGCCACACTGCTGGGTGCGGCTGGGGGGGTTTTTCCACTTTGCTGAATTCCTGAGGCAGCAATGGGAAAATCTCAGCCTTGCAAAGCCCTGTCTTGGGATTAACGCTGAGGGGTGCTGGGCTCGGGACAGCCACCCACAGGAACAAGGGGTGGCTGTGTAGTTGTAGGATAGCTCTTCAGACTTAGTTAGAAAGGAATCAATCACAAAATAATTCGCTCCAAACAAGGGAGGGTTTGTTTGAATGGCTTTGCAGGTAGTTTCCATTTGTGATAATGTGTTTTCACATCTTCATATCGTTGGCATCCTGAAACCATCCTTGAGAGTGTTCAAAACAAGTGTGAATGTGGCACTTCAGGACCTGATGCAGTGGTGAACGTGGTGGTGGTGCTGGGTTGATGATGAGACTTAGTGATTCCAAAGGCGATTTTAATGAATATTTTGAATTTCACGTATTTGCAAGGCTTGAGATGAGTGTATCACAAAGATGATGTGGTTTCCCAGAGGAACTGATACATTCCTGCAGCCCCGATTCTCTTCCAGCTTGCATTTTTGAAGAGAGTCCCATTTCAGGGGTTCAGGTGGGGTGGCACTGGGAGGTCATTCCCCGTGCCAGTCCCTGTAGGACTGTCCCCAGGGTCAGCCAGAGGACAGGGTGCTCTGCTGGGACTGGGGGATCGAGTTCGGTCTGAGTTTTGCTGCAGAAGGCCTCGGTTCCCCTTTCTTCTGCTTTGTGTGAAGCGGAGTCAGTGAGCTCTGCAGAGCATCCTGCAGCCCGCGGCACACAGTGCCAGCCCAGCCCGGATTTGTGAGAGCAGAGCGGAGCCAGGCTCTGGCCCCCGGGTGTTGTACAAACACAATCACGGGATTGGGAGTCACAGATAATGGCTGCTGATTCTCAGCTCATCCAGGAACAAAAGCAAAGCCACGAAGGGTTCATTCAATACAATGGGAGTTATGCAGTTGTTTCTCAGTTTTCTTGCCCAACGTGGATGCTGGAGTCAGGTTTGGTTTGATCAGGGCTTTCAGCAGCAGGAATTGGCCCCTAAGCACTTCGGTCATCTCCTGTGAGGGGGTTATGAAAGCAGCCTGCAAAGGCCCCAGGTGGAGCAGCCCCTGCAGAAGGAGCACCCTTCATTGCTGCGCTCGCAGCTGGAGTGGAAATTTTCTTCTGTTTGTTTTAGAAGAAACAGGAACAAAATGGAAGGAGCAAGGAGAAGTGCCAGGAGAGGAGCAGGAAGAGCCAGGTGAAGTCTTGCTTGAAGAGAGCTCATGGGATGGGTGTCACAGAGAGTGACTTCCCATGGGCAGGGCCAGGGCATCATCCTCCTCCAAACCAGTGTGGGATGAAGAGAACATTCAGCTTTGGAGTCAGCCATTCATGGAATGGTTTGGGTGGGAAGGGACCTTAAAGCCCACCCAGTGCCACCCCTGCCATGGGCAGGGACACCTTCCGCTGTCCCAGGGTGCTCCAAGCCCCATCCAGCCTGGCCTTGGGCACTGCCAGGGGTGGGACACAGCTTCTCTGGGCACCCTGTGCCAGGGCCTCCCCACCCTCACAGGAACAATTTCTTCCTGATATCTAATCTGCATCCACCCTCCTTCAAGCAAAATTTTCCTCCAAAATCAGTAAAAAATCCCAAGTTGCAGGCAGTGGTAAGGGAATCTCCCCTCCACAAAGCAAGGCCTCTGTGGATCATGGAGATGGCTGCAGTTTGTGCTGGGAGAGATCCTCTGACACCAAACATCAGCTCCTCTGTGCACACCAGAGCTAAACACAGCTGGGTTTGCAGGGGGAGAGAAGAGCTGCTCTGCAAAGAGCATTTTCAGTCTAGCAAGGGCAATGTCATGCAAAGCAAAAAGTAGGAGTCTCTGTACGTACGAGATGGACGCAAAAATATTGACTTCAAGGATTTATTTGTTGTTTTAAATGGTTTAAGCAGGCATGTAATAATAATAAAAGTGGAAACCATCATACTCAGTCATAGAAATTGCCTCGTGTTTTGTCTTTGAGGCCTAAGCTTAGCAGAAGGTTAAAGAGAAACAACAATCAATTCTTATAGACTGAAGCAAAAAATTTGTGTCCCAACTGTACCACGTCAAAAGTGATTTGGGGCATGTTTATATTTCTGCATTTTGAAATAACAGCTTTTTAAACTCTGTGCTTGTTTCATCCAGGAGAATTGGGCAGAAGCAGCCAGTGGGGATCCTTCCCTCCAGCAGCAGAGCTGGGGGTGTAAGGTCTGGGGGGGGGGTCAGGGCTGGGGAGGGGCCACAGCCACCAGGAACACGGCCATGGGCCCTGACCAGGTCACCCCAGTACCGTTTGGCCTGGCTGTGTTGGGAGGGAGGGTTCCTGTCCCCGGGTGCCTGTCCCAGGGTGCCAGCAGGTCCCTGTGTCCCTGAGTGCCTGTCCCAGGGTGCCAGCGGGGTCCCTGTGTCCCCGACAGCTTCACAGAGCCATGGTGGTGTTCATAGAGCAGAAAAAGGCTGGGAACTGCTGTCAGGGGATCGATGCCTTGTGGCAAATGGAAAGGCTCTCAAAGGGAAGGAGTCTAGCCCATGACTGCCATGAAAGGATCTGCTCTGATACAGGGCTGGAAGAGAATCGGGAAGCTGGGGAAGAGGTCAGAGATTGTGTTTGTCCTGGTTTTCCCTGTTCAAGAAGGGGTCTCTGTGGGGCAGTGCTGCCCTTGCCGTGGGTGGTGTGAAAAAACCAAGGAGGACTTTTTCCTTCGGCACTTTGGTGGTTTCACATGGTTTCCATCGTTGCCTTTGCTGGTGGTGACGTGCCCGCTCTGCGCTGTCTCAGCAGCAGAAACCAAAGATCTGGACGTTTTCTTTCCCAGACTGGGCAGTGGGGCTGGGAGAGGGTGGGAAGCACCTGCACCTGAACCCACAGGGTATTTTACAGGACGTTTTACGTCCTCACCTGGACATTTCCCAGCCGTGCCCCTGGTGATGGGGCAGCCCATGGGCCGCAGAGCCTCAGTGACCCCGGTAACTGTCAGGCTTTCCTGAAGGGCTTTTCAGGTTTAGCAGGGCCAGTAGTGATGTCAGGGTTTCACCAAGGACTACTTGGTCTGCGGTGCCACTTGGCCTTTGAACGGCTCGAGTGTCTGTGGTGACAAAACCCAGGTGGGGAACAAGGTGAAACAAAGGAGGGGTTGCTCACTCAGCAATAACAGCTTTTCTTGCACTGTTAATTGCTCATTAAACATCATCCATTCAGCCCTTAACTGCCTCTGCCACAGCAGGGAAGGCTGAGGTTTAACCCTGGCCAGGCCCTGAGTCTCATGGTTTCACCAGTGAAAAATAATGTATTGTAAATTGAATAACTCGAGTGTTCACAAAATCTGCGTTGGCCTTACCTCTAGAGACACTTTTTTAAGAGAGTGCAGAGGGAGTAGGAGGACAAAACATGTGATGAACAATATGCTCTCATCTTCCTCTTGTTCCCTCTGATTTACATCTCCAGCATCAGAGCAGCCTGTAATGTTTAATGGAGATAATTAAATATCATTTGGAGACAAGATAGCTCTTTTTAGTAGTGGAACAGATCCTGCTTAACAACTGAGCTCGCAGCAGTAATTCAGCAGTAAGCTGGAGAGGAGATGCACTGCAAAGCTCAGCACAGACTGTCTTAGGTGGTGGGAAGGAAAAGCAGTGGAAATCAATTAGTTTAGCCAAGGTGCTTAAACCTGATTACAGCTGGAGAAAGTCTTGTGAAAACTGGTATTAGGGAGTAGTTAAGATTTATTCTGGTGCCTTAATTGGAGGACTGAGGAAGTCAAGTGATTTGATTCTCCAGAACTTCAAAATCAATGTTGTTTTAGCAGGTTTTATTGACTGGAAGATGAAATCTGATAATGACTGAAGATAAGAAAGGGAGGTCAGGGCCTGTAATGTCCCCGTCGGTGCTGGCAGCGAGTGCAGAGCCGGACCGAGCCCTGGCTCGGGTTTGGCCCGGCTCAGACCGGACAGGGCCTGCCTTGGGCACAGCCCGGCCCCGCTCCCGTGTGTCCGGCAGGGCAGGGGGGCTCGGGGGCTGCTCGGGGAGGCGATGCCCAGACCTGCACTTTGCGGAGCCAGTGCCCTGCGGGGGCGGGATGGGTCCCCGCGGGATGGGTCCCCGCCCGGATGCCCGCTGTGCCCGCGCTGGCCGCAGACAGGGTTTATCGCATGCTCGGTTTGTATTTACGGGCTTCCCCGTGGCTCCCCCACGCACAGAGAGGCGGCTGGAGCTGCTCCGCCTCTCTCGCTTGCCCTGCAAGAGCGGCAGCAAATCACTCGGGGAAGTTTCGCGGCGGCTCAGGAGCAGCGCTGGAGGTGATGCCTTAGGTTTTAACTCTTCAAGTTCTGCATCGCCCAGTGTGTAACTCGGAAGTCTCTTGTAGCTCGTTAGTTGCTCTCTTAGGCCAGATAGACACAACAAAGCTTCTCTGAGCTTGCTATTCAAGGACACTCAGACTGTCCTAGGCCTAAAAGTGTAAACTGGGGCTGTGAGAGAGGTGGAGAAATTGAAGAAATTACATCATTAGCTAAAGTTTTAATTGGCGAATTTGTGCTGATATGCAAATGGACCAAACCTATAAAAGTACGAAGAACTCGTGACTTGTCCATCTTGGAGTCCATTTTGGAAGCAGCCTCTGGCTCCCCAGGGTGCACCTTTGAAGGCCTCTCAAATAAATCCCTGCCTTTATTCTCTTACTCCTGTCTAGTCTGTGTTTCTAGGTAGCCGGACGAGGCATCAAAGGCAGCAATAACCAGGCTCAGGGTTTTATCCTGTTCAAACGTATTTAGTAAAGTTACAAAGCCACACTGGTGTCTGCGGGTCGCTAACTTCTGTCAGGCCATGGATGAGTTAAACATGTGAGCTGATTTGGGCTTAAAACTCGGGTTTTTCTCCCCCTGTAATATTCCAGATTGCTTTCAGTTTGAGTACCCCAAATGAAGCTGCTGATAGGGAGCTCTGAATAATTCAGAGTGAATTGCGGTGTTATCTCTGAGGTATGACTGACATGTGGGAGGTAATTTCAGAGTTAACTTGGAACTGGGAATGAGGAATGGGAGCTGCGGTGGGATGGTGAAGGGCAAGGGAGCACTTTGTCAAACCGCACTGGAGAATGCTTTGGATATTGCTGTAAATTGTCACCGAAGCATCTGATTTGAGATGGAGATTTGGTTTATTCTTACAATAAAAAGGCAGTGTTAGATAATTAAGAGAGAAGCTCTTCCCTGATGCTCTGGATTAGCGTTGATGCACACGGGTACCTCGCAAAGATATGGGGGATCATAGAACGACTGGCATTTGGCAGGTCCTAAAATGATAGACTCTTTGTAATTAAATCTCATTTAAATGAGTACCTAAATGATCTTGTATTGTGGGATTACCCATTCCCAGTTTAGCATAACAATAACCGCCCATCTGTGTGTCACAGAGCCCAAGGATTGCGTAAAGCAGTGCCGGGGTAGGAATTATGATGCACTGGGCAGTTGCCGTGGCAACGGTGTGTTCTAATTGTGGTACACTAGTAGCAACAAGAACTGGCTGGCTCAAGTCACTGAGTTAATTAAATGCGAACTCGCACGGCTCTGAAGGAATATTAGAGAAAATTAACACCTCCCAGTGCCCCCTGTAACACGGGAATGGCTTCTCGGAGATAATGCCAGCCCTTTCCACGTTCCTGGTGCGTCTCCTGCCCAGTGTTCTCCCGGGGGATGAGGAGGCGCTGGCCGAGGTGTGCAGGGGTCAGGGGAGCCCTCTAGAGCAGGGCACTGCTGGGTGTTGGGGCGCGCGGCAGGAACCCCCGCGCTGGGCAGGGGAGAGGGGCTGGCACAAACCTGGCTGCGCTCACACAAGCCTCAAAAGGCCAGCTGCACCCAGGGAGCTGCTGCTGTTTGCTGGCAGAGTTTAAGGATGAACTGTTTGGGTTCATCCTTGTGGCAGGGACATCTGAGCTGTTGTCAGCAGCCGTATGTGGGTCCAGCCTCTGTGGGGCTTGGGCTGCTGCCCACACCCCATGTCTGACCCTTTTTATTGAGTGTTTTGAGGCTTAAATTGCTTTTCTTTTACTCAAGGAATTATTTTCCTTGTGCCAGGGTTTTAACTCCTCGTGGTGGTTGGTCAGGGACAAAGGCTTTGCTGCCTTATCCAGGAATCTTCCATTCTTTTGGGCAGCTCTACCACACTCCCTGTTCACTTGTCATCCTCCAGAAAATTAAATCATTTTCACAGAATGGGCGGGAAGGACCTTAAAGCCCATCCAGTGCCACCCCTGCCATGGGCAGGGAGGGACACCTTCCCCTGTCCCAGGTTGCTCCAAACCCTGGCCTTGGACACCTCCAGGGATGGGGCAGCCACAGCTCCTGTGGCCATGCTGACAAATAAATAAATTAATAAATAACTCAGTTATAAGAATAAATGAACTGCTGACTGCTCTGGGTACTTGACTGCAGCCTTTAGTCCCCATGCACATTCCACACTCCATACCCAGCACCGTGGTGGCAAAGGACATGTCCAGCCATAACAAGTTTGTTTCTAAGTAGCCAAAGCAATATGTAAATGCTCTGGTTTAAATAATAATTACATTATCATTTCAAAAGTCAGTGGAAAACTGGCTTGCTTCACGTATGTATATTTGTCAGTGCTTTTTGTTGCCAGTGTTCTACTCCAAAGGTCTTTAAAGAGAAGTAATAAGTGTAGGATTATCCTTTCCCTCTCCCCCTCCTTCCCTGACACCGGCTTGCACTTCAAATTCCCCTGAAGGTCTCCAAGCAGAATTAGATCTTACTTTGTATGCAAATATATGGAATATATTCTCAATATGGGCCTGGGTCAAACTTCACTGACATTGAAAGACTCCAGCTGACTTTTTGGGATTTGTAGTGATGGGAGAAGTGAGGCGACTGCAGTCAGTGCTGGGCACGGGCAGGGCTGGGGCCATCGGTCACTTCTTGGGCATTAGCTGGGCAACGAATTTTTTGTGGGATTGGTTTGAGGTTCTGCACACTGGTTGAGCTGGGCATATACTGGGAAGAAATACTGGGAATAATGGTTTGCCTCAGTGTAAAGGGCGGTGGTGGAGTCACCCTCCCTGGCTGTGGCACTTGGGGCACTGGTCTGGGTGACAAGGTGGGGAGCAGCCAAAGGCTGGACTCGATGGTCACAGGAACCCCACAGGAACCCCACAGGAGGTCTTTTCCAACCTCAGTGGTTCTGTGATTGAACAGGGCTGGACAGAGACTCCTTCCCCTCAGGCAGGTGGAGACTGCTCTGAGGGAACCCTAAAGGAGGGCAGGAGTGTGTCAATGAAGTGCATGCTCCCAGAAATGAATACCCTGGAGTGGCCAAACCAAGAGGAAATTGTACGGATCCTCCAGACGTTTCCCCAGCTGGTGACAGCAGCGACTCCCGAGGCTGTGTGAGGAGCAGCTCCACACTGCGCTGTCGGGGTGCAGCCCCGAAGGGTTGGCTGCACAAACCCAGAGCGTGGGGTCAGAATGGTGTGGTCATTGAAGATACCACACCCAGCTGTGCGGGGGAATAAGTTTTGTTCTTCTAGGAAGGCCAGAGGATTTCAGTTTGGCTTGGGAAGGTTTGAGGTCAGTTTTTGTGAGCCTGCTGTGTCGGGAGATCAAGGATGTTCAGTTGTTGAAGCAAATGGAAGCAAAGGGAATTTATTAACTGGAGTGTCTCAGAAAAAGAGCAGTTTCATCTCAGAGAAAGCCTTCCAAGTGGGCCAGGCTGGCTGGATATAAATCAAACATTCATATGGCTGGATCAGAAGTAGAATTGGAGTGAAAGGACAGAAAAAAGGTGTTGCAGCTTGCTCTGTAAGATGAACCTTCTGTGGGGATCTCTGCTCTTTGTTAGGGGCATGGCCTGGGCTGAAATACCTGGGGTTTCATCCTGGCAGGACTGCAGATGGACAGCTCAGGAAAGCCTGAGTGTGATGGGCACTTGATTGTAGCTCGATTTGAACCCCTGTCCTGGGGCTGTCCTGCACTGCTGGCCTGGATCAACCCCTCTTGTAAGGCTGGCTTAAGGCTTGACTCACTCCTTTTGCAGTGTTTTCTCAGTGTTACCTCACTGTGTGTGATTGGGGAACTCTAACAATGCTTGTGTTTATTCTGGATTGTGGATTTAATTTTGCAAGACCTGAATACCCTTAAGTGAGAAGGCTGCTTGCTGCCATAACATGTGGCTGAGCAATTTACTGGGCAGTAAAACAAAACTGCAACCCCCAGACTGGTTAAAGAGCCCAAGAGGAGAGAGAACCATCAGGGCGTTCGTGCCTCTCCTTTCCAGGCTGTGAATAATTTTGGCAGCATTTTTCAGCGCTGTCAAGGCAAAGCTGCAGCTCCCGGGGGCTGCACTCGCAGAGTTCCCATTGCCATGACAACCTCGGGCACATCCAGGAGCTGCTCCAGGAGCTGCTCTGGCTCTGAGCCCGGCCTGGGTGGGACCTGCACGGTGGCCCAGGAGCCCCTTGTGCCACACCCACCCTGCTACCTCACCTGCCCTCTCTGATGGAGTGTCCTGGGGGTGAAGAGCCAACCTGAGAGCCAACGGGGCTTTCAGAGCTCCTGCTGATGGCTTTCCATCGTGCTGTTCCTTAGAGGATGGTTCCTTATGCTTTGAGATGCTTCCTGCCTTGCCTTGCTCGTGCAGCTTCCAAAAGGCTCTGTGCAGAGGATGGCAGAGGAATGTTTGATCCTGCAGACATGTGTCCCTGTAAGTTACAGCAATGACTTTGGACTATTCCAAATATTCCAGAGTCAATTCCTTCCCATGTCCCCCCTAGCCCTGCCCTCTGCAGTGGGAAGCCACGCCCCCTTATCCTGGCACTACATGTTCTTCCCGAAACTTTGGGGTTTCTCACTCCAGGGAAAGGCACCTCCAGTGTGGGATGACAGAGAAACCTGAGTGTTACTGCAGCTTTTCCAAGGAAACCTAAACACCACTCCAGGTTCTCCAAGGAAACCTAAACATTACCCCAGGTTCTCCTGTCTTGAGTACTAACTGCCAGCACTTCTTTTGCTCTGATGGAGACTTCTGGGCCTGGTGGCCAGAGAGGTTTGCCTGAACACATGATCAGCATGAGGTTAACCATCTAAAGTTGGTTTTTTTAAAAAAATACCTTTCTATTCTTCGGGATTTTCTGGCTATTTATTAGCTCCATATATCCTGGAGGACTGCAAAGTGAAATTCTAGAGCACTGGGCAGCTTCTCAGCGAGCCAGATTCTTCAGAACTGATTTATTATGCATGACCATTTCTGAAGGCCATCGCATTTTGAGTTGACCATTTCCTTGCCCATCTGTGCGTTCACTTACACACACATCAACGTGCACTTTGTCTCTTTATAATCAATACCTTGCACTGATACTCCTCCATCTTAGGTAAATGGAATTGTCTCAAAATCCTTTGACTTGAGTTTATTTTCTGTTCTGGGATGCTTTAATAATTTAAGAAACGTGGCAAGAGAGCTTTGCCTGGTGTTCACTGAGCAGCTGCTGGGTAAGGAAGCAGGGTGTGTGGGGGGAGGCTGCCTGGGCTCCGTCCTTACAAGCAACATTTGATCCTGGGAATATTTCTGGGAAGTTCAGGGCCCAGTCAGGACTTCCTGCTGTGCTGGCTGGCCATGGCTGATCTGATGGAATGCTTTAGAAGCTTCCACTGCTTCTCTCTTGAAACTGAGGATGGGGACTTTGGTACTTGCAGATGTTCGTGACTGCAGGGCTTGGAGCAACCTGGTCTAGGGGGAGGTGCCCACTGGGGACACCATGTGCCCCAGGAGCCATCCCAGTGCCACAGTCCAGCACCGTGCAGTGCCCCCCATCTTGGAGAGACACAGCCCTGGGGTCTCACTATTTTCCTCAAAATCTCAAACCGAGGGTTGCAGGGTTGTTTTTTTTCTCCTTTTACATTGAATTATTCAATAGTTGAAGTGAGTAAAATTAAAGATTTCTAGACTGGTGACGTTTGGAATATAAGAAGGATAGCAAAATCTGTTTCATTTGAACTCTAATCTCTGGTCATGTATAAAATGAATAAAATGCAGTAAGTGTGGAGAAATATGATTTACAGCAGCAGCCAGAGTCTGGCTCTGAATACCCGAAAATGCCAAGATTGTGTGTCAGTCAATTTAGCAGTGCAGTGGCGAGGGGGAGCAGTGAAATGAAGGCTTTCTCTTTTTTCCTTTCCTTTTTTTTTTTTGTTTTTTGGAAGAAGTGACAGATGAAGAATTATTTCTGGCTCAAAAAAGGCAAGTGCTCAGCCCATGAGAGAGGGAAAAGCCATTATTTTAATAATAGAAGTTGAGGATGTACATTACTTCTGCTGCACTTTGTGTTTGTCTCTTTTAGTGATGTGTAACTTATTTTAGAGCTATGATCACAAACAGGAATGCCAAGCAAGAGATGTTAGACGGTTCTGAGGACTGATAATGGGATTTCTGGAGCTCTTCCCTCTGGCTGTGCCTGAAATCCAGCCAAGTCCTGCTGTGGCTGAAATTTCTGATCACCTGCAGACCCTTTGGTGAGCCAGCAGCAGGGATGTGGAGGTCTCAGGACACTCCTGGTGTGGGCAGACCTGCACTGGGTACCGGCCCAAGGCTGGGATCCCGTGGGGAAACTTCATCCATTTCAGTTTCTGTCCATCACCTGTGGACATCTAATCAGCAGGGAAGAAAAATCAGGAGAGGGACATGCAGCTGTTTTGTGTCCTCTCCCTGTGCAGGACAGGGATCACAGCCTCTGGATGTGCCTCTGGCTGCCCACCCCTGGATCCACCGTGGGACACAGGATCCTCATCCCCAGCCAGGGACAGCAGAGTGCAGAGCTGTGCTCCGTGTCCAGGGGCACAGAAAGGAGCAGATGAACCCAAAGGGAGACAGAACTTCTCCTGTTCAGTGGTGGGGACACACAGCCCTCGCTCCAAACCCCCTGTCCTTGCAGGATGGCTTGTTCCTGGCACTCCCTTGACTCTGCCGAGTTTCCATTCAAGGACAGTGAAATCCAGCAGTCAGTTCCAGGGAGGCACCAACTCCAAACACCTTTAATCCCCTGTTGGCCTGAGCCAGGGCCAGCACTGTCCTTTTCTTGGCTGAGCCAAGAAAATTCCAAGTGATTCCAAGCAGTTCCTGGGCACCTTTGCTGTCTCTGTACCTGCTACAGAGAGCCAGGGCAGCTCTTTTTGCAGCAGGTGAGGGGTCTGCTGGATATTGTCTGTATGAACCGTTTGCCTTGTGGGGTCGCCTCTGACACTGCTTCAGTTCCTGTCAGCCATCAGATGCTGTTTGAAAGCAGCACTTGCTTTTCCATTGCTGCTCTCTCCAATTATCTGGCTAATTTAATTTCCTTCTAGATAAGCTGTTAGAGTTTCTCTCGCAGGCTGGAGGGACAAAATTCCTCCTCTTCTGCATCTGCATCAGAACCCTCAGAGCAAGTGCTTCAGCATTTGCTATTTTGAATTATCACACAAGTTATAGATACAAGCCATAAACGTTTATTTTTGGTGCATGCAAATTTCTTGCATAAGGAAGTTCCTAATATAAGAGAACAAGCTGTATAAGATATTTAGCTGGAATAACCAGGATATTTAAAATACAGACATTCACTTCAAGTCTCCTCCACACATTTGCCTGTGAACCACAGGCTGAAAAACTTGATGTGCTGGGTGCTCTTGGGACATGAAAATGAAAGGTGGCTCTGACAAGGTGACATCAGAAGGAACAGTTTCACCATGCAGGCACAGGGAATTGGGAATTGGTCCTTTCAATCCTATTTACTCCATCCTGGCTGCCTTTGCACATGGCCTTTGCAGGTGGGAATCTCTGGGAATATGACTGAATTTTCCTTTTGATGGCTGAGCCTTCTGCTGCAAGGAACATGCTGGGATACGATCCATCACACCATTCCTGCATCCCGGGCTGTGCAGCGCTGCCACAGGGGCTGGGACATGATCTTGCCCTCAGCAAGTTGGTCTTTTAGATGCTTCTATTTGAGGAATTCTTGTTTTGTTGGTATAGATTGGATATTGGGAAGGAACTGTTCATCCACTATGAGGGTGGAGAGGCCTTGGAATGGGTTTCCCAGAGCAGCTGTGGCTGCCCCTGGATCCCTGGCAGTGCCCAAGGCCAGGCTGGACGGGGCTGGGAGCAGCCTGGGACAGTGGGAGGTGTCCCTGCCATGGCAGGGGTGGCACTGGGTGGGCTTTAAGGTCCCTTCCCACCCACCCCAGTCTGACATTCTGTCATGTGCAGCCCATTCCCTGAGCCTGGCCAGGAGCCCTGGGGTTCTTTGGGCACTCAAGTAATGCCAGGCTGCACAACAACCACCAGCCACTGAAGGGACATCTTCTGACGCTAAAATCCCATCCTTCCCTTCAGTGTCACCTTTCATATAATTGCCAAGCACAGGATTTTTAATTAGATGGTGTGAATGATTCCCTGACATCCCACAGCCATCCCACAAAGGCTCTTAGCCTGCCCTGCTATTCCTGCTGTAAGAACTGTGATCAGCACAGCTCCTGCAATTGGTTTATCCAGCGTCCCTTGGGCAGCATTCCTTGTCGCTTGTCAAACTTCCTGAGCATCAGCTTTCCACAGGGCTGCTGTCCCAGCTGGCTCTGGGTTGGTTTCTGACAGATTGCCGACACCTCAGCGCGGGGATGTGGCTGTGTTCCACGGGCAAGTGCACACTGAGGGGCACAGGAGGGCAAATATCCGTGAATATCCCACATAAAATCATCACAGGTTGGGTTGGGAAGGACCTTAAGGATCCCCTTGTTCCAAGCCCTGGCTGCCGAGCCGGGCTGGGACAGGGCTGGCAGGGCTCCTCCCCACTGCTGTTCCCATTTCCCTGCGCAGTCCCGTGGAAGGACACGGCTGTCTGGGCAAAACTGCCCTGCCTGAACCTTCATCAGTCACCTTGTCTGAGGGAACGGGAACCGTGCTTGCATGGACAGATGGGTGTGGGGTTTCCAGCAGGGCACAGTGCTCCTGAAGGAGGGGTTGTGCTGCAGGACCCTCACCCACCCACTGGACACCAAAATGTCTGAGGACACATTTGCATTCAGGTCCTTTCACTTCTCGTGCTGTTGCAAACACATAATGCGGGGGAAACTAATTTTAATTTTTATTAAAAAGTATTTCTCATTCTTATATTTGCACAACATAATGTAGAGAATGAGATAGAATCTTCAGATGACCTGGAAAAGCCTTCTGGGAGATTTATAAACTGTCTGCTTCATCTGTAAGAACATTTGTTTTAATTCCTGTATAAAAGTGAGATAAATTGGCTTGTAATAGCACGAGTCCAAAAATATCTCAAGTTACCACTTTATTTCCATATTGCAACATAACACAATTCAGTGCATAATTAGAAAGCTGAATTAGAAAAGAGGAGCAGTTGCTCCTGATTAGACTGAAGGCAAAGCTTTAGCCTACAAAAAGGATTTCTGACTCCAAAAGGGACTTTTCAAAGCTCTGCAGCTCTGAGTGAAGTTGTTACATAAACAGTAAGTTCAGTTCTTCTGGCCCAGCAGCTGGAAGTCTCTCCTGCCTGGCAAAGACAGAGGCCTGATCCTGCAGTGTTTTGCTTCCCGGAGAAATCCCAGTTCCTGCAGAATCAACCACTGATGTGTTTTGTTCTATAAAAATTGTGTGTATTCCAGACCAGTCCAATTTTCTCTCAAGGTCTTGAAGGTAATTTCTGTGATTTGCATGAATAAAGCAAGAATCTGGAAAACATAAAAATCTAAAATTCAAATGGAAATCACTTATGTAAAAGAAGTGATAAAATCTAGGTGCTTTTGCATGTGAATGATGTCCTCAGGGTTGGGTTTTCTCCAGTGCCTGCTTCAAAGTCGGTGCGTTTGCAACGCAGTGTGTGAAGTTGAAATTTGTCAAAATTCAGAGTCTGCTTGAGAGAGGAGGAGATTTGAGTGAGGGTGACCCTTCAGAGTGACTTGGTCCTTCTGTCATAGCAGATGTGGCTTCATGCCCTCCAGGGGAGTGGTCCTGGGAGACCACCAACATGTTGGTTTTAGAAAGCCTTGATTTCCACTGGCAACACTTCCAGTCACAGAAGGCACCCCAAAGCCCACCCAGTGCCACCCCTGCCCTGGGCAGGGACACCTCCCACTGTCCCAGGCTGCTCCAAGCCCCGTCCAGCCCGGCCTTGGGCACTGCCAGGGATCCAGGGGCAGCCCCAGCTGCTCTGGGCACCCTGTGCTAGGGCCTGCCCACCCTCTCAGGGAACAATTCCTTCCCAGTATCCCATCTGACCCTGCCCTCTGGCAGTTTGAATCCATTCCCTGTGTCCTGTCCCTCCAGGCCCTTGTAAATGCTCTCTCTCCATGTTTCTTGTAGCTTCTTCAGGCACTGCAAGGCCACAGTTGTGTCACCCCAGAGCCTTCTCCCCTCCAGGCTGAATAAGCTCCATCCCAGTTCTCATTCATGTCAAGTTGGAGCATCTCTCACTAAATCTGCATCTTAATTTCTTAATTGAATCTCAGGTTTGGGAGCTGCCAGGTTCAGCAGTCAACTGTAAAAGGCACGCATGAGTTATTAGAGTCTCATTGTCAGTTAAATCTGATCCTTTGTACTTTAAGTCACCCATTTGCATTCATCTAAAATGCTTCCCGAGAATTTATCAGAAGAAGTGAAATAAGAAATGAAATAGTTTCACGTAAACTGCATTTTTATGTCTGACTGGTAAAACCACAAAGCAGAGATAAAACACATAAAACTGAGGCTCTGCATAATAAGCATATCTATTAGTTTCCCTTATCTTTACGCTGCTCCCATTTGTCATGAGAAGCTTTGTGTGTCACTCATCCCTCCTTGTTCTACAAACGCTCTTTTCTCCCTTGCCTTTTATCTCCCATCAGCGTTTGCAAGGTGGGAACTCGGCTGGCAAGGTGCTGCAAAGACCCCTTTGATTAAATAATCATTTCACCTTCAACCCCTTCTGAGCCGGAGAAATAAAAATGAATACCTGAGGTACTGCTGGGTGCAGCCTTTGCAGCAGCCCAGGATTAAGGGGAAAGTGTTGGATCAGAGGATCCCCAGGGTGAGGCAGCTCCCAGCAAGGCCAGTTCCCCACTGGGGCAGCCCCTGGAACACAGGAGGCTCTGGCTGCAGCGTGTGCCCAGGGAGGGCCTGGCACTGGTGCAGAATGCCCCTAATTAAAGGTACAGAAGGGAGTGACAGAGGTGTGGGGGCCACCTCGCTGTGCCACCTGCAGGGACAGCCAGCAGCAGTGTCAGGGGCACCTCGAGTGTTTTAGGGTTTGGTGTGGAGGCTCTGAAAGCTCCCCCAGAGGTGGCTTTAGGACACCGTGAGGGCAAGTCTGGAGGCATTTGTGTTGTTCTCAGAGTTTTTCCATCAGAAGTTCAGACTGATGAGCACTGAATGGGAGGAGAAGAGGAAATAGTGTTCTGAAGCAACCAGCCTCAGTGTGTGATGGTTTTCCCATCTCTCTGGATTTCCTGTATATTTAATTTCTGAAGAGGATCTGCAGAGATGCTGCTGCCTCTTCAGCTCCCTCACACTTGTATTGTGCCGTCTCTGTGCCTTTTAATTGTGCTGAATCCTCTTAAGTCATGAGAATTGTTCTGGTTTATCTGTTACGTGTGTCCTCTGAAAAGACAGTTTAAAAAAAAGGGGGTAAAAAAGGCTTTTCTACCCCTGCATATTTGCAGAGTACATTTTAAAATCCCTGTGGTTTCTTTGAACACTCATCTCAGTACCTGTTCTCTTACTTGAAAATATTTTTTCAAAATACCGAGCACAGCTGAATGTCACGAGCACAGAAATTGTTGTGTACCCTCTGCAGAGTTATTTCAGTGAACTGTAGAGAATTAAAGTACCATAAAAACAAGAAAATCCCACCGTCCTCAAATGTTTTTAAGTCAGAAATTTCTACTAACCTGTTATTACAGTTCCTCTTCTATAACTTACAGCTCAGCTAAACCTTAATTTATATCAGAATTATTTTGATCCAAATCTGATCTGCACTCTTTGAATAAATGAACAAAAGCTGTGCCATAACTTGCTGTGGGAATTGTGTTAAGGCCACTGAAAGTCTCCAGCACTGAGGCTGTTGGTGGATCAGGCAGGGGATTGGTGTGGGACATCATGGTGGCTGCAGTGCAAAGGTCTCAGCTCACACATGTTCACTGCAAACTGGTTAAAAATCGGTGTGAAATGGGTGTTTGTGTCTGAACTGCTGCAGCCTGGCCAGGGCCATGGTGTGTAACGTGCAAACTGGTTAGAAACCCCTTTACAGTGGGTATTTGTGTTTGAAGTGCTGCAGCCTCCCAGCCTGCGGTGTGTAACCTGTGTCTGTTGTCCCGTAGCTCTACATCCAAACCACCACGCTCACCATCTCCATGAATCTGAGCGCGTCGGTGGCGCTGGGGATGCTCTACATGCCCAAGGTTTACATCATCATCTTCCACCCCGAGCTGAACGTGCAGAAGCGCAAGCGCAGCTTCAAGGCCGTGGTGACGGCGGCCACGATGTCCTCGCGGCTGTCCCACAAGCCCAGCGACCGCCCCAACGGCGAGGCCAAGACCGAGCTCTGCGAGAACGTGGATCCCAACAGTGAGTACCGGGGTCTGCAGCACCCGCCGGCCCGGGCCTTCACCCTGCTTGCTCTGCTCCATCACGGGGTTTGCAGCTCTCGTGCGTTTTTTAGATTCTCTATTTTTATCTCCAGTTCTTGGGCGGTGCCGTTCGGCGGCAGCACCTCACGAGGTGTTTGGAGCTGTGAGTGACTCGTGCTCCCCCTGCTTTCCCTCTGTGGGTGAGGGCTCAGCACACCCCTGGGCACAGAACCCTGCAGCCCGTGTCCAGCTGGCCCCGGCAGGGACAGGATCCCAGACAAGCACCAAACTCATTGGTAACTCTGCTAACCTGAGTTTTCATCCTGGTTCTTGCAAAGTTGCTTTGCAAAAATCTCACAATCCCTGAAGATTCCTATTTAGGGATTTTATCTGGTCTTAATGCAAATCTTGCCACCGATTTAAAAGGAAAATAGATGGCAAAGACACTTCTAGTTTCCTTAATGTGCATAGCAGTGGATAGCACAGCACGAAATTACAGACTGAGGCCATCAAATTTGATTTGCATTTGAATCTGGAGGGAGCTGAGGAAGGAGACAGCTGCACAACTCCACAGCACACTGCAAAGTTTTGGGCACGTCTGCAGTTTTCGTGAGAAACCAGATCTGAATGTGGAGAAATGCCCTTTCCCTGCCCGTGCTCCACTCATCCATTTGCTGCTGGAATCCCTGCCACTTCTTGTCGGTTAACTGCTGCTGGAATTTGTGCCTCAGAGCAGCAGCTCTGCTGTCAAAGCAGAGTGGGAACAGGCAGCAAATCCCTGACACAGCACTCTTCCTCCCCTGCTCACCCCTGCGGGATTTTTCTGTGATGTCTGATCATGCAGGTGTACAAAACACATTCCAGCTGGAAAAACTAAATTTGTCTTTGGAAGCTGGACTGGGGTGCTGACATGAGAGAGGGAGGAAATGGTTCTCACAAACTGAGGACTGCATTAGGCCTCTTCCAGCTGTACTGGGCAGAGCCTGAGTGCAGGAGGAAATAAATGGAATTCCTGCACTGGGGTGTTACCGAGTGACACTCGGGGTCCTCTGCCAAGGCAAATTTCAGGAAGGGAAGGAAGGAAAAGAGAATTCGAAGGCCAGCTGGGCCAGGGCAGGGCAGTGTGTTGCTGGTGCACTTCACTAACTACCGTTTGGATCGACTGAGCTGAAATTAGTTTCTCCCCTACAAAACCCAAAATGTAAAAATTTCATCCCAAAACCTGAGCAAAGAGAAAACCACCCAAGCTGTGATGCTGCAATGTGCCCTGTGGGAAGCGCAGCCTGGGGCCTTCCCACCCTGGGATCCCCTCCTGGTCTCATTCTCCTGTGCTGCATCTTATTGCTGGTTTCAGACTTCTGAGAATATTTTCCCCTCCCACCAAAGAACAGCCAGATTTTTCTTTGGGAAGGAAATATTTTTACTAAAAATAAATACTGCCCACTTAACCCCCAAGATTCTGGTCAAACACCCCAATTTTAGTCCAGGGCTAGAGACCAGAATATGTTTTTAGGAGGCAGAAGGGGCAGAGGCCCCTGGCTTGCCCAGATGTGCCACTTTTGCCTTGAGCCTTCACTCAGTGGGATTTTAAAGCACATAAATGTATTTGTTAGGAAATGTGCAGTCTCTAAGTTTCTGGTTTATAAACCAAGTACTTGGCTTTTAGTTCTTTTTTATGGTTTGTGAAATACCTATTTTTTAAAACATTTTCATTGTTTATACAGAGTTCCATCTGTTCATAGTCTCAGCTGCACCTAGCACTACTCATTCATTCCCCAGGTCTGTGTGTTCATACAAATTATTAGAAAATCAAATGAAGTAAACTTCTGCTGTACTTAAAAGTTTTTGGGTACATAAGTCCCAGCATAACTGCTACAGTCACTGTCCTATAGCATTGATTAGGTTATTGGTCAACCCCCTGATCAGGCAGCATTGATGAATGTGTATAAAAGTAATTCATTGAACACCTGAACTGAGGGGGTTTTTTCTTAATTTTGAATATTCTGCTGAATAGAAGTTGTTTACAGTTCCATTTTTAGGTGGAAAAAAATGAAATTTGTATTAGTGAGCTTAAAAAAAGTTGCAACATCCAAGCAAAACTCCTCAAACTTAATTTTCAGTGAAATTTTGAGTATGGTGTCCATACATAAAAATGGGTTTGAAGTTTTTATAGCAATTTCACTTTAAAAATATTTTATACTGTGAATAGGGAAATTTCCAGAGTTTTACCAATCAGAAAATAGGGAGTGTGAATTACAGATTGCCCTGGATGCATCTTGGAGCAATTTTTTAAAAAATCTCAAATATCTTCTTTCAAAAGAAAACCAAAGAATGTCTTTTCAGTGTTTCTTTGTGAAATTGGCTTTGCTTCCCTTGGGATGGCCCTGCTGGCCTCTGGCTGTGGGGCGGGGGGTGCCCGGTCCCCCAGGACTCTGACCAGGGCACAGGGTTTGGTTGTTGGAGCCATGCAAGGCTCCTCTGGAGCTCAGGGAGGCAGGAGCAGGGGAAATTCCTGGAGAGGATCAAAACCAGGTGCTGGCGTGGCTCAGCTCTCATGGTGTGCAAGTACAGTTGGGGTTTCCAGTTTGATTTTCTGTTGTGTCTCACGGGGCTGGTGCTGTTGCTTGCTCGGATGCTGGATGCTGGAGCTGCCATTTCTGTTGGAAAGCCATGAGTGTTTCCTATGTCCTGAGACCCAGGGAGCACCAGCACGGGATCCATGTACCTCCAAACACTGGAAATTTGGGGACTGAGCCCAGATTTATGGCCTGGCCTACCCACAGGCCACAGTCAAACCAAAAGCAAAATGTGGGTGGTCTTCAAGAGAAATTGCCTTGAAAAAATCTCCAAGTTTTAGTAGACCTTTAAAAGAACAGAGCAGCTGTGGCTGCCCCTGGATCCCTGGCAGTGCCCAAGGCCAGGCTGGATGGGGCTTGGAGCCCCCTGGGACAGTGGGAGGTGTCCCTGCCCATGGCAGGGGTGGCACTGGATGGGCTGTATGGTCTCTTCCAACCCAAACCCTTCTGTGGTAATGAACTGAGGATGTGCATGTCAAGCTGGAAGTCTGTGAACCGTGTGAGTGGCTTCGCAGGAGCAGGTGATCCTCATCCTGTGGGACCACTGCACACAGCTCTGCAGCAAGCTGCTGGAATTTAGGCTCAGAAAAAAATGTGCAGAGCACTTGTGAGAGCTGGGCTCAGACACTGGGCGTTTGGAGCGAGTCTAAAAGAAGACACTGAGTAACATGAGAGGAGAATTACTTGAAATGCAGTGACCTCATCTCCCACCCATCAGGCGAACAGGGACTCACTGTGTTACACATTTCCTTGGGATCTCTGGCAAATCAGAACTTTCACAAGCTTAGCTCCCCAGCCACACCGTGGGAGGGCTTTCATGCTGAATGGGATATATTAAGGCCAAGCTTTCCAATCTATTTAGGAAAACTCTCTTAATCATTCCTGTTTGCCATCTGGCATGTGCCTGCTGTCACTCACTGCACGGCTTTCCCTGCTAGCGCACGTTTGGGATCAGCAGGATTTGGTGCACAGCAGCTCCTGTCCCTGGGATGAGTTTGTTGTGCTCTTGTGTGTCTTTGGGTGAATTTCACACTGTCTGGGAAGATGTTTCTCATGGAGCCTGAGGTGGAGCAGGCAGGGAGTGCCCTCCTGGGCTGTCTGCTCCAGTTTCTGCTGCAAGAGCTCAGTGTCAGACTGGGAGAGAAATGTTGGAACCTCCAGCCCATACTAATATTGAGATTTACATGTAATTATTCCTTTTCCCAAGCAGCCTGTTTTAATTCCTGGCCCTAGCCAACAGAGTGACAGGAAATCAGGCGATCAGCAGTGTGGTTGTGTGGTGATGAGGAGGTGATGCCTCTCAAGGGCTGGATGAGCAGTGTTTGCTTTCATGGAGCCACAGAATGGTTGGGCTGGGAGGGACCTCTGAGCTTGCACTCACCCAGGCTGCTCCAAGCCCCCTCCAGCCCAGCCTGGGACACTTCCTCTTTTAGCAAGGAAGTGGAACTTCCCTGGCAGCTGGTTGAGTTTTCCTAGGGAACACCCCAGGCACCGTGTCCATGTTCCCTGTGCTCCCCGTGGTGCTTTCCCGTGTGCTGCCAGCCCCGCTCCATCCCAACAGCAGCCAGGGCACTGCGTGTCCATCCTCACCTCCCTCCAGCCACGAGAGTGGACACTGGCTGCGTGGTCCCCATGGGGAATCTGGATGGTGCCTGTGGATCACAAACATCTCCTGCCTCAGACTGCAACTGCTCCCGTGCTGTGTTTGTGTGTCCATCCCTCCTCATCCTCCCATGCTCTGTTTGTGTGTCCATCCCTCCTCATCCTCCCATGCTGTGTTTGTGTGTCCATCCCTCCTCATCCTCCCATGCTCTGTTTGTGTGTCCATCCCTCCTCATCCTCCCATGCTGTGTTTGTGTGTCCATCCCTCCTCACCCTCCCATGCTCTGTTTGTGTGTCCATCCCTCCTCACCCTCCCATGCTCTGTTTGTGTGTCCATCTCTCCTCATCCTCCTGTGCTGTGTTTGTGTGTCCATCCCTCCTCATCCTCCCGTGCTCTGTTTGTGTGTCCACCCTTCCTCACCCCTAACATCACTGAGCTCATGGGGCCTCTTCACCCTTCCTGAGGAAAACACTAAAATGGTGTTGATGATGCCAAGGAACCTGTGAGTGACTCTGTGGCTGAGCAGGGACAGGGGGGTCTGAAACTACAGCCAAAACATCCCAGAGCTGGTTCAGGGGAGACGAAGGAAAAGTCTGCTTAGCCAGCCCTGCTCCTCTGTGAGCAGCTGCTCCCGTGGTTGGAGGTACCTGCGCTCCCTGACCTGCTTCATTCGGTGTGACCAGAGCTGATTTCCTGTGCTGGTGCCTCTCAGCTTTCCAGGGCCCCACTCTGAGTGAGATGAACGGCAGGGCCTCACGGCAGGGCAGGCTGTGAGCGTTCCTGGTGCCCAGACCCATCCTACATACAATGTATTTACTTTCCCTGTAGACTCCATACCAGCAGTAAGAAAGAGTGTTCAAAAGTCTGTTACTTGGTACACTCTTCCACCTACTGTATAGCTTTTGCCTGCTTTCCAAAAAGGTAAGGAAAATCGAGCTTTTATTATTTTATTCTCGGATGATGATGATGATGATGATTATGACTCTTATTATTATATACATAATTATATGTTCATTAGTGCAGCTGTGTTAAAACAAATATCTAACTTAAAAATTGTTCACAAACCCGTTACCGAAAGCTGCCGTGGGAGGGTTTGCCTGGGACAGAGGAGACCCCTGACGTGGGTGGTTCCAGTCCCTGGGCTGGAATCCCCGGGCACCAGCTCCGAGTGGTCTCCTGCTTCCCACCACTGGAGGTGGATCCCGATAAAGCCTTTGAGGATGGAGATATTTGTTTAAGAAAGAACAAACAAATGATCAAAAGTTAATTCTGGCCACCAGATCCGACAACTAACAAAGTGTTTTCTGAGTCATCCCCAGCATCTCCACCCGCGGGGTTGCCTGGCAGCAAAGAGATAACGTTTGCCAAAACGTGATCAGCCCCCCCTACTCCAAAACTGTAAATGGCTCCAAAAAGTTTGAAAAGCTTCTTTCCCCCATGGGCAGCCCAGTGACCACTGACTCCCGTGGAGCCACGAGTGAACAATTTTTGAGGGCTGGCTTTTCCTGGGTGTCGTGGCCGCCTCGTGGTGATCTGGTGATGTGTGAGCTCCTTTGGTATTTGTGACTACATCGGCCAGGAATTCCTGCTTTCCTAGGGCAATGAGAGGAACGAGGAAGCCTTTGATACCGGAGAGAAATGATTACCAAGCATTAATAAGTATTTCTCACAATTCCGTGTGTGCTCAGGGAGCTTTGGCCAGGTACAAAAGGTTGTACCTGACCTGGTTCCTGTGCTGCTGTGCACTGAGGGCTGGAAAAATCACTGCATTCAGCCTTCAGAGTGTTTAGCTGGTCCCTAATAGGTGAGAGCTTCTACCAGCAAAGGTAGGAATGTTGCTTGAATTGAGTCTCTGAGTCACAGGAAAAAAATTACCAATATCTCTGGCTGGTGTAAATTGCCCCAGCTCCAGCATCAATTCAGCCTCGCTGAGTGTTCAAATTGGTTTTTATTGTATTTGAATCAGGGCCATTATGCCAACTCCCAGCTCAGGCAGAAAGGCCCACTGAAGGCATGAAGGTCTCCAGGAACCCCGGGATGACCCGGAGTGTCCAAGGGCTGGAGTCGGGAAGGGCTGGGCTGCAGGGAAATGGAACAAAGGCGAGGAGGAGAAGGGGCCACTCAAAGTATTACTGCAAATGAAAGAGGAGAGAGGAGAGGGCAGCTGTGTGAAGATGAAATTGCCAAAGGAAGGAGATGAGAAAGACAGAGATGGAAGTCACCCTAAATCTCCAGAGAAATCGGAGTTTTTTTAAAACAAACAAAACTTTTTTTAAAATGGCACAAAAACTTAAAATAATTAGGAGGTCACACAGATTCTGAAACTTTTTTCCATGTAATAATGGAAGCAATATAAGGAATTGCTGTCTGCAAAGGCACACAAATAACTCTGTCATCCAAGCCCTATAAAAAGCAATTGGCCACTCAGATTCTTTAAGCAGAGTTTAAAATTTGGTCCAGAAAAGCTGTGAAAATGCTACAGCCGGGGATGGGCTTTTCCTGGTCCTGCCAGTGCTCCCCTGCTCCAGGCTGTTTTCCATCTCTGCCCCAGCGTTCCTGCTCCAGCTGCGCTGGCTGCTGCAGCCCTGGCTCCTGCAGCCCTGGTTGCTGTTTTGATTTGTTCTCCCAGGAACACAAAACAAAAAGCAGCATGAAACAATGCAGTGTATTAAAAACAAAGCAGGGATAGCAGGAGAACATCAGCCCGGTTGTAAATAGACGCTTGTTTTGCTGGTAAGGTGTTTGTAGTAGGAATGAACACAGAGCTGAGCCCTGACGTGACTGTATCAATTTCTGCTTGCGATGCACAGAGAAATGTGTTTGTAATGCTTTAAATTGTTTCCTGGGAGTGACAAATAGGACTTCTCTGCTCCTGAGGCTGACAAAAATACGAGGCTTGAAAAACTCTTTGTGGTAGCTGTGTCAGGAAAGAAATTGTCCATCAGAGAGCAAGGCAGAGAAACATCTGAGGCTTCTGCAGAGCTGCGGGGTCACAGCTGGCACTGCAGGAAGGTGTGCAACACTTTGCACCTCCCCACCTGTCCTGAGCTGTGGTGCCAGGGCTGAGGGCACGAGGGGAGCAGCTCCCTGTCCTGGCCTTGGCTCGGTGCTGGCAGAGCCTTGGCCTCTGCATCCCTCTGGAATTCGTTTTGGGTGTCCCAGAGCTGGCCTGGGGCACTGCTTTGGGCAGGGAGGGCATGTCCAGCGCTCCCTGGATGGGTCTGTACAGGCCAGTGGCCTCTGCAGGGTCTGGGAAGGCTGGCTGGACGTGGGCACCACGGAGTGCTGATCCCAGTGGCGCTGGGAGCCAGCCCGAGGCAGCAGCTCCCTCCCCGGCTGGGCACAGGGTGCTGCTCCCGGAGGGGCTGGGCTGCTTGGTGAGGCACTCCTGGCTCGATCTGCGTGCAGGGGAACCGCTGGCGATTGCCGGGGGCTGGCACAGTCTGCAGCATGTGCAGCACCACGCGTGGAGGCACCGCCTGCCCTGGGCACAGCTCCCCGGAATATAAATGCAATTACTTAATGACTCTCTAATGCAGCTGTTGTGATAGGAGTCACGACATGGTTTCAAACTGATCTGGGGTTGCTGTTGGAAGAGGGAAGTAGTTCAGGTATCCCCTAATGCCAAGGATTTTCTGCGCCTGTTCTCCTGCTCACAGCCCTGGGAGCCCAGGGTGCCCCAGGCCACGAGCAGCCCCGGTGGCCCTGGGGACATGCAGCTGTTTGAAGGCTCTGGGTGTGAGCTGTGAGATGCTCCGCAGCTCATCACGCCTCCAGTGTGTGCTATGAAATAATTATTTGCTGGATTTAAGTGTCATTTTTGTTTTAAATCTGGCCAGTTTCATCCTGAGAAAATACTCCGTGTTTAACTTCACTTGAGGGATTTTCTGTTCAGTGGAGGCTGCTAAGAAATGAGAATTTGCACT
Organism: Dryoscopus gambensis; assembly: GCA_013389985.1. Taxonomy (NCBI): domain Eukaryota; kingdom Metazoa; phylum Chordata; class Aves; order Passeriformes; family Malaconotidae; genus Dryoscopus; species Dryoscopus gambensis. The sequence goes on along the minus strand of WEIT01019424.1, from coordinate 609,527 downwards.
CAAAATTGATAACTGAAAGACTTTGACAGCTCTTCACTGCATCTATTTTGATTCTGGAACGGCTGACTGGAAAACTAAACATCACAAATTCCTTCTAATGGTGATATGCTTATTTTAAAAGTATTGCACGGAGGTGCATCGTGGCCCTGGGCACTGCCAGGGATCCAGGGGCAGCCACAGCTGCTCTGGGCACCCTGTGCCAGGGCCTCCCCACCCTCCCAGGGAACAATTCCTTCCCAGTATCCCATCCAGCCCTGCCCTCTGGCAGTGGAAGCCATTCCCTGTGTCCTGTCCCTCCATCCCTTGTCCCCAGTCCCTCTCCAGCTCTCCTGGAGCCCCTTTAGGCCCTGGAGCCTTCTCCTCTCCAGGTGAGCACTCCCAGCTCTCCCAGCCTGGCTCCAGGGCAGAGGGGCTCCAGCCCTCGGAGAGAACATTCCCTCCTGTCTGAACATTTGGGGATTGTGTTACTTTCTTTTTTACATCTAAAAATAATTACTTTTGATGGTACATTCATATAATTGCCTGTTCCCATATTAATTATTTGCAGACTGTCTCACACCTTTCATGACTTATACAATACAAGACTTGTAAATATGCAGGGAAGTGTCAGACTCTTTCCTTTTTTAAAAATTGAAATTCTAAGGGCACTTAAACCATCACCTCCGAGTTTGATGTGTGAATAAAAACACACTCATGGCTAGGAGTGCCTTGGCTATTAAAAGCTGGGTAGTAGATAGATGTCTGTGAGCACAAATAAGGATTAATTAGTGTGTAAGTATTGATCATTCATTACATTTTTTCTGTCTTCTTATGTGATCTTTTTTTCCCTGGGACATTTGGACGAGGAGTGAGCAGATACAGTTATACCTCATGGACCCCCTCACTTTTTTGCCTAATGAACTCTCAGTAGCTCTGAGTTCTCCCTTTGACTAATTTATCACTCCTTACATCCTCTCCGGGAGATTCTGTCAAATTTATAAATTGTAATATCAGGGAAAAGACACGGCTTTTGCCTCTCTTATCTTCCATATATTTGTACTGGCTCCCTTTCTCCCAGGCAGGGCAAATGTCAGGGCTCACCCCACGCTGCTCTCTGCTCCCTGTTGGGGGCTCTTACAGCACTCGCTCACATCCTCCTCCCTGCTGGGGACGTGAGTCAGGGAAGGAGCTGCAGGATCAGGAAATCAAACTTCACATCCTCACCTCCATTCCCCTGAAGTCCCTGAAATCACTGGAATCCAGTCTTGAGGGAACAGCTCACAGCTACAAAGAGTTCCCAGCAGCAGCAGAGCTGGTGGCTGGAAGGGCCGTTTTTGTTCATAAATCTATTGAAAATTTGGCAAGTGAGTTCAAAGAGGAAATTGTAATGATGATGGGCTAAAAAGGCCAGGAGAACAAAACCCAAGCAATATTGCAGCAAAATTAATTTCTCAAAGACACAAATCCAGGCAGTTTTTAGTGGGCATGATTGCAAGCATGGAGAAAACTGCTCAGATTGTGTAGGAACAGCAAAAAAAATCTCTGTTCCCGTCTTGTTGTGTGTCTTTGGCGATGGTGTCCACATCTTGATGTATTTTGTCACCTTGTGGGAAACAAACCATAGAAAATCCCAGCAGCTCTGGGAAATGAGGTGCTGATGGCCTGGGGAGGGTGGGAGCACACAGAGAACGAGACACAGCCGAGCTCTGCTCTGTCACTGGCAGGAAATCACATTGGAAATGAGGGACATGTTGGTTTATGTTGTCACAGAGAGCAAACAGAGAATGTATTTGTGCAGGGACCTGGGCTTGTTTGGCTTTTGAGGGCCAAGAAGAAGCAGCAAACCAAGGCAATGGCTCATCAGAAATTGGGATTTCTGGGTGCTCCTCTCTGACAGGCACTGCTGTCACACCCAGAGAAAAGAGGTGTTTCCGCTTAGGGCAGAGGTAGTTTGGCATGGACTCTGTCTGACAGCAGGGAGCAAAGGCAGGGGGTTATTTTCTAGCCACAGAGAAAAATGAAAAAAACAAGGAAGGGAATCAGGTTAAATACATGCGAATGCCCATGAAACACCGTGGAGACATAAAAAGCAAGAAAGGCAGCCCAGTCCTGGGATATGAGGTTTGAATGAGTTTCCCCACAGTAACCCAGAGCTCTGGCTCTCACCTGGGAGCAGTCTGGCACTGCATCCACTGAGGTGCCTGTTCTTGCTGTTCAGGGGAAAAAGAAATAAAAAAGATAGAGTTGCCATAGTTACACCACTTGTCACGATGCTTATCATGTCCCTGGGATAAAGAGCCCTGCATTAAGTCTGGGCTCTTATTAATATCAGCTGTTAAACATTTCCAGGGTATTTGAAATCAAGACTTTCTGCTAAAAAATTAAATGTTGATTGCAGGAAAATTGGGCTGTTTAACAGTACAGCTCAGAGTGTAATTTTGTCAGACACTGTGTAACAGAGTTGTACACCAGGAATACATTTTCCAGTGAATTGAGTCTCTTTGCACCTCATGAACATTCTTGATTTTCCTGTTAAGATGTTTGTTACTTGCAAGTCTTTGCCAGGGAGTTGGAGCAGGCCAGCTGGCAGGAAGGGAGAGGAGTTCCTGGGTGTGAGTAAGAAAATATTGCTTGTGTGATTGCTGTATAACCATGGAAAGGCTGGGAGAATTGGGAGTGTTGAAGAGAAGCTTCAGGGTGACATAACTGTGGCCTCCTGGTGCCTGAAGGGGCTGACAAGAAAGGTGGAGAGAGAATATTTCCAGGGGCTGGAGGGACAGGACAGGGGGAATGGCTTCCCACTGCCAGAGGGCAGGGGTAAGTGGGATATTGGCAAGGAATTGTTGCCTGTGAGGGGGTGAGGCCTGCAACACCTCCCAAGATGGCAGGAGAAAGAAAGGCTGGAGAGATGTGCTGGGAGGGCAGGGCAGCCACGGAGCCCCGGCCGGGCCCAGGGGTCTGGGACAAGGCACAGGGGACATTCTGGAACCAGCCCAGCAACACAGTCAGGAGGCAGAGGTGAATTGTTTTCCAACAGCTCTGACTCCAGGCCTCCTTGGGGATGTTTTAGCCATCATTCAGGTCAAAATTTTAATTATGTTTCATGCAAACTGTTTTCACACTTGGCTCTAACAGCTCTCTGCAGAGCCTGGCTTTCCAGGTAAGATAACCAAAGTGCTGTTAATTACTTTGTTTTAAGCAGGTGAAAATAATTTGCTTCCATTTGTTATCTTTCCAGTCCACAGCATTCACACAGAAGCAGTAGAAATGGAGCTGGAATTAGCAGGTTTTCTGTACCGCCGGCTCCAATTAAGGAATACGAGTTGGGTTTGTTTCTTCCCTGCCATAATCTCATAAACATTTGGAAACATATTTCCTAAGATCCTGCGCTCTTCTCCAGCTCCACGTGAAGCTGGTGCAGGTGAGGCTCTGGGGATGGATTGGTGAGGGTTGTACAGTGACTCCCTTGTCCCCTGGGAACTGGTTCCATCCTCACATCCTCCTCCACTCAGAGCAGGACTTCTGTCTCCCTGACCACATCCCACTGTGAGAGCACAAACACAGCTCTGCAATCCTTCACTGCTGGAGGTGTTGATAAGCCTTCCTGCTGTGCATCTTCTGATCCTGGTGGGGCAGATACTCTCAAGCTTCACCTGATGCAGAAGTTTTTATCTGCAAAGCAGACAAGGAGGAGATGGAGATAGGGAAAGGATGCAGCCAAACAGGAGATAGGGAAAAGATGCAGCCAAATGTGCTTAAGATTGATGTTCTTCAGCAGTGCCATACTTTGCTGATTTTAGCTTTTATTTGGAAGGGTACAACTAATCCTCCTCTATTACAGTCTTATTTCCCGACTCAAAATCTCAATCCCACAGTTCTCTTTCTGGCAAAACCCTGATGATTCTTCAGGCCGCGAACAGCGTGGCTCTGTTCTGTGACTCAAAGTCCCATTTATTTTGGTAGTTCAGATGGGGAGGTTCATCTCTGGATTGATCTCTGGAGGTCCCACTCTGATAACTCCTCAATGCCAAGGGGTGGCTGGTGGAGCTGATCCCTCAGCTCAGCCCTGGGGAGCTGGGAGCAGAGTCTGTCACTGCGGGTACTTTGGATCATCTCTCCACCTTATCAGGAGGAGTTCATTGAGGCTGACAGAGGTATCGGCGCGAGCAGCTCGGAGGCAGGAGATAAATGATGTGCTGTGTTTGTGTACACAGAGCTGTCACTGGCCTCCACTGTAAATGGATCACACGTGCCGAGTGCCACCAGGGACACACGGGAGCACTCTGCTCTCATAGCCCAGTTTTCAGGCATATCCCAGCCTGTCCCCCATCCATGGTTACAGCTCCTGGGAATTAATGCAGGTACACGCCTATTTTTCAAAGGAGCACATTTCTTCCAGCACTGGGTTTTGCCCTTGCCACGGGGATGTCTCCTGCCAGAGGCCATTGGAGTTTGGTAACATTCTTCAGGGATGTGTTTTGCCCGGGAGGGGCAGCTGCCCTCAGGGTCTGAGCTTACTGCCCAGTGCTGGAAAACCATGACAAACCCAAAGTGCTCCCTATGTCCAAGAGGGAAATTGCAGGAGCATCATAAGAAGTCATTAACTTTCTGTTTTATACTTTACTGTAAATTTTCAGGGCTGGCAGAGCTGAAATCGCCAGGTGCTTTGCCCTTGCCTCGAGCAGGAGTTCAGTGGGATTTCAGTGGGTTGCAATCCCTCTCCGGGCTGGAGAGCTGGAGTTAACTGGCAGTTCACCACTGCACTCTCCTGAAAATGTGCTGTGCTCCATAAGATTTTTTCTTACTTGTCTTTGTAGACAGCTTAAATTTGCTGTCCACAGAGCGGTGTTAGGGAAGTGTAATGGTTACCCCGTGCCATGAGGAAAAGCTTTCCAGCACAGCAGCTCTGTCTGTCCCCTCGGTGCCAGAGCTCTGCACATGAGCCCAAGTCCATTATTTATCTGTACACGAGAGGAAAACAGGCCCAGGTTTCCAACAGTCCATTCCTTCTTCTTCCCTCTTCCCAAAGAGGTGCCCTGTACACAGGGATTGCGCAGAATGACTTTTACGTCATCCTGTGGCTTCTGGGGTGATGGGGATGATGATTCCCATCCTTTCTGGGATTCACTGAGGGAAAGGCTGCTTCACTGGGATGAACAGGAATTATTCTATTGGAAACAAAGTCAGAGTTGTCTGGCTCTGCTGCAGTGCAGGCGTGTGGCTGATAGAATTGCTGTCCCTGTGTTGTCTGAGCTCGGGGTTCCTTCCATGGAGAGAGAAGTTCACCAGCGGGCTGGGCTCAGTCCAACACATTTGCAGGACACCAAAGCAAACACTTACTCTATGTACTCAAATCGTCCCACGCTGTCTTAAGTTCTAAGAGGGTCAGATCACTGCCACTTTGACCTGAACTGATGCTATTATTATGCCATCATCTTATCCAAGAGCTGCTTTTATTACTCCTCCTCTCGGATACATTCCCAGTTCTCACAGAAAGAGCACCAAAACACACACCCCAATAGCAGCTACTGCTTGAAAGCTTTCGAAGCTAAAACAGGCTTTTGAAAGAAAAATCTACTTCAAACCCCCACGTGCCCTGGGGAACCGGCAAGGTCAGACTCTTCCTTCCCATTAAATCCTTCTGGGAACTTCAAAGCAATGCTCATTAAAGGAACCCGGAATATTGAATATTTGTAATTGTTCCTTGGCCCCGGTGCTGCTCTGTGCAGGGTTCTGGCAGTCCCCTGAGTTCAGGGCTCACTCCGAGCATGCTGCCACTCACTTGCTGTGCTCTGCAGGCTGGGTGTGCTCAGGGGCTGCATGACGGGCGGGGGAAACAGCCGTGTCTAAAAGGGATAATAATAAGGGAGCCCTAAAGGTAAACTGGAGCCCTGGATAGAATATGAGGAATTTAGGAGTGGAAGCTGTGTGAAGTGACAGACAGGAGAGGGCTCTTTGGATGGAAATACACCTGCAGCATCTGCCCAGCCCTGCCCTGAGCATTGTATTTGCATGCATATGCAAAAACATCATTATTCTAATGAGCTGAAGTAACAGTTTCGTTATTAATTGCATTCTGAACGCCCCGAGGTGAGCCAGGCCCATCCAGGCTTACCCAGGGTGTACAGAGCAGGATGCTCTGGCTCTCAGTCCTGGTGCTCTCCTGACATTCATCACTCACTGGTGAGCTCTGGGTGCTGGTGTCACCTCGTGGTCCCCCCTGGAGCAGCTCACAGATGTTACCAGTGCCCTGCAGATGGGGAGCAGAGACACCAGAGTGGTGTTGGGGTGGGACTGGACAGCCCAGCTGGACATCTGCTCCCGGCACCCTGCTCACATCAGCTGAGCTGAGTCAACAGAAAACCTGGCCTTGTCCCCTCAAATCAGTGTCTGGGTGCATGTGGGCTGCTTTGGTTTCATCTTCTGCAGCATTTGACATTTTTGTGGCAGCTCAGTGGATTTCCAACAGCAAGCACTGTGTTGTATTTCTCATGTATATGATGTGCCGACGCCAGGTCAAAATGTGCCCACATGGCCCCACCTGAGGTTTCAGCCAGCTTTGGGATTTTCAGTGATTCCTAAGGACAATCCATCCAGTTATCCTGCTGGAGAACCCAAAGGGCCATGTCTGTCAGAAGGGATGCAGGGGTGGTCAGAGAGGGTTTGTCACAGGACAAGAGGAAATGGCCTCGAGTTGCACGAGGGAAGGTTTAGGTTGGATCTTAGAGAAAATTTCTTCCCTGAAAGAGTTGTCCAGTTGTCCACAGCTGCCCTGGGCAGGCGTGGAGTCCCCATCCCTGGAGGGATTTAAAAGTGGATGTGGCACTTGGGGACATGGGTCAGTGGTGGCCTTGGCAGTGCTGGGGGAAGGGTTGGACTCGGTGATGTTGGAGGACTTTTCCAAGTTCAGCGATTCTATGATGGTGTCACCTGGGCATTGTGTCACCTGAGCGTGTCCTGTGGCTGGCACAGCTGGAGCCTGTCCAGCTCATCACCAGCTGCCACGTGACCAGTTGTGTCCTAGAAAATCTGAAATCAGGAAACAGCAGGAATGCTTTTAGCACCTTGCCCTGCCCTGTGCTGTCTGGGATCTGCTGAGGAATCCCCCACACCTGGAATGCTGCCGCTATTCCCGGCTGTCCCTGGTGCCTGGCACTGGCTGTGCTGCTGCACCAGGAGTGACAGCTGAAGATGATACCATTTATGAGAGAAGGCTGCAAAGCAATTAGGGAGGAACACACTTTTCCTAATGTTATATTTGTTATTTAATGTATTCACATTCTGTTATTAGAACAGGATGTTCCATTGCTCACCTGCATCACAGCCACAGGGTCCAGGCTGGAGGCACCCACCGGCGTGGGCAGTGAAATGGCTTTGTACAATGCAGGCACTGAGAGACCTGATAAGGTGCCAGAACACTGTGGTAGCACAACAGAGAGATGTCAAAATGTGCAAGAACAATCCATTTACATTTAGATACCAAATTTAAAATTATTTTCTGCAAGCTTCATTCCATTTGTTGGGGTTTGGGCAAGCATGTAGAATCATTTAGGCCTGTTGCTTTCATCTCGCTCTCATCTAAATTCCCCAATTTAAAGGCAGCAGAGCATGGGGATAGCTCTGTCTTTCTGGCAGAGATGGAGGAGAAGCCACGGAGCTCCATTTTGATTTTAGATGGACTTGAAGTAGGATTTAATAATCAGCCTCTGCCCTGGCTGGCACAAATGATATGGGTTGCTAAGCCAGAATTAAGGAAATGAAAGAGAGGAACTAAGAATTATCTGCCACAGTGACTGCAGAGGGAATCAGAGCAGGGGTTCCAGTCTTGGAGCCATCCCCATGTCCCTCCCTGCTCGGAGCTGGGAATGCTGAGATGATGTTTCATACATTTGATAGCTTGAGATGCCTGGGGGCTGCAATAAAATTCATTTCTTGCACTGTAAATCTCTTCTCTTTAAGCATGGAAGAGGTTACAAATGTGCATAAAATTGAAGTGCAAGTGATTACATCTCGCTCTGAGTCGGTATTGACAGCTCTGCCTTGCTCTGGGGTGCTGTGGGAGCTCCTCTCTTTGTGACCTGTGCTCAAGATAATGAAAACCAGTCAAGTGATGAAACGTAGAAATCCAAAGAGGGGTTTTGCTTCTGTGTATTTGTTTTTAGCGTGTTGTTGGCACAGAGATGCAGCTGTTTCCCATCCTGTTACTCCCTTCTGGAAGGGGATGGGTGTAGGCTCTCACTGCCCCCCACTGCTGGAAAGGAGGGAATTACTGTGCCTGGATGGTGCAGAGGTCCTGGCTGTGTACAGATGGTATCCTTCAGCTATCCCTCGTACTCTTCTCCTGTTGGTATTGTCACTCTTCACCACTAATTAGCGGAAAATTAGCAGAAAAGGGCGCTTGTCTCTAACTGCGACAGGAAACCTCTTTTAAGGTGCTTAAGGCTCTTTTGAAAGATCCCCCTTTTTTTTCCGAGCAAGTTACTGCCTCCGGAGCACCTTTACTCGTAAACAGGCAGGCAGGAGCCAGGATGTTTCCTTCCCACACCGAATTTGGTACCCAAACCCAGCTGAGAGCCCCGTTCCTGCCGCGGCCCCTCGGCGCGGCCCTTCCCTCGGAGCTGAGGAGTCCGCGTCTCCCTGAGCACGGGAATGGCCCGGCACTGCAGATGCTGCTCTTGGCTCGCCGCCAGCACATCTAAATCAGTGGCCAGCCGAGGCTGACATAATTATATGTATATTAATTAACATGTATATGTTGTCTGCAAGAGGCCAATCTGTGTTCGCTGTCGGGGAGCCGTCACCCTTTAACAGAACAGCAGCAGAGCGTGTGAGATCTGTATCTGCTGCCCGTGTAAAGAGCAGCGAATGCTCGTGTCTCGTGGATTAAAGCGTGGCGAAGCCGGGTAACGCTGATGTTTCATTAGCGTCCCCCATTTTCATGTAAATTAATTTCTTTGAGGAAAATCAAATCCATACCTGGTGCTAATTGCCAGTGATAAAGATGAGCTGTGACTCAGGAGAGATTCATTATCGAGGTAGACTGCCTCTCTCCTGAACTCTCCAAGCCTGGAATGCGCCTGGAAGTTGCACAGGGGCTCAGCTGCAGACTGCTGGAGTTCGTGCAGGAGCAGAGTGGGGAAATGCACCAACAGCCATCAGGTGACATGATCCCCCCTGGCCTAACAGCCTCTAAACAAGGAAGATTGTCTCTCCTCTCTGAAAATAGCCACAGGGCTTTTATATTGATCATTTTATCTGAATTATGAATGACGCTTTTGTCAACTGCATTATCCTGGTGAGGCAGGGCCGTGCCAAGGATTGTGTCACTGTCTCAGAGCCCATCCAGGTACACCTTATCCACAGCATTCCTTGGCGCCATCCCTTTAGCACCGATGGTTCCTTGTCCTGCTGGAAATGAGAAAGGAGTACTGGGGCTGAACTGGTGAGAAAACTCGTCAGTAAATGATTGGTTTTGCTGAGAGCCCCAGTAACACCTGGGAGGCACTGGAGGTGTGACATGATCTGAACCCGCAGTGGGAGCATCTGAATCTCTGTCACAGAAATGCTGCTGCTCTTTGAAATTGGAGTATATAATGGGTAAAGCTGAAGTACATCACAAAATAATACATGGAATTACTTTGCAACCTGTTCCATGATGACATTTTTTTTTCCCAGGCTCATTTTACCCTTCTTCAGCGTTTAATAGCATTCCCCAGTTTATTGGATATTTGTAGTGTAGCCTTGAAGGATAATGAGTTTTGTCCTGGCAGATGCTGGACACCTTCGTGTCCAAGAGAAGTTAATGGGAACTGAAGATGATCAGCACTTTGTGGGATCAGTCCTTGATTGAACAGACAGCACTGACTCCTGTCTGGGGCATGAGGAAACAGCTAAATGAGGGTTTCAGCATAATATTGCAAAGGGCTGCAGTTACACGTGGGGTTCTTACATGTCCATCTTGGAAATAACCTGGGACTAAAATCCTTTCTTTGTCAGTGACACAGTGAACACCGTGGGAAGTATCGATACTGGGCTGCGCCCTGTGCTGTGCTCTGAGTAGTCTGAATTGCTGGGGGAGGGCAGAGCAAGCGCTTCTGAAAAACCAGCAGTGATCTCTGACTGGTGACACTGCTGCTGGGGGACACCCCCACGGGGACACCGCAGCCTGGGTGGGGAGCAGAGGGAGCTGTGTGGTCTCTGAGGCGAGAGGATGCTCAGGGGGCTGGCAGAGATCCAGGGGATGCTTGGGAGACACACAGAGCTCTGGGAGGGATGCTCCGGGGGTGGGTAGAGCTCCATGTCCTGTCTGGGTCTGGTTTTGCAGAGGGGCTGAGAGGAGCCCTGGGATGCCCAAACCCAATGAAGTTTGAAAAGCAGATTTGCAGAACAAATCCAATTCTTGGTCTCGCCTCTCCCTCCGCAGCATCTCTTAAATCTTCCTGAGAAAGTTTTAAAATGAAACACACCACGTTAAAAACATCATCCAAAGTGTGAGTGGAGTAAGCCCCAGCTTAGCAGGCTGGAAATATTCAGCAAACTGCTAAAATTATGCTAAATTCTCTCAAAGACTGTGGGATTTAGACCTCAGAGTTTCAGCAAACTGAGATAACTGTAAATCCAGCCTCTTTTTTTTGGTCTCTGTGGAGTTTAGGTTGGAGCTCAGGGAAAGGTTCTTCCCCCAGAGGGTGCTGGCACTGCCCAGGCTCCCTAGGGAATGGGCACGGCCCCGAGGCTGCCAGAGCTCCAGGGGCGTTTGGACAGCGCTGCCAGGGATGCCCAGGGTGGAGTTGTTGGGGTGTCTGGGCAGGGCCAGGAGCTGGGCTGGATGATCGTGGTGGGTCCCTTCCTGCTCAGGATATTCCATGATTCCGTGTCCTGGATCTGCCAGTGTTGCCAAAGTACTGCAGAACATTTTGTTTTGTGTTCAGCTGCAAATATTTGCAGTTTTTCCTGATGGGCGCGTGTAGCGGTGCTCATAAAGTTCTGACTGGTTCGATTTCCTTCTGTTTGCAAACAGATTGGATTTGAAGGTCATAATTAGGAAAGCTGGCACCTTCATCGCCATACTGAAAAATTCTCACAAGTCATAAAACTTGAATAAGAATCATTTTATCCATGAGAAAAGCCAAGTTTAGCTTAGGAGATTTAAGAAGTTGGAGGAAATGTCACTGTTTCTATAAAAAAGAAATCTTAATAGGATCTTGTTGTGGTGCCTCGGCAGTGCAGTCACCCAGACTGCGGGAGGCTGACAAAATCAATCTGCGCTAATTGTGTTTATAGTCGGAGCTGGAGCTGGAGCTGGGGCCGGCCTGGGAGCCGCCTGCCCGGAGCCCTGCGGGCTGGAGCTGGGA
>WEIT01019424.1:483130-598054 GCA_013389985.1 Dryoscopus gambensis | reverse complement strand
CGGCCTCGGGGCCGCCACGGCCGCGCCACGGGAGCGGCTCCCCGGGCTGGCGGCGCTCGGCTGCTCTGGACTCTAAGGGGCTAATTCTGTCTTTCTATGTACTTCCAGACTGCAAGTTTTTGAACTCTCTGTACAGTTTGTGAGGATTTTTGCATATTGCCATCCATGTTGTTCCGAGGTCACTGTTTGTTTTTTGGATGCACAGTTTCATCGAGGCCCTGTGCTCTCGGCACTTCTCAAACCAACCGACAACTGCGGATCTGAGACCTGTGTACATGACTTGTATTACTACTCTTGTATCACTGCGATCCATATACCTTATTTTTTTTAACTAAACGAACAAACAAAAAAAAAATAATTTAAAGACCAAAAACTGTGCTGGCGAAGTTTGTCCCCCCCCTTCACACCTCCAATGGGCTGCAGAGGAAGCAGGAAGGATTTTTGCTGAGTTTTAGTAGAGGTCTTGATCTTTGGAATGCATGCCAGTAATGTATTTTATGGTACATGTTAATAATTTATGTTTGATATTTGTATTTGTGTTCTATTTTGTTCTTTTCTTTAAGGTATATGACTATTTTGCAATAATTTCAATGATTCTTATGATATTTGGAGGAAAGAATATGGCTTTTACATGTCTTGAGGTTTTTCTTTGTTGATGCCCCACCATGATTGACCAGTGTGATAAGGACTTACAGAAGCATGTATGTTTTATACTGTTTGTAATAAGTAATTTCGTTAATCTTGCTGCTTATGTGCCAATTTAGTGAAACCAATCTTTGCCGCAACCTCCTCCCTCCCTTTCCATTCTCTCGATCCTGTGATATTATCCAAGAATGTATCAATAAAGGATTTTGGTTAACTTTTTTTTATTTACTCCAATAAATATATTTTTTTCAGTTGTTCCCTCCCCCTTCCCCCTTGTGACTTAACATTTATTTCATGACATTGTCAGACATCCAAGAACCCAGCACAGAGAGGCTTGTGCCCAAGGAACAGGTCTGGAGAAGGTCCTGGGAGCTGGCAGCTGATTGCAGGGGGAAATAGTGTTTGAAAGGCACTTTTAAAGATTTGTAACAACCCCAAAAGCCAAGTTGGAGTCCCACAGCGCCAGCCTCGTGTCTGTGTTTGGTATCTCCAAAGCTGCTGTCAACTGCTGAGACTTCTGATGCCTTTGAAGGATGCTAAGTTCAACAGCACACCAGAAGGTAATTAAGTGAGCAATTAATCAGAGTCAATCTGCCAGGCACGGGCTGGGTGAGCTGGGGCAGGAAAAGGGAGAAGTTTAGGGAAGAGGTGAGAGGAAACTCATTCCCTTCGCAGCACAGCACCTGCACCACCTTCGGCATAGCAACCACGGCTCAGCTGCTCTGACGGATCCTGGGGAAGGTATTTAGCCTACCATTTTCTCCAGACAACTTGATCAATTATACTGATGAGGTTAATCAGCATCAAAAGAAGCTGTGACAGCTGCGACAGGGCCACGGTGCATAGAGATGAAGAGCTGGGTGTCACAGCCTGCCTGCCTGTGCACGGGCATGGCTGGGGGATGTTCCTGCGCCTAAGAATGAACTGCAGCAGACAACAGATGAAACTCCACCTGGGTAAAGGCTTTGTTAGCAAGGAACTGATTACCAGCCCAGCTAATAATGAAGGCAGAGGTGCTGCAGCATTTTCCTTTGCCCATAAACACAGGGACAGAGCCAGCGTTGGGCTAAATAAGTATGTTGCCATCAAACAAATGTTTCTTGCTCGAAGGCTCTCATTTTTTTCTGAATGGGAAAAAATGGTTTGCTGGTTAGGTTTTCACTTTATTTTGGTGAAGGGGGACTGAGGTGGAAAGAGGGAATGGTGCTGCTGAGAGGGAGTGATAGAGAATTAGAGTTTTTTAATTTCTTCTCCCAGCTTATGTTGCATCAGAGCCCACAGAGAAGAAATCCTGAGCCTTTCATTTCCCTGCTTATTTTATTTTTATAGGGGTTGCGTGTGAACCACAGCACGCTCGTGAAGTGTGTTCTGGTTCATGAGCTGCACTGTTTGCTAAAGGTTGGCCACTGATGTTTTCCCCCTCTGGCTGCAGTTGGCCAAACTTCCTTTGATCGTGCACAGCCTCAACATCTCTGTTCTCCCCCAGTTTGCTCCAGGTAAACCCAAGGCAGCCTTACAGGATTTATCCATCCTGAATGTCTTTCTAGTTTGATCACGGCCTGAAAACGCCAGCAAATCAAGGTGGCAGGAAAAGCCTGGGAATATTTCCATGTATCAAAGTGCCACATGGAACCTGCTGGCTGTGATTTGTGTCCTCCCTGGTGCCATCCCAGTGGGATCACCAGTGACACCAGCACGGCAAAGGCAGGTGGGGACTGTTGCCCTGCTGTGACCTGGGTGCATTAAGCGCTCTCATTAGCTGTACCTACATATGCACATAAATATCTCTCTGTGTGTGTATCTATGTATAAATACATATACATACACACACGTGACCCCTCTGTGTTACGTAGCAGACTGGGAGCCCCAGGCAAAGGCCCCAGTTTTAGGGAAGCCCTCCCATTCAATCACGAGGGGCAGAAAGGCCCCCCCAACTTCCTAAACTCCTCAGAGGGGAGTCGGGGTGCAGCTGGATCCAACCTCAGTCCCAAACTTCGTGTCTAGCAGATTGTACAGGTGTTACTGACTCTTAAGTCAACCCTTTCCTGCAGGATTAAGGGTGGCAAACCACATATATTTATATAAAAACAAATGATTTATTAGGATAACGATTAAACAAAAAGCTGTTAATCAGAATTCTTTACTACTTAAAGCACTACTACAGCAAAGTGTACTCTTTTTAAGCAATATTAAAGCAAACCAAATTATTAAGTAGAGGTTGATGTTACTCACCCAGACCAAGGAACATGGGCAAATCTGCAGCTCAGCCTCCAGGGGTGACCCCGAGGAGCATCCCTGCTCCCATTCCAGAGGGTACATGAGGAGTCCCTGCCGTTAAGGAGTGGGACTGGGCTGTCGCGGGATGAAGGCTGCACTGTCAGCTCAGCAGCTTTGCATCACTTTGGATCAGTAGTGGCACTTGTTTGTGCTTTTACCAGGTACTTTAGCAGCTCTGACACATCTTCACTGCCCCTCGGGATATTTAACTTCGGGATTGATGAGTCAGGCTGGTTTCAGCATTATTCACCCCAAAAGCAGTGACCCCCCCCTTCATCCAGCACTGACAGTTTGCAAACAGGGCCTTGCTGGAGCTGTTTTACCCCATTCCAGGTAAAGCATCCTGCTACAACATACACAAACAGAACTGACAATCACTACACAACCATGCTGGTAGTATTTAAAAAATACTTATTTTAAAAATATTTAATAATATGAATGCATTGGTAATTTTTTAAATCACTCCACCCCCATTTGTATGCATTAGACTCTGAAGCAGTCCCTGAGCCCAGCAGGGCTCTGGTTTAAGAGCTGACACGAGGTGAAGATGCTGCACTCTGCACTGTGGATCAATTTTTATTTTTATTTCACCAACTACACCACACTATTACACCCACACAGCTCCTTTTCAAACACAAAGCCATAAGCGTTTAACTCCATTTAGAGTCTTTTATTTTACAATTGGCTGCACTTAGCATCAGTGCAGTGTTACCATTGTTTCCATAACAGCTTCATCTCATTCCCCACGGAGTGCACTCTGGTGTCACTGCACTGGTTCGGTTCCTGCACAGTTTCTGCACTGGTTCGGTGCCTGTCAGGGGTGGTTTTACTCCTGGGACCTGAGCAGGTGCAAAGGGCCTTTGCCTTAAGGCTGCACATTTTATGTCCTGTAAATGGCCGCTGTCAGTGCAGGGCTGTTTCCAGTTTGGACAAGGGGAGCTGGTGGGATTTTCCCAAAAAAGCCCATCCCGTGTGTTTGGTAGGTGCTGCAAAGCCCAGGCTGCAGCAGGGAGCCCTCGGCTGTGCAGAGCAGGGAGATGATGGTGCCTGGAGGTGGATGGGCTGGGAGGTGCCCACGGGCTCTGCAGCTCCACGGAAAGCTGCGCTGCCTCTGGAAGAGATCCAGGTCCCCGGGTGACGGGAATGACCTCCCTGGGGTGCTGTGGACACAGGGCTGGAGCATCCCCTGGCCCCTGGGCTCTGCTGTGGGACCCGCAGCACACGCTGCAGACAGGAAATGTTCCCCTTCTCATCGTGGTGAACATGCTGTGAAAAACGCCCATGTGATCGTGAAAGGAAAAAATTCCTGAAGAATGGGAGTGATTTTTTTTTGTTGCCGTTCATTATTGAGACTGAATTACACCAAATTGTTTTGGTATGTAAATGCCAAGTTTATTGTTCATAAAAATCATTGCAGAGTTAAGCTTTCTGGGCATGTTATATGATAGATAATGACAATTATTTAGCCTGAGTCAGAGCTTAGTCTTAATTTGTGACATTAATTGCCTTTATATATAATTAAATGCACTATAATGCTCCCATATGCAGAATCTGTGCATCCATGAAAGTGCTAATCAAACATATTTATTAATTTCTGTGAGAGCTTTTTGTCAAGGCTGTGACACAGTTGAGTGGTTTTTGGTAAATAACATTTTTTTAAGATGTTTAGCAAAATATTTTGATAATTGCTTTTTGTGCTAGTGGCATAATTAATATTATTTCTAATAGATTAATAAGAGCTGAGGGGTGAGATGCTGCTTCCATCCAGCTTGGCGCTGCTTTGCCTCTGGCTCCTGTGAAATCAGAATTCCATCACCAGCCCTCGGTATCCCAAGCCTTTCCCAAACCCACTTCAAAAAGGCAAATTTGGAGTGTGTTGAGGGTGGCTGAATGCAGGTTACAAACCTGGAGTCCCAGGAGATCTGGGCTGTGCCCTCTGGGCTTGTTTCTGTTCCTTATTCACCCTCAGCCCTCACTTGGGAGCAAATGGATTTGAACTTCCACCTCCCACCTCTGGGGCTGCCAACTTCAATTCCCTGCTCCATTGTGAGCTTGCCAATCATCAGAGCTTTATTTAATATGTACTGAGGAGAGAAGAAAGAAGGGTTACGGGGGCAGGTGGGGCACGGCTGCACCCGCAGGGTTATTTCTGGCTCCGGGGAGCGCAGGGGGAGCAGGGCTGGTCTCTGGCAGCTCCCTGGCAGGGTGTGCCCGGAGCAGCGGCAGAGCCGGGCAGGGATGCTCGGACCTCCCTCCTCTGCTGTGCGCTGGGGGGGATTTGCCTTCAGCCTTCACACGGGGGTCTGCAGTGCCAGCAGCCCCCAGCTCCCCGTCATGCTCAGGGAACCCGAGCCCTCCACGTGGGACAGGGGTAAGGCCTTCACTGCCTTAACTGCCTGACCCAGGAGCGCATTGATTTTCCAGGGTTTGCCTATTTGCTGGCCTTGATGCAGCCACAATTATTTATTATTAATAAATAATTTTTTAAATTACTTAATTTTAACAATTTAATTTTATAATTAAACGATAAATTTAAATTAAATTAATAGTTAATTTTAACAATTATTTTGTATTAATAAAAATTTCTTCTCTGAAAGATTGGTCAAGCACTGGAACAGGGAAGTGCTGGCGTCCCCATCCCTGGAAGTGTTCAGAAAATGAGAAAATGAGATGTGGCATTTTGCAATATGATTGATGGACATGGTGGTTGAAAGTTGGACTTGATGATCTCGGAGGTCTTCTCCAACCTTAATGATTCTATGATTCAATTCTACTTGCACCACACTTGTATTTTCAGTAAATTTTATTTTCAGCAACTGCTGTTATTTTATACCACTACAGAAGAATACTCCCTTTTTTTTTCCTTAAGAGTGATCTCAACTTTATTTTTTCCTCCAGTTTTTTGATGCCTGTAGTACACTTGGCCGTGTATAATGTACAAACCCCAAACCAGGCCCTGTGCAGGAAATGGACCTGCAGGGGACAGGATCAGCCTTCCCCCCCAGCCCCCTCGCTCAGAATGTTCAGCAGGAAGGCTGAGAGCAGCACACATCAGTGCCTGGTTCCTCTTCTGGTCATCAGGACCAAGATAAAAGTCCCAGTTTAAGAGGTGATCCATGTTAAATGGCTTCTGTGGGCTCTTGTCAGCTTCTGTTCATTCATATATTTTATATCTCTTGGTTTTGACCAAATCTTGAGTACATCTGGGGCAGGTGTTGGCAGTTCTAGGCCTGATCCCCACAGACAGATGCATCGAGGGTGTTTGAAGCAGAGAATTTGCTTTCCTTTCATCTTCCCTGATGCTGCTGTTGTCCTCCAAAGCTGGCAAAAATCTTCCTTAATCTCAGGGACAAAGCAGGAGAAAAGGAAGAATTTCTGTGCTCTTTGTGCCATTAAACCCACGGGATTGTGGCTGTGTTTGGCTTGGGACTCTCAGATGTGCAAGAGTCAGGATCAAACCATGAAGTACCTTTGAACGCACACTGGTGCCAAAGGGTGGCACGGGGCAGACCCGCGGCCCTTTCCCCCCAGCCAGCCCCTGGCTGTGCCCGGGGAGTGACAAAGCCTCTCCTCTGGCTCCGGGGAAGGTTCCAGCAGCCCGGTGACGCGCACAGTCCCAAACCACAATGACAGAATGTCCTTCCTTTCCACCTGCCAAAATAACTTCCAAGCAAGAGGCTTTGTCTGGGTTTATCACAGGCTTATTGTCCCTGCAGAAGATTTATTAAATCCAGCAATGACAGCGGTTCTTTCTCCCAGTCACAAGCTTTTATCTTGTTGTTAAAAGTTTTAAACAGCATCTCACACAACAATGAACATCACACACCTTTCAATGAGCCCCTTCAAGGAAGAACCTTAGCTAATCTGTGATCAATGTATCTCAATCTAGTGCTCTTTAACTTATAAAAATGACTGTCTCCCACTATATTTAATCATAAGATAAGTGAACCTTGCTCTTAACTTTTCAGTTGCTGTAATCCTGTATCTGCTCTCTCTCATGTGCCTTTGGAGCAGACGAATTGCAGTGCAAGTGCCTTTCCTAGTGCCTCGAAAGGAGGGTCAGGGACTCAGCAGAGATTGCTGGACATGAAGGGCCAGCCAGCAGAGCATGACAGAGGAGAGAGGAGGATTTCTGGCTCTTCATGTCCTCTGGCTGGTGCTTCCATGCTCTGCTTTGGGCTCCCATCAGCACAAGGGTGAGCAGCCAGAATTACCCACAGCCAGGCATTCTTCCCTTCTCCATCACTGCACCATCGCTGGGCCTTATCTTCTCCTCTGGAAATAAGCAGGACACCAATAATGAAATGACCCAGAACTGTTGTTTCCTTCCACACACCCCCCAAACATGTTTGCTCAGCCTCAGGCTGATGCACAAACTGCAGACACCAGAGGGCAAGGACCTTTACACCTCTGCTGGGGACTGGCACAGCAATGGGACAAGGAGGAGCACCCTGGGCACTGAGCCCTCAGCCTGTCCCCTCCACTGACACTCAGGGACCCCATCCCTGGCTGCAGTCCCCCTCCACCCTCCCTCCAGCCCATCCTCAGCTTTGATCTGGACCTGGGCCATCATTTTGTCTCCTGGGTACAGAAGACTCCTGTAGTTTCTTCTCTGGTTGGAGCAGCAGCTCCACATGGTCTCCTCTCCATCCCCACGCTGGTTTTTGCTGTTTTCCCTGAGAATGTGTCCAGCTGCAGGAGCAGCCGCTCAGGTGTTTGTTGTCACCCACGGCCGGCAGTGTCTCCAGCACCTCTCCCTGCTTAGCACAATTACCACTTCAAAGCCCCTGCACTCCCAGCTCCCAGAACTGTGTTTATTTACAGAGAAAAACTGCAACTTTCCTTCACACTGGGAAATGTGCCTGGAGGAAGATGTGCCACGAGGAAACACCTGAAGTCCTGCACTTTAAAGGCTGTCAAGGCTCATGGAGAAGGGAGGCAACTTGAAAAGACAGATAATTTTTCCCCAAGTATGATTCTTCAAAGAGCTGGAGCTTGCCTTCTCCATTCTGCCCAGCGAAAGAAAATGTCAATAAAATAAAATAAAATAAAATAAAATAAAATAAAATAATATAATATAAAATATAAAATAAAATAAAATAAAATAAAATAATATAAAATAATATAAAATAATATAAAATAAATAAATGATATGGGAAGAGGTGTGTGTTCATGGCCGAGGAACACATCCCTGCATATTCCCAGCCTCCCCTGCACAGCCCAGAGCACTGAAAGCTGTAAATCCCGGGTGTCTCTTTGGATTAGGGGCTGTCCCCTGGGAGCGCCAGCTGCACTGAGCTCGGCTGCACTCCTGCAGTTTCACTGCTCAGCACAGCAGGTGCCCTGCTGCCCCCGGTCAGCCCTGCTCGGTCACAGCCCGGATGGAGCCGACACTCCCGGCCTGGCGAGCCCTGGGCAGGTGCTGCTGTTGCAGCTGACGGAGGGGGACAGCACAAGCAGCTGCTAATGAACAGCACTCACCTGCTGAGGGTACTGGTGGATCCTGGCTCACCTCTGCCACACGCCCAGGGCCTCTCTCAGCTCCCAACAGCTTCCATTCCCTAAGGAAGCTCAAGCCTTTCAGGATGCTCTGGCCATGCAAATACAGCCCCAGGCGACAGCAGAGTGTGAGGACCACAAGCCCACCAGCTGAGGAAAAGCACTTAATACACAAAATCCCTCAACTGGGTGATTAAATGATTAACGTACAATTTCTGGGAATGAAGTTGTCTTCCTCAGGTTTTTAAGTCAGTTTCCTTCAGCCATGTGGGTTTCCGGGTTTGTTTGCTTTGCTTTCCTTCAATATTTACATGAGGAAGTTTCATTTGCTTTGCTTTACTTAAACACTGAAGCTTTACCAGCATAAATATTTGTTTTATTTAAAATCTACTTAGCTGAAAGATCAACAACAGAGGAAGAAATCAGAAATTACACTGGAATTTAAGAGGAAGAACAGCAATTAGCTCTGCCAAGGTGTTAACCTTTTTAAAATGCTGCCTTTGATGAGTGATGCACGAACATGTATGAAAAGTCATTTTCTCCATTTCAACCCATTTTTTCCCTCCCCTTTTCTCATTCCCTTCAGGTGCACATGATCCCTTTCCATCCCCACTGCTGTGATGGAGGCAGGAATTTGAGGGCAGGGCCATGGGTGATCTGAGGCCAGGGCAGCCAGGAAATCCCAGCAGCCCAACAGAAGGCCCCAGAAGGATTTAAGTTTATTGTCTGAAGTCTGCAATATCTGCAAAGTCTGCCTTCCTTGGCCTCAAGGTGGGTCCCTTCCAATTCATGTATGCTATGATTCTATGAACTTATTCTATCTTTTCTTTCCAATTCCATTAAATGTTAAATGTTAATTGGTGTGTGCCCCAGCACTGCACTGTCAGGAATCAGTGCTGAGACTCTTTTCTGTCAAGTAAAGGCATTTGGAGGCCAGGCTGAGCTCCCACTGCTCCATGCAGACTGTCCCCTCTCTACTGAAATGAGGCAGAAGTCACATTTCTACTCCTGACACCTGCCACAGAGTTTAAGCACTGCAATTATTTCTCCTCTAACAGCAGGTGTTACTCCCATTATATGCCATTCTGGAGGCTTATTTCCCAGTGCAGCCTGCAATACGTATCCCTGCACAATGTCAGAGTGGAATAAAAACACACCACTTATTTTTTCCAAGATGAAACAATGTGTACCTGAAATACCTTGGCTGTTTTTCCCAACAGAAGTGGTTGAATTAACAACAAAGCTTCCCCCCCTCGCTAGGCAGATACAGGACATTTTATAAAGATGCTGATTTCCCAGCAGCAGCGAAGTGCCTGAGCGAGGCACTGACTGGTGTTTACAGGCTGAGGAAGCCTCGGAAGGGAGGGGTGGGCCTGTACAGACCCATCCTCCACCACCTGCAGGACCTCCCAGCACAAGGAGGAGCCGAGCGGCTCTGCCGGGGGCACCCCGGGGGCTCCACGGGCATCTTCCCAGGCAGGAATGCTGTCATAATTCTATCACTGGTTTGACTGTGAAGAGGCTCTCAATACATTTCATTTTTCACTTTTTGGGTGCTGCACAGGCCCATGGGACCTCCAGCCCCACAGCAGGAATGGAGCCAAGGGCAGCACCTCCCCTCCGGAGCAAGGGCAGCTGTTGGCTGGATCAAAATTATCCCTGAGAGCAACAAAAGGGATTTCAGACCCTAACAAAGGCAAGAGCATTGGCAACCTCTCCGGGAGTCAGCAGGTGAAATTCCAGAGGCCTTAGGGAGCAGGCCGATCCCCGGAGAGCAGCAGGCTGCCTCTCCCACCACCAGCCCCAGCTCTTCCCCTTTCCCCAAGGGATGCTCCAGGAGTGCCCTTGGCCACAGGGAGCTGCCCGTCCCCAGGACCCTTTGTCACCTGCGTGAGGTGAGTGCTGCTCCTCTTCCCCACACCCTCCTGCTGAACCCTGCGGGCAAGGGTGCGGGAATTCCCCAGAACAGCTCAGATGCACACTTAATGCCAGCCTGCAGGAGCTCTTTAAAACACTTGTGGGCCTCCAGCCTCAAATATTAATTAGCAGGTGGGTGTTAATGTATTTTTTCCCTTCTGTCACAATGATGGATTTTTCACTTTAAAGATAAGACAGTGCCTGATAGAGCCAAATATTGACAGAGGAGATAAAGAGGCCTGTTATGATAATGGCCATAATGAAATGCTGTTTATAAAAGTATAGCTGGGAATACATAACTTTCCCTGCTGTGGAATATTGATCCCCTCCAAAGAATTAAATTAGCTTTCTTCTGCCTACTGTACCTGTACCTGTGTTTTATACCTGCAGGAGAAACACCTTTTAAAAACAAAGATCTCAAATTTTGTCACTTGATGATTCAGTGCTGCTTGGCTCCAAATTCAGAAATGGGCAAATACACAATTTATGGGGGAATTCCACTGCTGACAGCCCCCTCCCCATCCCTGGGGCTGAACAAACCCCAGTGTCCCTCCTTCCTGGAGCAGAACAGCCGCACCAGTGGCTTTCCCCAGACTCTGTGCTCAGCCTTCCCACACAGCTCCTGTAGATAAAATGGCTATATAAAATACAAAGCATATATGGTTATAAATGGTTATATAAAATATAGAACATAACCAGAACTGCCTAATAACTCCAGAGAAAGAGTCTGCCAGGCTCTGTCAGATGAAACTCCATCATCTCAAACCTCCCTGGAGTTTTCCTGTGTAATCCATCACTAAAATGAAATTATAGCAGTTGCCATAGAAACATCTTGACCAATAGCCTGATATTTTTTTTTTCCCCAGGAAGTGAAATATTGTTCGATTCACCCCCAAAGCTGCCCCTCTGCCAGGGCTGCTTTGGGTGAGCTGATGTTCTGCTCGCTCACCCGCTTGGCAAAAGGCACAATTTTCAATTTTCCTCCCATTCCCCGTTAGTGCCATTATTTCTGCTGCTGCTCCTTTTTTTCCTCTTTATGAATAAGCTGCTGAGTAACAGGGAACTGTTCAGAGAAAAGTAATGAATGGTTGAAACACACACTGATATATCCACGCAGGGCTCTCCATTTCCATTGGAAATTGTTTGATCTCAGGATCCTACTCACATTTTATAGCAAAGAAATCACAGCCAACAGCAAAGCTAATCCTGGGAGGAGGAGTGGAATGTTTCCCCTCAGGCTGAAATCTTTGAAGAAGGCCCTGGGAATGAATCCCTGGGGCCAGAGGGACAAGATCTGAGCCTGGGTTCCTCCAGGGAATTCAGAACCAGAATTTTCAGGGGAGTTGAACCACCCCAAGACACTTCCTTCACCTTTTTCAGACCATCCTGGGGTCCCTCAGCTTGTGGCAATAAAGTTTCATTGTGGACACACATTTATTTACATCCTTCATCCCAGCACACACTTGGCCAGACTCTTCCATCAGAATTCCCAGAGCTGATCCATGCAGCTCTGGCTGGGGCACTCCTCATCTACATCAGCACTTTTTTCATCTCACACAATTGCTCAGATTTATGGTGTGACTGCAGACATAAATCGTCCTCATTCACCAATCCCAGCTCGCAGCCATATGTTATTGCAGCAGGCTGAATTTTTATATAGTTGTATTTTTTATGTCCAAAACAGTACAAAACTTCTGTTTGCAATCCAAACAAAGCCTGTTCTGAACCTTTTTTTTTGCTTAGACATTGTACTTCAACAGCTTGCTTAAAATTAAAACCTAAAGGAGGAATCATAAGACGGCTGATTTATTATTAATCATGGGGGAAGATAAATGTTTTCAATCACTTTATGTCTACAAACCACTACAGATCCCACTAGGAACTTGGATGGCTCAGGCAGCTTCCTGGGCATTTTAATCTTCAATATAAATTCATTCTCAAAAAAACCAAAAAAAACAAACAAACAAAAAAACAAACAAAAAAACCAACCAAACCAAAAAACAACAGCCAAACACACAAATAAAAAAGCCCCCACACACACAAAAAACCCCAAAAAACCAAAACCAGCAAAGGAAGCAAAGCCAAGAGATCAGCAGTCAGGAACACCAGTGGATCAGCACAGCCACCCTCTTCAGCATTCCCCGGGTGTAAAGATGCCAGTTCTCCAGCCTGGCAGCTGTATTCCCGTTCCGCCTGTCCCGCCGTCGGTGCCTCTGCCATTCCCAGCACACGCAGCACTCCGCCATCCGCCTCACTGCTCTCTCCTGCCCGGGGCCCTTCGGTCACAAGTGCCCGGCGGTGCCAGGGTGGGACTCGCCCGGGCCAGCTCACCGAGAGCGGGCAGCAGGACGCCCCTGCCCCAGCCCTACAGAGCAGGGCTGGGCCTCCCCAGGTGTGCTCCATCTCCTCTGCAGTGACTGGGCTGCGTCTGAGCGCTGCCATGGGGAGCAACTGGCTCTGGGAAAAGGAAAAAGCAGCTGCTGCTTCCTCTGGGAACAGAAATTGGCTGGGAATGGCTCCTGCTCCCCACACTGGCACCGGGGCTCCTTCACCACGCTGGTGCTGCCGGCTCCTGGAAAGGACAGAGTTAATTCCCCTTGGGTTTAAATTGTCCTGTTTTCCATGATTATGTGCCCTGTTTAGTGCCCAACCTGCAGCTTTAACAGAGTAGATTATTTTAATTTCCCCAGAGCTGTTTATTTGTCCATTAGGTGAGACATTATGGTCATTATTGGGCTGATGCTGCACCAAAAATTCCTTTTTACCAAGTAGCACTAAAACTCTTCCACATGAACTGCATGTTCCCAGTGTCAGGTGTGTCTTCCACAATACTTAAAATATTATTAAGTGCATTTATTTTCAAATACACACTAAATGCTGACCTGAAAGGAAACCACAAGACCCCAAAACCATTTGCTGATAAGCAGGCAGCACAGCAAGGATGGGCTTTGTTTCCATCAAGTATTCAGCAGTTTGTGAAACTTTAAAATGGTAAACTGAGGGAATACTCTTAAGTGCAGTATTAAAAGGCAAGGTTTGAATTCTGCTCTGTGCCCAGCAGCCAGAATGCTGGGATCAGCAGCTCCCTGTGGGCCCAGCAGCATCCGGGGAGGCAGGACGAGCAGCTCCTGGCACTGCGATGTGGCAGCCCAGGA
The DNA here is from genome assembly GCA_013389985.1 of Dryoscopus gambensis. Classification (NCBI taxonomy): domain Eukaryota; kingdom Metazoa; phylum Chordata; class Aves; order Passeriformes; family Malaconotidae; genus Dryoscopus; species Dryoscopus gambensis. The sequence goes on along the minus strand of WEIT01019424.1, from coordinate 584,561 downwards.
AGCACAGCCTGAGATTGCTCCCCCCACCTCTTGCCAGGCACCAGCTCTCATCAAAATGAACTTAAATCACCATAAATCCGGGCTGAACGGCCAGCTCAACCCAAGCACTAGGAACATCCATATCCTCCTGCCCTAAAGATTCCCTTGGAGACAGTGAGTAAGAGCAGAGATCCGCCTCCTTCTCTCCATCCCTGCAGAACAGCCAGGGACGCCTTCTGCGAGACCAGGCTGCTCCAAGCTCTGGCCAGCCTGGCCTTGGACACTCCGGGGATGGGGAGTGTGATAGCTTTAAGACTCTCAAAATGATATTTACATTAAGACTTGCTTTAGCAGCACCATGGAACAGGATTTAATTTGCTCCTCGATGTGTGCTGGACACGGGCCATTGGTTGGAAAGCAGAGCCCACAAGATAAATACCTGGGAATGCCATGTCCAGCTCCAGTGACTCCAGGGCTGCTGGATCTTCTTTAGAGACACAAAACAGAAGTTACAGCTCTCAGATTGTGCTCCACCGCAGACCAGGCAATTAAAACTGGGCCGCCGTGTTTGATTTTCAATATCTCATTTAAATCTTGTAACGAAGTTCAATTAATGACCTTGGAAAAGTTTTCTAAAATTTAGTGCTGCTTCACCGCAATCCTTTTTATGACTTTTCCGCCCGCACAGCCTTTCTTCTTCCTTTGAATCCAGGCAATATTAAGGAAATATTATCTTTGTAAATGCAGGTGAAGTTGATGATATTATTGATTTCAGATAGCTGCCAGTTCAAGACAAATTTCCACTTCAGTCTGGAGGCGCAGAACAAAGATTTCCAATGTACTAAATTATTCAGCACAGTCCTTCCGCACTGTGGGGTGAGAAATGTCTGTGGGGAGGAGCAGGGCCGTGGTGCCAAGGGCCTGACCCACCTGAGAGAAAAGAGGGATGTGGAGGAGGAGCGGGTGGGAGCCAAGCACACGGACACAGCAGAACCGGGAAATCACAGAACAAGTGAATTTTACTTCTTACTCAGCCTCAATCCTGCCCCTGCCCCAGCCATTCACTGCAACCATCCCAAACACCCTCCAGAACAAACACCATTGGCTTTCAGACCTGATTCGGGTTATCTGTTCCTAAAATCTGAAAAGCTAAATACACAAAAACCTGGTACTTCCCCTGCCAGCACTTGGAGCCACCTGCTCCATCCTGGGGTGCCATGAGGTGTCAGACCTTAAACTTGCTGCATGTCAGGGTGCCAGTGGTTACACTGGGAGTTCTGTTCCCCAAATAATTATAAATCCCCTTTTTGAAGAAATCCATTCCTCATCGCTGCAGTGCTGAGACACTTCCCAATCTGAAAGCACTTAATGAGATAATTTGCAGAGAGCTTTAACGAGTTCCAGCCATCTCTTGGCTCGATCCCACCACGACAGTGCTGACTCCATGCAGCCATTTTCACAGGTACAATTTGGTCCTAGAAATTGGGTAGTTTTTTTAAAAGCACTGCAGTCTAAATCATGTCATATTCTCAGTGCAACATTCAGAGAGTAAATGTAGAGTCCTGGAGAGAAAAATGTTACTCACGATTTTCACATAATGGAGCTGCAGCATAAAAACGCCCTGGGCTGAGTAATTGTGAAAGTGGAGCCAAAAATAAAACCCTGAATTTTTTCCCAAAGTGAATTTCAGACTCCCATATCCATGGCAAGAATAAAAGTTTAATTTCCATCAATATAAAAGGATTAGATCTTAGATTTGCATGGATTGTCACAGTGCTTGGCTCCAGCAGCCCGAGTTCCTGGCTCAGGCCTCGGCGGAGGTTGGCCTACAGAGTCAGCTGCAACAGCAGGAAATGGCAAAATCTAAAATCCCATATTTTTTTCATTTGTTTTGTCCTCTCTGATGTCCATGTTTAGGCAGAAGTTACACGTTCATTAAAGGATTTAATTCCTTTTTTCTTCCAGCGGCCATGGAAGAGCTGCATCCAAGAGCAGAGCCATTGCCCAGGAGCTGCCTGGCTGGCACAGGGCCCAGCCCCTCCTGAGCCAGAGGATAACATAAACCAGAGAAAGCTGTCAGAAATTCCGGCACAAATCATTAAACAGAGAGTTAGTGTCACAATCTGAAAGGGCATTTGCCACCAGAGCTGCCCCACCACCACAACCTGCAGGCCCAGCCCTCCAAGAGCTTCGCTGAACATCCTCATCAGCTTGTGAGTCACAGGATCCCAGAATCACTTCTGTTAGAAAAGACCTCCAGGACCATCAAATCCAACCTGTGCCTGATCCCCATCCTGTCCCCAGGCCAGAGCACTGAGTGCCACATCCAGGCCTTCCTTGGACACCTCCAGGGATGAGGACTCCAAGCCTCCCTGGGCAGCCCCTTCCCATGCCTGACTGCCCTTTCCCTGGCACAGCTTGAGGCCATTCCCTCTCTTCCTGACCTTTGTTCCGAGAGAAGAGGCCAACCCCCACCGCTACAATGTCCCAGGTTTGGCACAGGTGTCTGGGCTAAGGAAGTTTGGTGGCTATTTTTCCTCTTTTTTTTCTCTTTGTTTCCTAAGCAAAAGCAACTCTCACAAACCAGGAAGAGCTTTTGCCATGCTTCAAGCAAGTACAGAGCCTCCAAGATCAAATTGCTCTAATAATTTATTCTGGTCTTGAAATCCCCGGGGTTATTTCACAGAAAATGTATTTTAAGTTGTTTGGCTCCAAAATGACAAGATAACAGACGATACATATTCATTTGCTCCCCCAAGATGGTGATGAGATGTTACAAAATAAAGCAGCAGATCCTCCCTCCCCAAACAGGCGACTTGTGGCTTTATCTCCCCGAATTGTGCTGCCATTTATCTTGAGGGGGTGTTTATGGAAGGGATTGTTTGCAGCTGGAGCTACAAGGCATGAAACAAACTGATAATGGAACTTTCTTTTGAAGCTTATTCTTTTGCGGTGGCATTTTTCTTTTTTCCTTTATGAGCTTCATGACAGGCGAGCAGTAATTTCCTTTCTGTATTTTAGCACAAACAACAGATTAGTGTCACACTGTTTGCTGGGAGCTTTTGCTCGCTGCTCGCATGAGAACTTGTTGGTGTTTGGCGTATTCCAAATAAATGATGTGGTCATTCATAAAGATAAAAAACAGAAACATCTTCCTGGCACGGCAGAACGCGCCGCAGCACAGCCCCTGAACGTGCTGTGGAACCAGAGGCAGAGGTGAATAATGGCATTTGCAATCGGAATCACAGAATACACGGGCCAGGACTTTGTCTTCTCTAAGAGAGACAACACAGCCCTCGGCTCTGCAAACACGACAATCCAAGGGCGACAAAAGTGTGACGCAAATTAACTGCATAAATCACAAATAGTAAATTATTTATTTGTAGAGTATACAGAATACAGAATACAACCCCATAGAAAAAATTACTTTAATTTTTGCCCTTCTTCACACAATAATTAATTATTTTTTCATACTTTTAATAATATCACTGTGAGAAGCCATAAGGAAACATTGCATGGCAGTTCCTCCTGTTTCCCTGATGTATTTCTTCAAGGCAAAGTTTTCTATTCTTCCACTCTTCCTCCATCACTGGAAAATCAGCCTCCTATTCTGTTTTCTCCAGCGCTTCCAAAGCAAATGCACCTCACCCACACTTGGGCTCCATCCCTTGCTCACCAGGCTTTGCCTGCTCGCCATGAACTGATACTGCTGTGATAAATCTCTCCTTCAGTACCCGCTGCCAGAGGATTTCCTGGAGCCCAGCCAGGCCCTGAGGCTGCCCCAGCCCGTGGCCAGCCCAGCCCTGCCCGTGATGGCACAATCTGCCAAAATCGTCTACAGCCAGCTCAGCTGGAACGAACCGACTGCCAAATGGAACAGCCTTGGCTTAGAACCCCACATTTCAAACAAAATCCTGGAAATGCCACGTTCTAGCATTAAGGCAGAAAGATGACGCATAATTTCAGGGGTTTTGTGAGAACGTGGTCAGCGCAGCAGCTCTGGAGTCTATGAGAGGAGCTGATGACACTGGAGTGGTGACAGCCACCGACTGCCGGGGAAGGGGAAGTGACAGCACAGCAGACCCAGGCGAGGGGAAAGCAGCCAGTACTAGCCAGCAGAGCAAGAGAATCCCTGAACCCCAGAGTCACTGAGGCTGGAACAGCCCCCCAAGATCATCAAGTGCAGTCTGTGCCCAATCCCCACCTTGTCAGCAGCCCAGAGCACTGAGTGCCACGTCCAGGCCTTCCTCGGACACCTCCAGGGAAAGGGCAGGGCTGGGCAGCCCAAGGCTGGGAAGGACAGCTGTGCCCAGTGCAGCAACCACAGCTGCTGCTCCCACTCTTAGAGCTCATTTAGGTAGAAATCCCATTAGGAGAGTCCTGAGGTGGAAGCACAGGCACAGAGGTGACGCCCTTAGGAGTGCACAGGTTTTAGGGACTTCTCCCTGCCAGCCTTGTCCCTTGTTTTGGCGAACACTCGGCTCGGAGGGCTTGGAGCCTGCTCTGCACAGCAGCTCAGCAGCTGCTCCCACTCCAAGCAACACTTCCAGTGAATGCCAAGGCATTCAAGTGACAGGAAATTTGAGTAGCTGATTTGGGAAATGGATATTTCATTAGAGGCACGGCTCAGGATAAATGGAAGCTTTCCTGCCACCGTTCCTGGGAATACCAATGAGCTCCAGATCCAAGTGCCTGGGTGGGGGCACAGAAGGTTTCTTTCTTTCAGGTTGGGAAAGATTAAACACCTTTTTGGCCCAGGTGCTCTCCCAACCCCTCCCAGGCGGCCGCACTTGGGCCGGGTTCAGTCCGAATCCACAGTTCTGTGCTACCACGAGAAATTACAATTAAAAAAATTGATTGATCTGCAGAGTGAACTCTTAATATCATCTGAGATACAGATTACTTGAGTCTTGATCAATAGCCAGGATGTAACTGCAAATGTGTTCCCACAGTGGAGCCCGCTGAGCTCCCAGTGCCCCAACACCCGGGTGGCTGTGACTGATACGGATGAAAGGGAAGCAAATGAGCCACCATCTGCACGCAGCTGTTTGATGTGTGTGGCTTTATTACGATCCAAACCAGCTCCTAAAATCAGGGTTTGGGTTTTCTCCGCACACCAATACAAGACACACACATAGAGATTTGAAAAAAATAAAGCAAAAGTCTACTTTTAAAGCCCACCACGAAAAGCTATTTCCAACTTCCACAAAGTTTACACTTTAAAGTACTATAAAATCCCTTTTGAAGCAGATAAAAAGAAAGTAAGAATAAACATTTATCAATTTCTTCTGCATTGAAACAAAAAACTGAAGTAGGGTTTTTTAAAAAAAATAAATAAATAAACATCCGAAGTGGGGATCAAAAGGCTCCACCAGCACCTTGGAGGCCCAGAGGAGCGGCCGAGCCTGGCGGGGGCTGCAGAGAGGCAGCTCCGGTGTCCGCACATCCCGATCCGGCTGCAGCTGCACTCGGACATTGCCATGGCAACGCGGCGGAGCCTCGCGCCAGTTCCCAGCGAACGCTCCCCAAACCCCGAGCGGAGCGGCGGCGCTCCCGAAGCGCCTCTGAATGGAGCAGCAGCCGGGTGAGCTCCTCCGCTCCTCCCGGGAGCCGCTGTCTTGCCAGCCCTTCCGCGCTGCTGCCGAGCACCTTAATTCACACACCGAGCCTCCCTTCCCCGCCGGGGAATTCCAGCCTCGCCCGCCCCCCGCAGCCTCCTGCAGGCACGGCCGGGCTCCTTCCTTCCTTCAAATCTGCCCTCGACCCGGAGCACCGGCACCTGACTCTCCAGTACAGCAGATGCTGGTCTCTATAATTTTTAAAGTGTGGTGGTTACCCCGGCGGGACTCAGCCTAGAGACCTTTACGGAAATCCTGCTGCTCGGTAGGGACCGGGACCCCTGCGAGAGACAGAAAGCCTCGTGCTGCTGTCAGTGCCTGCCAGGGTCACCCCGGGCTGTATTTCCCAGCACAGCTCATTAGTCTGGCTTTGATCAAAACAGATCCTCTACATGGAACTTATCTTCTTTGATATAAAAGTATTTTATAACTATAAATTATAGACCGAGAAAATCACTACAAAGTGGAAAATTACTATTGGGCAATAAAAATAATCTGATTAATTGCTTTCTGATCACTGTATACAAAGATCAGGATATGAGAATTGCTTTTTATTGAGTTTATTCCTTCTAGATTCCCACATAAAAGTTGGGTTTATCTTTTAATTGATCGACAGTGCATTTACATATAAATCTGAAAATTTGGGTGTGGGAAGATGGCTTTAAATGAGCAACAGAGGAGATCCACACTGCAGCAAATTAGGAAGAAGGAAAGGCTTAAAAACATTTTTAAAGTTACCCTTAAGGAATGCTGGTGGCTCTGCACTGGGGTGTGTCACCATTTATCCTCTAATTAATCAGGCTTTTGTCTTAATTTCTGTAATTGCTACACAATTTTATGAGAAATCAAAGTATTAGTTAAGAAATATTTCCTGGTGACAAAGAATGCAGCCTCGTGCTGCCTCCTCAGAGCGCCTGTCCCAAAACAAAATAAAATACAGCAAAAAGGGGACATGGAACAGCTGCCAAGGCTTATAAAGACGTTCCATGGCAAGATACAATGCACTGTTATGGCCCAAAGAACGGTGAAATTCAGATTCATTTTGAGTTAGTTAAGTCTGGGAAGGTCATGGAGGTGATTTAAAAATGGTACAAGTTCCATATCACAGGTAACTGGGTTAGGGAAAGGCAGCTGGGGGGAGGAGGCTGGGAGGGATCTGAGCTCCAGAGGCCAAACGCAGCAGTGCCAGCAGAGCTGGGGCTGCCAAAGAGCTCCTCGAGTGCCCGGGCAGGGTCCAGACCCCCAAACTGCACAAACCCGGTGTGAGCGCCTTCCCCGTGCTCCCAGGGACAGCTGGCACCAGGATCCTGCCCAAGGAACGAGGAAAAGCTGTGAAAACCTCGGAATGTGTGCCACCACTTCGGGCTGCGAGGGGCCATGGGCCAGCAGAGCATCCCTGTCCCTCCTGGCACCCACCCTCCCCGGGCACTCCGAGCCCCCCAGGCTGTAGCAGGGTCGCTGGGGGCAGCAAATTCAGCAATGAATCTGAAAAACGCCTTTAAAGCCCGGCGAGGGGGTGGAGAAGGGCTCTTTTGTTATTTTTGTTATTTTAAGTGCTGCCTTTGAAGCAACTGGAGGCACTTGGGGACTCGGGGGCCTGCCCCTGCACGCACTCCTGCAGTTTGAGTTAACCACCAAAGGACCCTGCAGCTGAACCATGCTCTGCAGAGCTCTGGGGAGCACTCTTAGTTAGCAGAGGTCATTTGTTTCGTTATTTTCATTTCAAAGGTTCTCGATGACCCAACACCCACGCACGCTTTCATTTAACACACTGAAATATTTATAATAACTCTGAAATACTTGAGAGGTGTTTCGAGAGCTCGTTTGAAAGCCAGGGGCTCCAGCAGTGACCCCCCCTGCCCCCAGGTTTTTGTCACCCTCATGTCCCTCCCTGGGGCTGGTCCCCACCTCGCAGGGGCCCCTTGCCCAGTGTGGAGCTGCAGGGACCAGGAGGTGCCCACGGGTCTGGCCATGGCTCTCACGTGCTCCCAGGAAACTGTTTGGGGTCAGGAAGGGGATGCTCCCCAAGGGATGGTCAGCCCTGCCTGTCCCCTCCAGCTTGGAGTGCCACAGCCTCCCAACACGAGTGTTTTCCTTGGGGAAGGGCCCCCCCCTCCCCCCCGATGGCCAAGTGCCCCTAACAGACACCCAAAAACCAGCTCAGGCCACCCAGCCCCTGCTCTACACCTGGGCAAGACACTCCAGGCTTATTCAGCCAGAACCACATCCCACCCCTGCACCCAGGGAAGTTCCCTGAATTACCAGGTAATGTTGCAAAAATGTTTTATTCATAACTCGTTTCACGCCTGGCACTTGCTTTTCTTTGGGTACTTATTTAACACACATTTAATTTACCTTATTTGAAAGCACCGACATATTTCCTAATTACCTGAAGTGCTTAAACGGTTTCCACGCGGTTAATAATTCCTTTCCTTTTAGCTGTGAGGGCTGCGCCGCTGCCGAAGCGGCCTGTCCACAGGGCTGGGCATCCCTCCCAGCCCCACGGGGAGCCAGGACCCCACGGCCACACAGCCCCAGCTGGGGGCCCAGGGAGGAATGGGAACACCAATAACAGAGAGGCAGCTGCAGAACAAGGTCTGGATATTTACTGTGCTGCCACCTCTCCCACCCAAGACTTTCTCCTGCAGATGACTTTGCTTTGCTCGGCTTCTTATGAGGATACAAATAACCCTGTCAGAGCTCTCTGTTCTACTCCATTTACCAGCTTTACTCTGAGTACTTCTTCTATAAATGTGGGGTAGAGAATTACCTCTGTGGGGTACAAATTACTTTAAACTCAGGCTTTTACCAGAGGAGCTTTTTTTGAAAGAAGAGAAGGAAGAATATTTGGAATTATTTTCTAGTGCATCTGGTTGTGGCCTTACCCCTGAGACAGATCTGGGCAGATATAAATATCTATCATTGCAATGGCCTCACATCTTCCCAAGCCCTGCCCAGGAAGGAGAGCAGAACAATCCATGTCTCACTACACAACATATTTTCCTGAATAATTAGCCCCATCTTTCATGGTCAGTTTTTCTAGTGCAGCCAAGCAGCTCAAGGCTCACCCAGGTGCACATTCACACCAAAATGCAGAGAGGGGACACCACAGCCCCCCGTGCCAGGGTCTGGGTTTGGCCCTGCAGCCACACCCCTGTATCTGAGCTGATCACACCATCCTCTGGATGAGTACAGCAGAGCTGGAACAGTGAAGGACTGGCACAGGGTGCCCAGAGCAGCTGTGGCTGCCCCTGGATCCCTGGCAGTGCCCAAGGCCAGGCTGGACGGGGCTGGGAGCACCCTGGGACAGTGGGAGGTGTCCCTGACATGGCAGGGGTGGCCCTGGGTGGGTTTTAAGGCCCCTTCCAACCCAAACCATTCCACAAAATCAAGATTAACTAAAATGTCTGCACAACCTGAGCAAACTCAAGATATTACTGTGAAAACACAACATACTTTCTTGAAATTTAAATAAGAGGAAAACTGAGGTTGGGAAAAATAAAAGAAGTGAGAGACAGCAGCCGTGTTCAGCTGGACACCTCTGAGGATACCTTGGGTACTCTGGACATGGACTGCTTTCCTTCCTGCAGGGAAGAGATGCTCAAATACCTTCAAAAGCCCAGAGATAAGGTTTGAATGTCATTCACTGCAGACCCTGAGAGGTGCTGAGTGCACAGAAAAGAGGGAGAACCCCACATCCCCACCCTGCCAAGGGGACACCTCAGACCAGGGGACCCAGGATGCTCCCGGTGCCAATCATCCTTTATCAAGGCCCTCCCAGGATTCCCACCCACCCTCTCCATGTCAGCCTTCGCGCTGGGCTGGCGTCTCTGTCCCTGGGCACCTCCTGCTCCTTCCTGCAGTGTTTATTCTCACTTAGGCTTGACAAGTTTGTGCTTGGGCAGAAATGGTTTGGTAATTGGGCTTATAAATGGCAAGGACTCAATGCACTCTTACTCTCATCTCTCCCAGCAACTCAATAACTGCAGATGACGGACGATCAGATCCACCCAGAGATTGCAAGCGCAGCTTCTGTCATTAGAGTCAGCCACAGAGCATTATTTAATACCTGCCTGGTTCCTGCACCTCAGCCAGGCTCTGTGGAGAGCAGGACTGCTGATTGCCCTTCCCAAAGCGTGTGGCTGATCATCATCCCTGGATCCACACTAGCTGGGGAGTCTGGAGCAACACACATATCCCAGAGCGGGGTGGGAACGGGCAGCACCAACCACGGGCCCCTGCCATGGGAGGCTTCATCTGCTGGGGCTGAATGGGGCCGTACAAGGCACAGTGCCCACGGTGCTGGCACCCAAAGCTGTTTGTCGTTTTGTAATTTCTTGGGGAACAAGGGGGCATCACCCCAGCAAAGAGTCCTGTTGCTTTCAGCAGGAGCAGGGGTTCACCAGGCACAGCTCAAACACGCATTCCTTTCAGCTTTTAATATTTGATGAAGGCTGGGAACACTGAAGGTCACCCAAAAGCTTCAGCAGTGGATAATTGTAATGCCCACAGACAGCTCCAAGTGCTTGGAGCCCTCTCCCCGACAGGTATCGATGTTCCTCAGGTTGTATTGATCCCTCAGCTCAGGCTTTCCTGCTCCAGGCTGACACAGGAGCTGTGTCTGAACTGTACAGACGCGCTGGGGCTTTGGTACAAAGGGGTTAAAATAAACCCAGAGTATTCCCTCAATATTAGTGGAAGTGGAAATGCAATTTTCAGCGAGACAGAGCTAACACGTAATGCTATAAACACCAGTGCTCACCCCTTCCCTGATGTTATCTGACTTGGTATTTACTGCATCCAAAGTAAGAAATAACGGATTCCTGGCAGGAGCTCCGAGTTGTGTTCAGCTCTCAGCTCAACACAAAGGTTTAATGAACTGCTAAAAGGGGTACAGTTCATAAATGGAGACCTAAAGGAAACAGTGAAGGCTTGATCCTTATCTGCTCCCAAGGTCAGGGTGCTCTGGCTCTGTCCTCACTTTGAATTCTCATCTGCCTTAGCAGCTCCTGCTTTACTAAGATCCAGGATGATCCCACCTCTCTGGGTTAGCGCTTTCCAGCCGGTTCCCGGGGCTGGCTCAGCTCCACTTAACGTGGGGCCACACACCAAACGCAGAGCTGGAACCCCGGTGGCTTTGGGCACTGTGGGGAACAAACAGCAGCTCGGGGGTGCCCAGAGCCCATGGCCGGAGCGGGGACACTTGGCCAGAGAGGGAACTCTGCCAGCCCCGGTAGCAGCCAGAGCATCCCCCCGCCCAGGCATCCCCCATCAATCACCCCCTCTGCCGCTGTCCCCGGGCCTCCGGGCAGCCTCTCTCCGGGGAAAGCTCTCTCATCCCTCTGTCAGCCCCACCAGGCACACTCAGGCTCCATTTCCGACCCTCTCTTTGATGCCTCTGCACAAATCTTAATGCTTTGGTAAGAGTCCTGAAAGCTTCTTGCTTCGGTATCGATCTTCTCTGAGTGTCATTTCCCTGATTTCCAGGTAGATTCCTGTCTCTGCCAGACAGCTCTTCCTCTGCCAGGGTGCCTCACAAAGCCCCACAGAGCTGTGCTCTCCCAGGGACTGATCGGCCTCAGCACAAGATACTGAACTGCCACCACTTCCACCCTGTGCTTGCTCCTCTCACTAATGAACACCAAGAGGGATAAAGTAAGCATGGGAAGTATTACAGATATATTGTTTTTCTGGGCTGTTCCTATCAAAGTTTCATTATGTACAAGTCCCAGTGCCTAAAGGGGCCCAAAGAGAGCTGGAAAGGGACTTTGGACAAGGGTATGGAATGCCAGGACAAGGGGGAATGGCTTCCCACTGCCAGAGGCTGGCCATGCCCATGGCAGGGGGTTGGAGTTGGATGGTCTTTAAGGTCCCTTCCAGGCACTTTGCGATTCTGTGATTCCCTTTTCAGACCTCCAATCAGCCCAGCCACGGCTTTCTGTACCTGGGCTCTCATGTTGAAGCAAACTTCAGCCTAGAGCTAGAGTGCAGCCCTGTGGGAATGCTGAGCCCAGCTCTCAGGCAGCTTCTTTTACCAAAGGTTTGAGAGCAGAAGGACATTGAGGTTGGACACCCAGAGTTTCCTCAGGTGGGGCCTCCTTTCATACACTGCAATGGTTTCTTTTACAGCCTCAGGGGAAATTCTGCCATGCTTGCACAGACAAGGCAATGACTCTTCTTATTTAGTGCCGGGCAAGAAGGGCTGGTTTTGCCCATGTCACCCGTGCTCGGTGACAGACAGGGAGAGCAGCAGCATCTCCACCCTTCCCATAGCCCAGCCCACAGGGCAGGAGCTCCTCGGAGCTGTCACTTTGCACCACACATCTCTCGCTGCCACAGGCAGAGGAGGCTGCAGGGGCTGATGCTCCTGCTCTGTTTTAATAATTTACACTCTGAATACCTTGTTCTGCTCTCTGTCTGGAGCTCTTGGCCTCTTCCCCCCCCATCCATGCCCTGCTCGGGGAGCGGAGGTGGGACAGGAGGCACAGCCCCAGCTAAACCTGTGCTCACTCAAACTGAGGAGCTCATCACGTTATCCCTGACCCCTCAAACCTCACACCCTGAGGTTTGCACTCTGAGAGTGCAAACCATGCCTCTGCTGGACACTCAGAGAGGAAACAAGAGCTGTCATCATGATTCTTTGGGTAAGGGGGAAAAAAGATAAGCCAAATATGCCAACTTATGTGTGGAAAGGTCAGAATTTAAAAATTCTCAATTCTTACACTGCTACATATCTTAAAATGGAATAAATTTTAAGTGTACCATAAAACTATATTCTTCATCCCATTTACCATGTAACTGGTGCTCCTTCCCTGCCTGCATAAAGACAAGCCTTTGGCTCTTTTATTAATATCCATGAGCATAATTTAATGGCTGATGCAGCACTGGAGACACACATTTCATATTTAACAGTGAGGCTGATGTGGAAGGAGCCTGGAAGAACTGTAATGAACAGCTTGGTTGCTCAGTCTGCTCCGAATGCCCAGATCAATACAACATCATTTACTTGTTGCAACTTATTGGCCAAGTCATTTTTTGTCGTCTTGGTACTGACGTGTAGCAACCACAAAAGTGGCAGACAAAAGCACTTAAAATTAATTATGTTCATATGAATTTAATTCATGTAAAACCCGAAGGTCCACTCTGCAAGAATCAAACAGTTGTCTCTCTATCTCTCTACAAACACACTTACACATGCAATATTAAAACAGCACACACCACTCCTAAAGACCAGGCCAAAGCTGCAAAGCTGCTTTGTGCACAGGGCCCTGCAAACAGGCAATAAAATGAGATATCTTTATCAACTCTAGCACCAAACTAAACCTTTAAAAGGAATAAACATCAGAAACACAACACTGCATCCAGCAGAAGCTGCCAGATATTCCAGAGGCGATTGAAGGTTATAGCCCAGCGCTATGGAAGATAAAGCTTGGATGGCCTTTATGGATAACACCTTTTATGTGCTCTCTGCCCAGAGCCCGGCTCTCTTTCCAGTTCATTCCAGCTGTGCTCTGTCTCATGCGTTATTCATGCACCTCAGGATTGAAAAAATGAACACGTTGCCCGAGCTGCCAGAGCACATTATGGTAACATCACATTTGAAGGCTCTTATTTTCCCCCTATATCCAATTATTTTTCCTCCTAGGTTCCAGAATCAAAAACTCAGGTGAGGGAAGCACCTACTTAAAGTTCAAGGAATGGAGCTGTGTGTGCCAGAAGCCAGCCCCCAGATCCCATAAAGACGGGCGGTGCTGAATATGGATCATGGCCAGGCTCTGCTGCCCTTCCACACCAGCCTTGCTCCACAGCCAGTCCTTTCCTTCAGTGGGAACACAGAAGGAATTTTAACACGTGTAGGCTGTGGTGTCCTTAGTGCCTGACGATTCTCTGTGCTGAGGTACATTGTGAAATGTCACAGTTAAACAGATTTCCTTGTGGCCAACTCATCCAAAGTGCCCAGGTTTGCCCACCCTGGCTTTGCTTTCCTCTGCCCCTTCTCCCAGCTTCTCAAGGCTCCTTTTATCATCTCCTTTCAGAAGTTTATTTGGCTCATTTCAGGAGCATGGAAGATCCCAGGATAACACACAGCTCCATGGAATGCACCAGCGGGACACAAGCTATGGGCTAAGAGCAGCCACTTCAGCAGAACCGACTGCTCCCCAGTGAGCCCTCATCAGCCAGGGAATCCTCACAGAGGTTTCCTGATGTTCCAGTGCAAAATAGCTCCATTGCCCAGATTGCTGGCAAAACCCTGTTAGCAGCCAGTTTTACCCCAGAGATGACATGCGACCATCAGGACCTGAGTTAATGAAAACAACAAAGCAATACACATTCCTTTGTCACAAAATGGTTTGGACTTGGATTATAATACTCGTAAGTATTTCCATAAATTATCTTGGGAAGCAATTTGACACTGTTTTGTTTAGCCTCTCTGAGCCGCTCAGCTTTAATCGGAGGCTTACAGGCCGCAGCCTCCACGCGCAGCGTGCGCTCACCCCACGATGTGGTGAGGGACAGCCTGGCAACGGGAGGGACAGCCTGGCAACGAGGAGCCCACTCAGGGCCAGGTGACAGGTCAGTGTGTGAGGGACAGCCTGGGAATGAGGAGCCCACTCACGGCCAGGTGACAGGTCAGTGTGTGAGGGACAGCCTGGCAACGAGGAGCCCACTCACGGCCAGGTGACAGGTCAGTGTCTCGCAGTGTCCTTGTCACATCCCAACTCTGAGATACAGGAGCTGGTGGGCAGCGCAATGCAGAACAGAAAGTCCTGACTGTGAGTAATTCCACACAAAAAGATTGACTCCCAGCAAGACCCAGCACAGTCCCGGTGCAGCCCGAGGCTGGTGCGCTGCTCCTCACCTGCCAGCACCATCTCCCAGCTGCCCTTTGTCTGCCGAATAACCAGAAAAGCCTCGGCAATTAGCACATTATCTTCATTGTAAGACATATCTGAGCTGATGGCTGCCCCGGGTTGTGGCAGGTTCATCTTGGATCCGGCATTGTCAGCTCCATCGAACACCTCAGAAGCTTCCAGCAGCTCCTCAGACAAGCCACCCACCCCTGTGGCCTCCCTGCTACCAAAAACTGTCCCCACAACCCCAATTCAGATGGAAATCTGAATCTGAGGCAAGTATGGGCAGAGATGGACAACCCCTTAGGGCCCAGAGTAGGTCTGTCCTCCCTGCTGGAAGTCACTCAAAGCTTCCACAAGCCCAGGGCACCTTCCAGCAGCACTGCCTGGTGTCACACAGTCCCCACATACCCCTCACATCCTGGCAGGGAGCTTCAGCCCAGGATGGGCCAGAGACCCCCGTCCCACAGCCCTTCCCCCACACCATCCACCCGGGGCCACCTCCTGCCTCCAGGACAGCAGCATCCCTGAGAACCCCACCTGAGAGCCCAGAGGATTTAATTAATTCCCTTGGTGCTGCTTCTCCAAATGGCCCCACAGCCAGAGGTTCTGGGCTCCATCTCCCATTTCACAGGCACATGGAATTTAAAACATGCCCTGGTACCTCTTTCCTCTGGAGATGGAGATGTTTGCACAGAGAAACCCTCAGATTCCCTACCAGCAGCAATAAATATGATTTTGCATCCCATTTCCTGAGGGAATAACACATCAGCTCACACTGCCTAAGCAATTTTAAATGTTTCTCCTTGGAAGTGAAATCTGAAAGTCCCCACGTATTAGACTCCAGTCAGGTTTCACTCCCCACCTATTCTAATCCTACGCCTCATTATTTGCGCAGATAGACAAATAGATGCAACATGTGAATGTTCTCCCCACTGGTGCTTAATGGTATTTTTTCTTCCTTTTTAAAATAAACAAATACATAAATAAACCAGAGTCTCAGACTGCCTCTGCTGCAGAGGCTTCTCAGAGCACAGATCCAGCTCCCCATCTGTTTTCTGACCTTAGTCAACACTGCCAATAAATCAGCCTCCCCCCACTCCCAAAAAATAAAATGCCTGTAAAATTGTTCTTTTCCTTCTCTTGTTCACCTCCACCTGATGTTCAGCACAGAGATTCCCACCTTTAACTGATTCTTTTTCCTCCTTCCACCCAGCTTTGTCCTTCAGCAGATCTCCACTGCTCCTAACAGGAGTGAACTCGCCATCTCCGCTCTTTTCCAGACACACAAATCCGCAGCCACCAAAGAATAACCTAAATATTCTCCTCTGCCCCTGATGCAACACGAGGTGGAGAGTTCCTGCTGGCAGCTATTTACACACAGCAGCTCTCACAGCAGGAGCAGAACGTCAGAGCACGAAGCAGAGCTCACACCGCAGCCTCTCGGAGCCGCACGCTCCCTTCCCAGCACCGTGCGAGGGAGGTGGTGTGCAAGTCCCACTCCTCTTCTCCTGACTGAGGATGGAAGGCTAGAGGCTAAAATAAAACAGAAAAATAGCTGCTCCGTGAGCTCTGAGGAGCTAGAGACAGTCTAAATTCTATTCAACACTATTAAGAAAATAAATCTTCAGGAATCAAAGTACCCAAACAAACAGATTTATTCACGTCTCTAGACCCCCTTCTTTCTCCTCCTCTGAGTTAAAAAAAAAACCCCTAAACCTTTCATGAAAAGCTTTTAAAAATCCATTCTGGGATTGGCTATTCTGCATTTCATGCAATATATATGGACTTGGGAAATTTTACAGAACAAAATGATTACCCTAAATTATTGATCAAAGGAAGCAAATGTATACAGCGGCCTGAAGAACGTATGAGCTGCTCTGAGGGAAGAGAGCCCTCCGTGGTGACGGCACTGACGGCGTGCATGGATCACGATGAAGGCTCATTCCTAATTACATGATCTTACTGCACATTAAATATGAAAGCCATCTTTTCATTTTTATGCAAAGTTTGAAATACTGCCTCAGAAGTGAACAAAGGGGCATCAATTTAAGGACAGAAAAAGAAGATGTAAATATGCTCATCCAAGCCAGCAGCCACATCACACGTGTTCAGGGCCTTCAAAGAACTCTCATCAATTAAACTTTGTCACATCTCTCACAGGGCAGGGGAGGGATAAAACAAAAGTAATGGAATAAACCAGCAGAAATGGCAATCAGCTGGGCACACACCACTCCAGGGATGGCAGCTCACAAAACCAAACCTAGGCAGAAGTCTTCCAGAGGATGTTCTTCAGACAGCCTTCAACAAGAGAAAAATTTTCCCCTTCAACTGAGACAGATTCAGCTACACCCTCCCATAAGAGGGAGCCTGCAAGAGCCAAGTATTTCACCAGCCCTGGGAAAAGCTGGGTTCCTGCTCAGCCAGAAGCAGGCTATGGCTGATGAAACACAAAGCGCTGGCAGAGAAGAGACCCCTCACTGCCTGACACCAAGGCTGGGCATCACTTACCTCTCTGCAAACACCAACAGCACTAACGGGACTTCCCCCCATTCACTGATAACCCTCAGGAGCCCCACCAAAACCCCTTCTCGAAGGGGCATCTTGGCCTTATCAGCAGCAGCTGTTCACTATTCATCAAAACAAATTCAGCTGTGAATGAGGAGCATGTGCAACAGGGCCTTAATTAGAGCTGTGCATTCCTGCTAAAACCCTGGTAATTAGTGGCACCAGAGGTGCTCATTTCACTGCTAGAAATGAATTCACCACAGTGAGTTTGGTAGCATCTGATTTCCAGGGGTATTTAAAGACGTGGTGCTCAGGGACATGGTTTGGTGGCAGTGCCAGGTTTATGGTTGGACTCAATGATCTTAAGGATCTTTTCCAACCTTCAGGAGTCTATTCTATTTCTTTTCAAAGCAGGTATCTGCAAAGGCAGGAATTTTGATCATTTTGTGGCATTTTATTTTTGCTCCTTATTGAAATATGGCATTACCTACAAATCATGCCAAACAGGTGTGTTGTGCAGCACAGCCCCAGTTCCCAGCCTTGAAGTGAAAGTACAGTGCGTCACTCCTATTACCTGCTTTTTTCTTCATCCTAATAACCCGTCCAGAGCTGTGTGTGAGGTGTCAGCAGGAGGTGTCAGAGCACACCAGGAACAACAGAGCTGGAAGAAAACTGCCTTTCTGATGGAAAAAATGCCCCATCTTCCCACTCTCCCACAGATACAGATAATAACCTTCATCCAACCTGAAAACTAAAACCACAGTGTGTGATTTATAGTGGTCAGAGAGTAGAACCAGCAGTGAAATGGCCACCAGCCTGGGAGTTACCCTGGCTAAGGCTGGGTTTAGAGGATGAGAAGATGAACAAGTCAATTACAGAATGTCCAGCTCCTCATCTCCCCAAGTAATTGAAGATTCAGTATCATTTTCACTGAGTTGTTTTTAATTGGTCTCATTTGCTGCAGTAAATTAGGTGTAGCACTGTCCCCGGTGTGATGTATGCTTCTGTGCAAATTGGGACCAAAACGTGCAAAACATTCCAGCCACTGCCACGGCAAAACAGCCCCAGTCAGATAAATGCAATTAATTTCCAAGCCTGGCCTTGAAATATTGTGATACTAATCTATTTCTTTGACTGTTAGCGATGGTCTCCATCAAGGTCAGGAGAAATTGCTCAATTAATAAATGCCTGCTTGCTCCCACAACAACAGAGCTCTCCCTGGAGCACGGTGAGCCCTTGGACACGGGCAGGGAGCAGGGGAGGCGTGTTTCTGCAGGACTGACAACAAACACGTTCTTGTGGGGCCACAGTTCGGGGTTTGGGGCTGCCCCACGCTCCCCTGCAGATGCTTTGGGGGCTTGGGGCCTGGGGTCAGGTTTGCAGCCCCTCCAGCTCCTGCCCAGTGCCCACCTTGGCAGGGAGGTGTGAGGAGGAGGAGGGTTCAGGGCAGGCAGATGGGGGAATCCCAGCCTAGAGCAATTCAGGGATTTGGTTTTGCTGTCAGAGCCAGCTGCAGGCTCCTCCCAGCAGCAAGACCCCTGCAAGAAAAACCCACAAGAATTTTTATTCCATTAATCTTACAAGGGGTTGCATTTGAAAGGACCTTAAAGACCATTGCAGCCCCAGCCAGATCCTCAGCAAAGCCCCAAGAAATCCATGTAAGCCTTGTATCCCTTTTTCATTCCCTGCCCCACTGATTTTGCCACTTTCTTTCCCTCACAGTCTCAGCTCAGGCCGAGCAGCCCTTCCACGTGTACGTGACACACGGGTGGGTTTTCTCGTGCACCTGAGCGGCTGCACAGCCAGGAAAGGCTGGCAAAATTAGGTTATTGAAGTACAGTTACTGTAGCTGCTTTTATCCCTGCAATTGCTTCCCTCCAGAACTGGCCCAATTTGCAGCCCCTTCATTAGAGGTTCACCTGCCCTGCAGAGATGTGGAGCATCCTTTCAGGAGCCCAGTGGTGTCTGGAGATGGGGATAATCTGCAAAGGGCAGGTGACTGTCAAACAGCCGTGCCACACATCCAGAGAATTCAGGAAAATAAATGCAAATCAAACAGGATTTCAGCTTCAGTCCAAGGCACAATGAGGGCCAAGTGGGGCAGCCTTGCCTCAGGTAGAATTTTACTTTTCTGCTGAAATAAACCATCAATTACCACATGAAAAGCAGAGAACACAGGGCTGGGAGGGTGGCCAGGGCCTCCCAGTGTGCCCTGGTGGGATCCCAGCAAATTCCCCTTTTCCTGCCTTGGAGCACTGGGCTTGCCTGGGAGGAACCCTGGGAAGGGGATCCCAGCAAGCAGATTTGGATAACAACGCTCTTCCAGCCTGTGGGAAATGGGCCCTTCCACAGCCCTGGTTCGAACACAAACCCTTCCACCTCTCCACTGCTGTTCACTCATCAAAACTCATCTCGATAATTTATTACACCCTGACAGCACCAATTTAATTCCCTAGAGAACAGCAATGAATATATTGGACAAGCAAGTTTCAATTCCTATTTTTCCTCTGGGGAGAGAAAAGGCAGCTTCAGGGGGACCAGGAATCTGTTCACCAGCACTTTCCCAGCTAAGCCAGTGCAGCCTCAGCTGGTGCTGGAGCATCCCCTGCCCCAGGGCAGTCACACCACCGCCCACCACGGCCCAGGCTTCACACCCCGAAACTGTTCAGGAACCCAGGGCAGCAGCCAAAGCTCCCTCTCCAGGGACCATCATGAAACGTGTCAGGTACAGCGCATTTTAATCATACTCACAGCACACTTGCACTAAATCTGAATTATTACAGCTGGGTGTGCCTGTTCCTGCAGGGCCCTTGGGGCTCTCCCACCCAGCATCTCTTGGGGCCTCTGTGCTGTTTTCCCCAGATTAATTAAGGTCTGGATTCAAGATTTTTGTCAATGTCTTGGCAAAGGTTTATGGAGGTCCTTAGGGTTAATTTATAATCCCCTCAAGAATAAGTAAATATTTAAACTTCCCCCAGTGGTGTAATTGAATGTTTTAATTCATGCTGGTAGATGGAGTCAGGCAAATGCTTCTATTGCTGGAGTTATTTATTAAATAAATGAAAATAAGAAATCACTCCTGTCACTTTGCCAGAGCGTGTAGGAAAGTGCTGCTCCCGACAGCCCTGGCCCCACATCACACCTGCTCAGCAAAGGGCCAGGTGAGTGTGTGTGACTGTAGGTTATTTTATTGCCATTTTAGCTGAATGTCCAGATGACAACCAACAGCGAGGGAAGGAAGGAAGATGGATGATTGGATGGATGGATGGATGGATGGATGGATGGTTGGATGGATGGATGGACGGACGGACAAACAGATGGATCCTCACCCTGCCCATGCTGCAGCTGCACAGCCACGACAGCACAGAACCAAAGCAACAGCATCAGTGGGATGGGTGATAACACAACCCACAGACCAAAATCTGCTGGGAATTTGGAGTCTTCTACGTCCAGGAGAAATGATGGGTGTTGTTTAAATATTCATTTTTGTGTTCTAGGCACTGCAGACCACTGTAAATCACAGCTCCCTCTCCAGAAGTGATTGCACTTAAATAAATACTGCTCACACTTTCTTGCACTTCTGTCTCTGGAACCAGCATTGCAGAGTTTTGGTGCTGCAGGCAACAGACAGAGATGAATTGAAAATTAAGGCACCTAAATAATTAACCCCACTCCAGTTGTCTTGGAGGCAATTTAATAAAGTGCTCTTGGGGCCGTGGCTGATAATGAATAATATCCATCGTCACCGGGTCCACACAGGCTGCAGCAGCAGGGCCGTGTTGCCATCACACAGCAGTGCTGAGCTCATGGTGTTCTTGGCACGGGGAATGTTGGCCTGGAACCTGG
Source organism: Dryoscopus gambensis (assembly GCA_013389985.1). Lineage (NCBI taxonomy): Eukaryota > Metazoa > Chordata > Aves > Passeriformes > Malaconotidae > Dryoscopus > Dryoscopus gambensis. Next base: position 563,758 of record WEIT01019424.1, on the reverse strand, counting down.
GGTAAGGAATCCCTGTGCACCTGGGACATGACAGCAACAAACCTGGGCTGTGTCCTTCTCCCGACGCGGAGACATAGGTTATTAAACCCCTATAACTCATTGCTCTAAAATCCCACTTTGGCTCTCTCCTTTGGAATTATTCAGGAATGACACACTCTCCCCCATGTTTCCCATCTCCACTCCTCAGCAGGTCCCTGGAAGGTGACTCGGGCTGGCTGGCACCCGGGGCAGGGGTGGGGTGCCACACTGGGGTGTGTGCAGGGGGTCCCGGTGCAGCCCCGGCTGTGCTGGCACAGCTCCTGCCAGGGCACCGGCAGTGCCTCATCCTGGCTCTGGAGCATCCGCTCTGCCAGCCCCGGAGGAGGCGTTTTCCAGGAAGCTCCACTGTCCTGCAGATCCTCATGTGCTCTGGATTAATTATGCATGGATTTTTGATTGCAAATATGGTATGGAGAGAAATGCACAGGCTGGGTGAATCAATTTGTCCTAAATAACATCCATCCACAATTCCTGGATTAGCTTTCCTGCCTCAAATTATGGGGATGGAAAGACAGAAAGTTCCTTTTTGTGTTTGTTTTGGGAATTATTTTTCATCCTGACAGCCTCTGCAGTGTGGGCTGGGTTGGAGACAGAGTTCAGAGAGTCAGGAAAGCTGAGAAAGCAGCAGGCTGGGAACACTGAGGGTGCCACGGCAGGGCTGGAGGCCGGGAATTCAGCTACAGCAGCTGTTTCCCTACACATCCAACCCCTGGACCTGTCTGATGAGAGCAGCCAGGCCCTGACCATGGCCAGGCTCTCCCTCGGCAGTGCTGGAATGCCCCATGTCCTCCCTGGCTGGCACGGCCCCTCATCCTGACAGGGACAGGGGTTGCCAGGGAGCCCGTGCAATTCTCCCACTCCTTGACACTGCAGGGGATATTACTGTTCATGACGTGAAGCTGAGAATGGTGAGAACTGGCAGAAAATCTTTCCATGGCAGATCAGTGAATGCCGTGGCGTTTGTGCCGAGAGGACGGGCAGGAGTAGCTCCCTCCACAGCCCCTTCCAGAGCCATCCCTGTGGGCCCGAGCACTTTCGGCTTCAGAAGCAACAAACGGGGCCAGTTCTGAGCCAGGAAATTCCTCAGTGTCTTCTCCCCAGGGAATGTGCTCAGCCCAGCCCCTGCCCTGCCCCAGGGCTCCCCAGCTGCCCTGGCATGGGTGAAGCCACCTGATGTCCCTCCATGTGTTTCAAACACAGACAGCACCTCTCTGAGCAGGGCCTCGCCCCTGTCACCTCTTCGGCCCCCACAGGTGTGTCCCTGCCAAGTGCCAGGCACAAACGCCATCACGGAGCCCACCTGCAGGGGCCGGAGAGCCCTGAAGGCACAGCGGGGCCTGTCCCTGCTGGGGACCGCGGGCACAGCCGGAGTCCCGCACGGCAGCAGCATCGCCCGTGGAGCCACGAGGGAGTTATCGACATGCCAGCCCGGGGACTCCTTGGTCACTATTGAATGCCAAACCGGGGGATTCCTTGGTGGCGGAATGACAGCAGAACAGGAGCAGAGCAGCCAGGCTGGCTCTGGCACAGGCTGGCTGCTGCCAGGGACAGCAGCACTCTGGGGCTCCCGGGGAGCGCTCATCCCAAGGCAGTGCTTTGTGTGCTGTGGCTGTGGGAGTTTCCATCTCTTCCCAGGAATCCTGGTGCCCAGCCGGGGCCTCAGACAGCTGAGAACTTCCTTATGTCTAAATCAGGACAATTATTTAATTGAGACATTGGGTAGGCGCTGGGAGCGCAGGGAGGAGGAAGTGCAGGGGAGGGGAAGGAGGAATAAATCACTGAGCAGAGTTAACCATGTGAGCCCGTTAGGAACAGCTCAGACAGCAGAGACTAAGCCTGTTGTTCCCCTGTACTTAGGGAAAACCTGTTCCTTTTCCTCTGAGCAGCATTCTCCAGGAGAACACGGGATCAGGCAGGCACCTGCTGGCTGTGGCCACCAGCCAGGGCCCACACGGATGGTGTCACGATTTTGGGTTGAAAATGTGACATATTTTCTGTTCCCATTTAGTGCATGCCACACACAGGGCATCCCTTGCAGTCATCCCTGTTAAGCTCTGGAACCCCAGGCAGCTGCATGTGAACTGATATTTCCTGGGTGGGAAATGCTCCTTGTTTAGTTAGGCTGGAGGAACCAAACACATCTGGTGTCTGAACTGTCTGAACCCCACTCCAGGGAAGGACTCTTAAACACCCCCTAACCCCTGGCAGACCCCTCCTGCCAGTGGCATACACCGGGAATTTTCCAAGGAACAGAGACTGCTGTAGACATGTATTAAAAAAGGGTGCAGGACACTTTGCCAGGCCCCAAAGAGGAAGCGCCTCAGAATGTCCCCATTGCCATGTGACCCCCTGCAAGGGGCTGGCTCCTGGGGTGGGGTCCTGGGAATGAGAGAGGCTCTCTGAGGGAGCCGAGGTTGCTCAGCTCAGGTACAGACAAAAAGCCCAAAATTCCTACCCATGGCTCACTTGCAGCAGGGAGGGAATCCAGCCCCGTGTTCCTCGCAGGGAACAGCGAGGTGACTCGCTGTCTCATCTCACAGTGACACCCAAAGCTTCCTCTGCCACATAATGCATATCCATTACAGCATCAGGGATCTTTCTGACCCAAATACATGTCCTGAGAACAAAAATAACTGTAAGGAATACAGTATTTAATCTGCCTAGATTCAGCCCTCAGAAAGATAAAATCTATTACAAATGTTATCCCTCGCCTTGCCTATTAATCCTGAAGAGACTGGTGATTAAATGCTATTTCTAACTCTGCGGTCCCTCGTGTGCCTGTGGCTCCCAGAGTTCCAAAGGCTCCTGTTGTACATCCGGGGACAGTGATGGGCAGCGCTGGGTTATTGCAGTGAGTTTGCTGCCGGCTGGGCTGCAAAGGTGAGGTTGCATTCAGCACATTCCTGGCCCTCTGCCTGAATTAACCATTTTGACATCATTCCCTGGGTTGCAGAAGGGTCACAGGGAAAGCACAACTCAAGGCAAGAGAAGGGTATGAAGTGCAGGACTGAGAGAGGATGAGGAGACACAAGTGACGTGAGATGCAGCTGTGGCAGGAGAAAAGCTGTGACAGATCTGAGCAGAGCCAGCAAACTTCACAGAATCACAGAGAGTTTTGGAGTGGAAGGGACCTCAAAGCCCATCTCATTCAGTGCAGGGCACTGCTGAGCCCCACACAGGCAGGGAGTGCTCTCCTCTCCCGGCGTACACGATTCAGTGATAGCCGGTTCCAGGGGCGGGGGTTAAGTCTATCAAATTAATTTTAATTACAATTCAAAGAAAGAAAATCCACTTGAACATTTCTAATCAACAGGCATCTAATGAGGCCTGTTAGTTCCTGTAGTCAGAACACAGTAGGGAATTTTCCAAGATAATTTACTTCATTAATATTCAGCTGGAAGTGGATCATCCAATACTTTCCATGGTGGCATTGAGATAAAGTATGTCAAAAGAAAAATTTTCTCTTTGACATGGACTTTAAGTTTCATAAGTTTTGTTCTATCTTAGGAAAAAACACTTCAGAGTGAAATAAAACATTACAGCCCAGATCAACCAAAATGATTACTGGGACTCTCTTAACCAGGAAAGTGTCCATGTGGGAATATAGCAGAGCCAACCAGGAAAATCAGAGGAATCCCCTTTTCAGGACTTCTGAAAGCTGTTGCTGTGTATAATTCTTGATACAAGACATGTCAACAGCCCTTGACAAGCTGTCAGCCTTTTTAGAGAACAACAGCTTTATTGCAACAGGTTTCACAGCTTCCAGCTGAGACTGGGTTGGTTCGCTTGGTTACAATGGAAATTAAAAAAAAACCAAACCAAGGTGCATGAAAGAGCCCCAGAGTGACCAAGGTCCAAGGTTTGTCTGGTGTCCTGAATAAAAAAGGGATGAGTAGGAGAGCCGGGAAGGAGGATGAGACCCAGCTATCTAAGCCCAGTGGAACTCCAGATGTTTGTGGTGCTGTGCCAGCCCTGCCTCCTCCTCTCAGCAAGAGCCACTCCTGTCTCTGAGGGGACATTCGTCCTGTTACTGACCAGTGCTCAGGGGACATTCGTCCTGTTACTGACCAATGCCCACAGCGTTCCACTGGGAGCTTGACTCACTGCCCCTTCCAAACAAAGCACCAGGGATGCCAGGATGGAAACGCCAGAGGGAGGTGTCACTGATTCCTAGGAAACAAGCAGGATTTTCCTCGTGGGGACATTTGGGTTTGCATATCTGCAGAACATGTGGAGGTTACTGAGAAGACCAACCTGGTAGAAATAGTTTGTTCTTCCTGTACCAGTCCTGTTTCTCCTTCTTTCTCCACTGCATTGTAAAGGTTATCCTCATCAAAGGTGTAATTCCAAACAGACCATTGGAATACACTCCAAACATATTCCACCAGAGTACATTCCAAACACACCGTCAGAAGTGAGAGGGAAAAGATGAAATCATGAATATTTGAAGGAGCATTTTTGGAAGAGCTCAGTGTGGTTGGGGAGGGGAGGCTGCAAAAGGCATTGGTAGCTTCTTGGGCTCTTTTCTGTCCTGTGTGCTGCAACCAAAGTTTATTTATCTGCAGGGTGAAATGATTCAGGGTGATTTGGTCCCACAGGTATATATGAGGTGTACGTACAGGAAGCATATACACACAGAAAATACATACACCAAACATAAGCACATAAACTCTCTCCTGTTTACAGACCTCATCTTAATTTTCCAAGACTGCTCTGCTGAAAGGCTGTAAAATTCAATTTTGAGCTCATAAGATGCTTGTTAGTGCCTGTCTGTATGTGACTTGAGGGGATCAAAGTTTGATTTTTTAACAGTGGTTTTTTCCAATCAGGAAACTGAATGTGCTCATAAACACCATCCTCCTTAAGCATACTCCAAATGCAGACCAGATCCTATTGCTCTCCATCCTATGCCAGTGACAAGCCTTGATCCCAAAAGGATGTTTGCACATAAAGGAGATCAGATACTGGCCAAAATGTAATTGCTTTTATTTTACTGCTGATGTCTGTGTAAACGTTCCTGTGCTACGGCCACAGAGAACAGAACCTGCAGCTCCATCCACTTATTTCTGCTGGACTTGTTCTTGTTCCCATCCCACCAAACCTCCCACAGCTCATGGATCAGACTGTGGCCAACTGCATTTGGCTTCTCTGGAAACTGCTCAGCACTTCTGCCCCAGCTTTTCTCAACTGTGACAGTAAAAAAGGCTCCAACCCCCCCAAAATGAAATCTTTGGGTAGATATTATCCCACCTTAGAGCAGGCAGGGTTCTGACAACACCACCACTACACATAACATTACTTCCACTACTGAAAATATAAGGGGAAGTAGGATTCAAGTTTCATATTGTTAATGCGTTAATTAAATTACATTCTCATGATTCAAAGACACTTAGGTTAATTTAAGAACATGTATTTTACCCAAAACTCACTTAACTGCCATCTAATTTTTTGCTATTTCCTTTTCCATTATTGCTGATTAACAAGATCCTTGGGAATAAACAGAAGTGCTCTCTGTGCTGTAATTAGCCTGTCTGTCCCTCTGATTAGCTGATTCCTCTTTTGTGGCAGGGAATTTGGAGATCCTAAATACTCTGGTCTGACATCAGCATTCCAGCCACAGAGCAAAATGGAAATTTTCTGCGAAAGAAAGGCCTTGGCTCTGTTTTAATAGATGTTTGTAAAGTCACCAAGGTCCAGCCTAAGCATCACTGAAACAAATGGATTTCCCTGCACTGAGCAAGGGAAGGAAAGCCGAGAAGGAAGACTGGAGCCAGGGTAAATTCCTCAGCCAAATCACCAGCACAGCTGGGATACAGCCAGGCCAAAGCCCTGCCTGGTGGCTTCCACTGCTCCTGCCCCACGGAACAGAGCGTGTCTGGGACACTCCCTATGAACCCCACCCCTCGGGGTGCCCAGCACACTGGGGACACCCCCCGGGCTGCTGGGAGACAGAAATGCACCAGCTGGGAAGTGCTGACCCAGCCCAGAGTCAGGGGAGCATGTGGCCATCAAACCCCAGACTCAGGTTGGTTTATCCTGAGATGGCTCTGTCCCAAACAGAATGGATTTTGTCAGCACTTCCGAAAAGGATAAAGTTTTTTTTCTGGGCTTTAGTTGCTTGTGCGTTTGTAGAGCTGGGGAGACACAGGGCTTTTAACAAAGTATTAGAGTTTTTGAAACAATTATTTTTCCCAGCTGTCATTAAAGTGTTATTTACCAATTTTTAGAGAGTTCTAAACAGTATCATCCTGCATTTCAAAAGGTTGGAGTTATTTAAATTTATTAATATAAGGGCAGAAAGCTCTTTATGGAGGTCAGATCATTTATTCTGCCTCAAAAAATTAAATAACACATTGAGACCAAAAAGGTGGAATATCCTTAGGAAGAGACCAAAAAACCCGAAATTTGGGAAAGACACATGTTAGTTTAATTCACCCCGGCCCTTGGTGAATTCACTGCTCATTAATGAGGCTGATGGGTTTTCAGAGTTCTTTCCACCCAGGGTGTGGTGGTGCAGAGTTGAGGACTGATAAGTTCATTGCATGCGCAGTTGGTTCAGTCTGTTACTTCCCCCTTACAAGTTGGTTAAAATGGTTTGTCCCTTGCCCTTCCTGCTTCCCTGCCCCTCTCCCCTAATAGGTTATTCCCTGCCCCTACTTACCTGTCCGTCATCTTGGACCCTCCTTGTTTTCCACAATGTTCTATGTCAATCATTTAAACCCTCACCCCTATACATGTCAATCTCGGTTGACCCTCGTCCCATTCTACTGGAAACTTCTGTTATACTCGATACATCATTTGTTATGTAAAATGTCATTTATTAAGTTATTGTTCTATTGGTTGTATGCAAATATATTCCCTCCCTAACCACCCCTTTGTTTGTCCCCCATTGGTCAGATTTTGTCGACACCCCCCCTGTTACCACCTCCCTGTAAAGGTCTGTGTTCCAAGCCCCTCTTTGGTCAGTTCTGCCAGACCATTGTTTGGGCTTGGAGGACTAAAGCTGTTGCCTTGGACTCCACTGGCAGTCTGACTCCTCTCTGCTCCCTTTGCTTCTGGCAAACGCTGCAGGACTGTCTTGCCTCTCCCACTCCTTGGGCTTGGGAGTTGGGGCGAGATCCCTTCGTATCCTACGGCCGTCCGCGGGTGAGCTAGGCGGGACGACCCGAAGGGTCAAGGATTAGCGGACTGCCGCACCAGGGTGCCCAGAGAAGCTCTGGCTGCCCTTGGATCCCAGGCCAGGCTGGACGGGGCTTGGAGCAGCCTGGGACAGAGGGAGGTGTCCCTGCCCGTGGCAGGGGTGGCACTGGGGGGCCTTTAAGGTCGCTTCCAACTCAACCCATCCCGTTGCTCCTTGATCCTGTGAAATCATTTCTGTGGACAGGAGAGAGCTGTGCCGGCAGCGCCACGAGAGCTCCCAGCTCTGCTCCTCTGCACAGGCGACGTGTCCTCGGCAGAGTGAGTGACTGTCACACTGACTACACCCTCTGGCCTCTCAGCAGCCCCCACTGGTCACAGCCATTTGTTTGCGCAAATTGGAGAGAGTTCAGAGACAAGCAACAAAATTAGGAAGTGCCTGGGGGTGTTGCCTGGAGAAGGGAGGTCAGCAGGAGCAGATTTGGTACGGTGGAGGTGAGCGGTGGTTTTAAAGAGGTCACTGAGAGGGAGGGGGTATATGAGAGAGAGTCAGGCAAAGTGTAAAATAGCACTGTGAGGCAAGAATTATTCAGAGGTCAGGAGGAAAAATTTGGGGTCACAGTGTTTTCATGCCAAATAAGATTTTTTTCCCGAGACAGAGTGACCCCATCCAGTCCCTTTTGTCACCTGGGCACACACGAAATGATTTCCTGAGCAGGGTAAATTGATTCTTGAAAGTAAACTTGCATCGGCAATAGGTAAGAGCCTGAGTGACCTCTGCTCTTCTTCATCTCCCATTTCCATGACAGAAAAGTGCAGGTACTCAACAGAGATGTCACAGCAGCCAGGCTGAGGAGTCCGGGGGAATTTCAGCACAAGGGTTTGCACAGGGCCGTGTCGGAGCCGGGGAGGTGCAGAAGGATGGGCATGAGCAGATGGAAGGGGAAGAAAAGAAGGAAAATGTCAATTAAGCCTGAAAGTGAGAGGGAGGTTCTCCCAGTCAAGGAATTTATGTTCCTGTCTGTCTGGGCAAAATACCCACGGGCTGGGAGAGCTTCGCTGGTTGTGAGCAGGGCCAAGGGAGCCACAGCAGGAGCCCCATCGCCGGCTGCTCTGGCTCCAGTGGAACATCCAGTGGCACACAGGTTTCTCTGGAAGGATCCCATCTGCAGTGACCCCCAGCTGGGCATGCAGCCACGTCCAGGCCATCGCTGTCCCTCCACATCCCACTGCCACCTACCCCAGCCCCTCCTGAAAGCAAACATGACCCAAGGGACAACAGATTCTGGCGTCAGAGAGGGTCAGAAACAAGGTTTAAAATAGCCCCCCTGCCCTTTGCTGTGGGAAGGACACAGAGCAGCTTTCTCCCAGCCAGGAGGGGCTGGATTAGAGACCTGATCAGGCAGCAAACAAATGCAGATGTACAGGACTAAATAAAACCTTGCCTGTGATCTCCCTGTCAACAAATTAGACAACTGTGTTGGCAACTTGGCAGGCTCCTCCTGTTTGCACTTGTAAATCAAGTTCACAGTCTTTGTAGTTGCACAATAATTTCTAATTTTTTTAATTTTTAAAAATTTTAATTTGGGGTTTTTTTCTGGCATCATTCCAGAAAGCTGATTACATGGGGATCTGCTTTTGTGTCAAAAACCTGGTTAGTTCTGACTCTCGGAGAATAAACAGTGACTGCCAGCCCTGGGATGGTTAAATGTATCTGCCAGCCAACACCTGCTGCACCCTCACAGGAACAGAGAGGGGCCCATTCCACGCTCTCCATCTCCTGGGGTAGCTGCTGGGGTGGGGGGGGTCCCAGAAGGGGAACAGCCCCTGGGGTTAATGTGGGAAGGGGAACCCTGGGAAGGGGAACAGCCCCTGGGGTTAATGTGGGAAGGGGAACCCTGGGAAGGGCTCCCAGCATGGAGCATCTGCACAGGGGGATCAGGCAGAACTGTCTGAAACTTCGCATTTGCTCCTGTCAGCACAATCCTGTGTATTTGAATTCAAGATAAAAACCTGTGTGGTTTGTGGTAACTGTCCCAAGGGGTGCAGGGAAGGGGCCCCCGAAATCAGCGTTTCCCATCCCACCTGTCTGTGTGCTGGGATGATGTGCAGCGCTGCCCTCTGTGCCAAGGCTGGGAGAAGAAGATCCTTTGGACAATGGCAGCCAAACTATGCTTCAATTGCTGACAGTCTCGAGGGAACTGGGAAGCCGAGTGTGATGGATTTTGTCCTATGGTTGATCATGGTGGTTTAAAGAGCAATGCCCACCTTGAGGCGCAGCCGAGGGCAGGGCTTCGTTGAGCTGTAATTGCCAATTACCCTGCTGCGACCTTGCAGGGATCTTTGGGCACTCACCAGGAGCCTGAGCTGACCAGTAAATAGAGCCCTGTGACAGGAACCTGTTCCTGGCCGTGGGTGAGCGATGGAGAGCTGCCAGTTGTTTGTTACAGCAGCTCTGACAGTGGCTCCCGGCGGCGCTCAGGGCCCTGCATCTCCTGGGCAAGCAGCCGCAGGGCTCACAGGCAGATCCGTCCCCAGTAATGCACAGCCACACCTCTTGGATGAGGCCAAGCCATAAGGGGCACAGGAGATACGTTCTCCCAGACCTCAGGGCTGTTGCTGCCCTCGGGGTCACCTTGCCTGTCCCTCCAGAGCGCCTTCCCCAGCCTCCTTGATGCCATAATGATTCTTTACTTTGTGATATACCCCTCTCATATCCCCCCTTCATATTCACTTTTATGCAACTTTTATGTGTCCCTAGTACTTTTAGCCCACACACTTGTAATTCCCCAAGCCTGATAACTGGCTTAGACCCAAAGTTCTGTTAAACCAAGAGAATCAACATCGTGGAGGCCTCAGAGCTGGGAGTCAGAGAGCCCCAGACACCAAGGTCCTCTCCAGAACGCATTCTGTAAACCAAGATAGGCCCTGTCCAGGGGAACATTCCTCAGGATGGGGCTTCTCTTGAGCCCCTCACTGGGGAATCTGTGATAGATCTGCAAATGTACAAGGTCTATAACTGCATACACAGACCATCGTGTGTGTGCATTCTCCAGGGTGCATTCTGCGGGGTGCACTCCTCAGTGATACATCTAAGGATCCTTAATAAATACCGAGACAAAACCCTTTTTCCCCTCTAACCGTGTTTGGCTCTTAATTCTAAGCCCAGGAAAAGACATCATCCTACAGCAGCAATTCTGTCAGCACGGCCTCCACACAGCCACCTCCACATGAACTGCTCAGGCAGGCAACAGCAGCTTCCCACGAACACTTATCCCCTCCAAGACTCTCCTCATAAAACTTTATGGTAGCTTTTTCCTTATGATAATCCAGTATAAAGATGATTTAATGGGACTAGGAGGAAAACAAGCAGAGCAACAAGGCCAACAGGCAATGATTGTAGTCTCCCATCTCATCGCTTTTTCTTTCTTCTCGCTCATTCTCTCTGCTCTGGTTTCAGTGTGCGTGATTTTGGTCATGCTGTCACTGGATTATTGCGTGCTCTCCATTACAGGGCTAGAATGCCTGAAGGTCTTTTGTGGTTATACTTTAAAGGTGGCTTTGTGGCTTTTTTTTTGCTTGTGAATTTGATTCAGCTTTGCTCTGGGTTGCTGTTATGCCTGCTAAACCACTACACAATTTTGAAAAAGAAACTGTGTCCAAAGGAAATGTTGGAGACCACCACGCAAACAATTCCCTTGAGATGTGCCCATTTTACCCCTAATCTGAATTTGACTCAGTTTGCAGAGCAGAATTCCCTGTGTGCGGCCCCACAGGTTATTTAGCAGGGACAACACCCCCAAAGCCATCACACATCACTGCAGGCTCGGCCTCCTTCGGGCAGCCCCAGCCCGGGGGTCTCACCCTGCTCTCCCTCTCTCCTTCGGCCTCCCAGCCCCTCCCTGGGGTACCAGCTCCCTCGGAGCAGTGCAGGTGGAAGAGCCATACCAGATCACAACAAAAAGCAATATTCACTTCTTTAATTAAATTTACCACCATTATTACTTACTGGGATGAGACAAGCTGGGCCCAGCCACAACCACGGAGATGTAAAATCGGCAGCTGCACAAATACGGAACAAAATAAGCAAATAATTCATAACCTTGCTAAACAAAGACTTCACAGGGCTTGTTTGCTTTCACAAATGCAAACACATAGAAATACATTTAAGCAAAGAGATTCTGCCAAGATTTTTTGTGGAAAACTTGTCCTGGCTGGTGCACAGGCTGCTCCAGATGGGAAAAAGGGATTTGGATGGTTGTGAGAGTCCAACAGAAAGCTGAGGATAACCAATGGATGGTTCTGTCCCCTTGTGAGCTAAGATGTAATTGGGAGGGTGAAGTGATATATCTGAGAGAAGGGAGGCTCTGTTTTGAATGATCTTTGTCCAAGGGAAGCCTCCCCTGGTGGGCACAGCAGTGAATTCCCACCCTCAGTGCAGGTCCTGCAGGCTGTGAGGGATGCTCTCCTCCCAGTAATTCCTGGTAAATATACAAACACCTGGAAATTGCTCCATTCCCCTCTTACTGCAAAAGGACTAATCTGCATTCTAAATGAGATTAAAGCATCACTACAAATCCCACTAATTCCCTCACAGGAGCCACAGGAGCAACCAGTAACTTCCTGGGGCCACTCAGTCACAGGCCTGGCACCACCTTTTCCTCTCCAAACAGTGAAAGCTTGGTCCTGGCTGGACGTGAGGAGGATGTTCAGCCTCTCTGATGTGCTTCTGTGCCACCTGCTCATGGAAGGGAATGACAGGAGAAGCCTGGCTATGTGGCTGTGCCAGGAAAGTAGCCGGGCAAATGGAAATGCATGGGAATACAGAAAGCATTTGGGATTTTTATGTGAAAAAGCTTTGCCCAGGTAAACCCTTTGTTGCCTAAAAGGGAAGGAAGAGAAGGACAGGACTGGACAGAGGGATCCTTCATCCCTCCTCTTCTCCCAAGGATGACACCACTGGGAAATGCTGGAGCCAGTCTGCTACAGGATTTGGGATGTGCCACTGCCTTTCCCGGGCTCTGAGAGCGGGAGCAGATCCACAGCACAAGGAGGCACTTCCCTGTAAAACAGAGGGGACGGTGCCTTTTGCCTGCCCACAGAGGCACTGGCATGTTAAGTCTAAACAAAGAGATCCCCAGCCAGAATTAGCTGTGTAAATTCAGATTATCAGTTCATGCTGCCAGCAGCGGATCCTGGCTGGAAAGCAGGCTCCGAGATCCGCCGGCCCTGCTCCCTCGGGAACTGAGCTGACACAGCAGAGCACAGTCCCCTCCCTTGATAGCGGGGCATGGATGGGATCTGCAGGAGGATCACAAGGGCTCTCCCACCCAGTTTAACTGATCCAAAGCCATTTGCATTAAGATGATTGCCCCCCAGAGCCCTGGGAACACACAGGTACCAGCAAGCAGAGCAGCACCTGGGCCCCGGCCGCGCTCCCCTCCAGTCTGTGCTTTAGGAGAGAACATTAAATGTGGTTCTAAAGTGTCACTGCCAGTCTGTGCCCTGTGTGCAGTGCATCACTGAGAAACCCTCGCAGTGCCTCGTGTGCCCTCGCAGCAGGAGCACGGAGAGACAGCCTGGGAGCAGACACAGGGCCAAGGGTTCTGCAGCTGGAAACATCACAGAGGGGATTCAGGGCCGCTTCCAGCAGGGCTGACACACAAATTCCTTCCCCTGCCTCACTCCTCACTCAGGAGGGGCCCTAAGTAGGCAGTAGAAAGGGTGAGAAGGTACTGCAGAGGGTGGGCAGTGCAGGCAGTGATTTTTAGTGACTCTCCCTGGTGTTTGGGAACGCAGATCCCAGCCCTGCAACCACCATGCCCCCAGGCCTGTGACCTGCATGTCCCCAGCCCTGGGTCTCTCCTGCCATCGGCACCCCCACACCCCAGAGACCCCTCCTCAGGACCAGCACCTTCAGCTCAAACTCTCCTGAGGTTACCCTTCTTTGTCAGGAATGAAATACATACATACATACACACACACACACACACACACACACACACACACACACACGTATCATATCCTGTCATATAGCATCATATCTCGAGATTTATGTACATACACATGCACCCCTCCATGTGTGTGTGCACACCTGTACACATATATATGTATATATGTGTGCTTATATATATAAACAGATATAAACATACATATAAATATATATAGATATATCTATGGGCTGGGTGCTGAAGGCAGAGGTGCCTCCCTGGAGGCACTGGCACAGGCTGAGAAAAGCTTTCAAGCCAGTACCAGATGAGGGAATTGAGAAGTTGGGGGTCAGTGCATCAGCCCAGAGACCCCCCCAGCTCCAGGGCCTGGATGATTTCTTCAATTACAGCTGTTGTTTCTGCTTGGGGAGAACTGGTTCCAGTGCAAAACCAGATTCCCTGCTCACCTGTTTAGCACTTATTTAAAGCAAACAAGAAGTAGGAGAATCCAATAATCTTTTCTCTTTATGGATTAGTGAGTCAGGAGGTTCCAGCAGAATTCAACCAAATTTTTGTGATCAGGTGATTTTCAGTTTTGATTACTGTAACCATGAAACAAGCCAACAGCCTGACACGAATCTAAGTCATAGTGAGGAATAAAAGGGCGTTTTTCGTGTATGCGGGCAGGGGATGAAAAGACACATCTTCTCCATCAAAACTATGCAAAATCTGAAATTTTTCACCCTAAATTTGGTCCAGTGTACAGTAAACCAAACCAAGCTGATCATATTATGTGCCAGGTGTTGCTCTGGAGCAGCAGTGACTTGATTAATTAAATAGTCACCAGGCCAGAAAAAGGGCTGAAAATTAGTATGGTTTTCTGGCCATTCCAGCACTTCATATTAGAGAGACATGGACAAAATACTAAACCTTTGGAGAAAGGAACAAGCCCCACATCTGCTCCCTGCCCAGGTCAGGCACCTGAGCAATCACCCGAGGGCACAGAACAAGGTCAAGGCGAGGGTTCCCAGCACCCAGGGGCTGCATCCCCCAGCAAATGCTCCTGTTCCATCCCCTCTGCCCAGGCTCTCCTGCCTCTGTGTGCTCACACTGGCACCAGTCACTGCTCCAGGCACCTGGAATGCACCAGAGCACTGCTGCAGTGCTGCAGAAGGACCAAAATTAAATCAGAGCCAGGGAAAGTTTTGTACTTTCACTTAATTGTACATTCAGGGTATTTCTCTGATGATCTGCAAGAATATTGGTATCTGCTCACAGGGGGAATATCAAATGCAGGGCCTAGATACAGCCCTGCTGCACACATATAAATCACAGGATTGTTACGGGGGGAAAACACCTCCAAGAGCATCGAGTCCAGCCTCTGACCAAATACCTCCATGCCCACTAAACCACATTGTGACCATAAACCCCACGAAATTCCAGCTCTTTAATTCCTTCAGCATCGGCACCAGAGTTTTAGAATACAGTATCTAAATGTAAATTTAAAATAACCAACAGGTGATTGATTTCAGTGAACTACCAGCAGGTTTTTGCCTTTATGAACCTCACTGAATCATCAGGCATTTGCTCCAAGCGCTGTTTGCTCAGATTTAACAACTGCAGGGAGTTTTGTTAATATCCAGAGTTCCGTTTCAAGAGTGGGAGTTTCAGCACAGATCTCCAGAGCGGCTGCACGTGTGTTCTGTGGGCAGCTGGAGGACACCCAGCCCATGCCAGAGCCAGGCCCTGTGCAGGGCATACTCCAGTCAGGGGCACAGAACGTTTTTTGATGTCAGTATGACAAATTTTGGGTGTCCTGACCCAGAATCATGGAATGTCCTGGGATGGAAGGGACCCACAGAATCATCCATTCCAGCCCCTGGCCCTGCACAGACCCCCCAACAACCCCACCCTGGGCATCCCTGGCAGCGCTGTCCAAGCTCTCCTGGAGCTCTGGCAGCCTCGGGGCCGTGCCCATTCCCTGGGGAGCCTGGGCAGTGCCAGCACCCTCTGGGGGAAGAACCTTTCCCTAAAATCCAACCTAAACCCCCTGACCCAGACCCCAGAGAACTTCTCACCTCTGAGCAGACACGAGCCAGCATTGCCACCTGTGCTTCCAAAGGTGACTTATTCATTGGAGTTTTCTTTAAATGTCAGTGTTGTTGTTGTCATTTGCATATGCAAATCACCACGAGCTTTATGCAAGGAGAGGACAAGTCCTAACACCCCTTTTAGCTAGACCATATTTCCTGCTATTTCTGGCTCTCCCCACTTCACTCCTGGCCTGTGTCTGAGAACACAGAGGTAAACAAAAATGAAAAATGATGAGAAGGAAGCGAGCCACCTGCCTTCTGCCTCGGAGGGCTGGGATTCATCCTGAGCAGGAGCCCACAGGGTCCCCAGGCCTTCTAATTGCTCCAGTTGGTTCAGTTCGGCGCCATGGCCATCTGGCTATTTGGGGGTTGGCAATTAAAACTGGTGAGAAACAGCTGAAAATGTTCCTGCTCAGTGTACTGAGCTTGTTTTTATTAAAGACTGAGAACAGGCACATGAGAAACCTTCCGTGCCACTCAAACCATGCTGTGGAGAGCCAGGTATTCCTGCTGATCCTGTGCATACCAGTGCAGGCTGTTCCAAAGGCATCTCCATAGCCTGAGGTGAGGATTCGCTGCACTCAGGTGAGGAGCTCTGGCTGGACAAGCCGTGTCTGAAGGGCCCAGGACAAAGGACAAACAGGCACTGATCTCATCAAGAAAGGCCTGAGGAGCAGCAGCTGCTGGGAGCTGAGAGCTGCCCCAGCCAGTGCAGAGCACAGGGAAGGGCTGCCCAGGACAGCAGCTCCCAGCTCTGCAAGCCCAGCTGGGCACTTTTCCAAAGGGGACTCCATCCAAGGCAGCACTGGGCTGGGGACAGGACTGGGGATGAGGCTTCCTTCTCTGGGACACAGAGACAGCACACTGAATGACCTGTGGATCTCGTCTGCCCTTATAAACCAGGAATACAAGCACTGCTTTTATTTTATTTTTATTATTACTCTAGAACTGGCCTTTAGAGGGGAAGATGTTCCACATGGTCCCTCTCAGAAAGTCCTCGAGCCCTGTTCAGCACCCCACCACCCTCTCCTGCCACTTCACCCAGCTTGGGGCAAGGCCTCGGGGTCAGCCCAAGCCTCTGTGGAAGATTTTCCAGCTCCAGGCAGAATCCACTTACAATTAAGCGTTGGATTCTGCAGCTTGCAAAGCCTTTCCATATTTATGACGGATACCGGGGATTAACTTCATTTACGAATTTAACAATGATTACATTTCATTATCCTGCACACAAACAAATATTATCAGGAACAAGTGAATTACACAGAACAGCATTCTTTGGGCCTTTATTTCCATATCCCAAGGAAGGCCCCGTTCCTGGGGTGTAACTGATTGCACGTCTCACCGAGAACTCCGGGGTCTGGCAGCTCCACCCTGAACAACACAACCCCAGAGCCAGGAGGGGATGCTCCAAAGAGCCCTCCCAGCACAGTGGGCATTCCTGGGAGGGGCCATTCCACACTGACATCTTCATTTCTGGCAGTGTCACCTATTAGCGAGCCGCTCACCTGTGCTGGCTCTGGCTGCAGGTGGAGCTCCCGTCTCTCCAGGTCTCCTCCCAAGCCGGCCCCTGAGGTGCCACTCACTCTGGGCTGGGGCCAGCCTGGCTGGAGCTGGTTCTGATCCCTTTGGAGCCCAGAGATCCCCATGCTGGTGGGTTTGCTCACACGAGGGAGGGGCTGAGTTAGGGCAGGCACCTCTGGAGGTCTCGTCCCTCCCAAGTCAACTCTCCGGCCCTTCACCGCACGGAAGGTGGGCACAAAGCTGACCATTCACATGCCAAGAAATACCCAAAACCCAGGCTGATCCAACTTGAATCTGACAGGAACTTCCCCGGCAGTTGTGCCCTGAGCAGCAGCTTGGAGATGCCAGAGCCTGTCCCTGTCCCACAGCCAGCATGGGGAGTGTCACACCCAGGGGACACACGGAGCTGCAGCTGCACCCAGGCCTGACCTGGCACTTCAGCTCTGCCTGGGGACAGAGCTCTGCAGGTCCACATTCTGCTGAGAAAGACCTTATGCCAAACCACCAGCAGCAGAGTGATGGGGGGGGAAATAATGAATCTGTTTAGAATTTAATCTTCCCTGATGAAGGGGGGAATGGAAAAAAGGGGAAAGCAACGTTTGACCCAATTTTATCTCCACTTAAGCTGTGTGGATGTGGCACTCGGGGACATGGGTTAGTGTGGCCTTGGCAGTGCTGGGGGAATGGCTGGACTCGATGGTCATGGAGGGCTTTTGCAACCTAAGTGATTCTATGATTCTAAGACTGTTAATATCACATTATTTATTCCTCTGGTATTTCCAAAGCTGAAATTATTAACAGAGCTGAAACCTCTCCAAGAGAGGATTTGCTTTTAATGATTTTCTCCTCCCTGATTTTAAGGTTAAATTCTGAGATTCTATCATGCATTTCTATTCTGAGATGAGGAAATGCTCTGCCAGGAACTGCATCAACAAACAGGGGAGAAATTATGGAGACACAAGTCCAGGCTGGGAGTTAGGAAATACTGGCAACCACTGATGTAGCAAAAGGTCGAAGTGATTGGAGGGCAGAGGCTGTGATGGTCATCACCACCATACCAGAGCTTTCCATCAGCACAGATTCATTATTACAGGATAAATAAACTTCCCTCCCCAAGGAATGACTTCTGGCATCTGGGGAGAGTCCATATTTTGTTTTAAACCTCTTCTGAGATGCTACTAAAGGGTTGTCAAAGCTTGGTCAAGACCCTAAACCTCCCTGGGCAATGTCCGGCCATTACAGGTAGAACAGTTGACTTGAACTTCTTTTGAGGCACCCAGAAAAGAGCTGGAGATGGGAGAACTCTCCACACACTCACAGCTGGCAGGACCTGGCATGGATGGGCTGCGCCATCACTCGAATCCCATCAGTGCCTGTGTTTTGTCAATATTTCTACAAATACCCAGGGATGGGTGCAAAGCCAACCCAGAGATATCTGAGCCAGCAATAAACAATGTTCTGGAACAAATGATGTAGCTGCTGATGAATTAACTCCACGACAGTCTGGAAGGACCTCAAAATAATTCATGTGTTGAGAACTTCTATAAATCTTGCTAGTGGAGTGTCCTTGGCGAGCAATTGGATGAGTAACTGCTATTTGTTTGGGGAGATTTCCTTTTGGAGATGTTCTGCTGGCAGGTAAAGATGGAGTAGACAAACCAAACCCAAGGAAAACTCCACAAGAGCCCAGTTTGTAACCCAAATTAGGTTCATGAGTGTTATCAATTTTCCATCTCTTTCCTGAAAATCAAGGCTTCTTTCACTTTCAGATCTTTAAATCTTGCGCACAGGTGCAACAGGATTTACTATTTGCAAAGGTGGCTTTTTCCTTTGGACTACTGCAGAAACAAAGGAGGCCAACAACTTGCATTCCATGGCTTTTCATACACAGATGATAGAGCACTGCTGATGTCTGAATGCCTGACTTATCCTCTAATTTATTATTCATTTACTTCTAGATTATAATGTCTAATTTATTCTCTAATGTATCAATTTCTCCCCCGATTTAGTCCTTTGTCATCCAATCTGGAATTTAAATATAAATAAGTAAATAAATACGCACATTCTTTGTCGCAGGTAAGCAATAAGCCATCATCATTTGGAACAGCAAGAGAAAGATAGAGTGCAAAGGAGGAGGGATGAATTTCTGTGCTCAATTCATTGCTCCATCAGGCATACGAGGAGCATGTCAGAGGCAAACCAGGCTGTAGTTATAGCAACCATATGCTTCGCTGGAATAACACGTTCCTGGGGACACAGCAGGCTCCAGCACGGGTAGGAAAATAACAGCTCGCATCTTTAGTGAGAGAAAGCAGAGTGTGACCAGATCCTGTGTTGGCTCCAGGGAGCAGTGGAGATTCCAGAGCCTTTGGTGAGAGAAGCCCCGAGCTGGTCAAACAACCAGTGACCAGCACGTTGGAGCCAGCAGGGCTGGGCTTGGTTCCTAAATATCCCCCTCACAATTCTCATTGAAATGAACAAATGCTTTGCTCATTCTCTTGTGGGCTTTTGATTCAAATAATACCGAGTGCTGCCAATTTTTCATAGGACCACACTTAGTATGGGGTTTTTAATAACTCAGTGCTTTTTCCAGGTCGCTGAGCTGGGCTGCTGCCCTCAGGCTCACATGGCAGCAGGTGATCAGTGCTTCGCTTTGGGAACATCCAGAGGGGACTTTAAGCAAGGACCTGACCTGAAAATTTGCCCCAAATGTAGGAAACAGAGACAGTTCTGTGGGCTGAGAAAGAAGGAGCAGTGCCCAGGCCTTGGTGTCCAGATCCCAAATCCCGCCAACCTCCAGCCCTGCCCGGCCAGCACATCCTCTGGCACATCCAGGCTGAGCCAGCGGGAATGAGCCCTTGCAGAGGGAGAATGAGGAAAAACGAGTTCCCAGAAGTGCTGTGAGCAGTCCAGCAGCACCCTGAGTCCATCTGGGCAGCCCTAGTTCCTGTGGCTCACATGGCCTCGCCGGCACAGCTCCGAGGTGGAGCATCTGCACGGGGAAAGCAGCTGGTGGAGGCATCTGCTTGCAAATTAAAGAGTGTCCAAACACTGATGCCAGAATTTGGGTTGAATCAATAGGCCAGATAAAATGTTAATTGCAATTACATCGGTCACTGCGCCACGCCTGGGATTCTTGGCCTGACTTGGTTGGACTTCAAAAAGCGTCGCAGCTGAATGAGAGATCTGCTGCCTGGTGCTCCTTGTGTGCCCTCTGTGACCCTTCACGGTGAGATGAGACCATTAGTGGCAATCACGGAGTGCTCCAGGAGATGGCCCGAGGGTCCCCTGTCACAGGGGTGTGGTCACCTCGAATCTCCTGCAGGGACCCTGGAACTGAGCCCCAGCCTGGGGCTGCCAGAAGCAGAGCAAGAACATGCAGCTGCTTCTCCAGAGGCACCTGGGGAAAGCTCTGCCAGAGCAAACTCACCGATCATCCCAAAAAAAAAGCTTTTTTAGCTCTTTTTAAAAAACATTACTTATCAATAGCAGCCTGAGGCAGCAGGGAGCCATGCAGGCCAGAGCCTCTGGCATATCATTCCTGGATGTCTGGAGTTCCCACTGCTCTCCTGAAGCCCAGGCGGGGACAGGAACAGGCTGGCTGTCAGCTCAGGCAACACAAACGTTCTCACTTCGCTCACACCAGCCTGGGCTTTGTACTGACAGTGTTGCCAAGCTGAGGAGCAGGTCCAAAGCCTGCAGGAACGTGCCTTGGGCAGGCCTGGAATGGGATGGATGTGCCATGGGCTGTCCGGGATGGGGCCTGCTGAGCCTCCCACGTCGTTCTGAATGGCTGGAAACGTCAGCTCAAACCTGGGGAAGCTGATGCAGCCCTTGCTTCCATGCCCTGCTTCCCACCATATCCAGGGATCTCGGTGGCTTTTCCCTGCTCCACATCCAACCATCAAACCACTCTGCACTGTGCAAATAAAACCCAACTACCTCGTGCCAAGCCCTTCCTGAATAAAAAAACCTGTGGTGAAAAACAGGCAAAAGAAGCGATGTCAGCTCCTGCATTTGTGGCTTACAGCTGAACCCACCTCCACCACGAAAGCACTGCTGGCACTTGGGTTTCTGGTGCTGGCCCAGCCCTGCATTTCCGTCCCCAGACGTGGATTTCTCCCCCTGTCCCACCTGCACCCCTGGGGCCCGGGGCAGGGGCTGGGTTTGGTTCTCTGTCCCCGCAGCAGCTGCAGCCCTGGGTTAATGATCTGGCACTAAAGCACCCCAGCGCTGATTCACACAGACGGAGAGGGATGCAGATTATTCTTCTTCCACACAAATCGTGCACCATTCATTAGGTTTGTATCAATAAAATCAAAGCACATTAGAGGCGCATTAGACACAGTGAGAACAGGGCAGCTCCTCACGCAGAAGGGGGGAAATGCCCTCATTGTGTTCCTGCTTCTGGGAGCCAACACTTCCACACGTGCATCCTGCTCCTCACCCACAGGGAAGGGCTCTAGTGCCAAACTGCCCATCCCACAGGATTCAGCTTCACCTCTACCAGCCCATCAGGAAACCCCAGATCAGAAATCCCATCTGAGGAGTGACTGGGATAGCAGTGACAGGGTACCCCACCAGAGCTGGGCTTGCATTACTTTCTGGCCCAAGAGAATACAAATTTAAAATCTCATCAAAAGAGATGAGACTTACAACACTTCAAACAAGTCCAGCTTGAGTAAAGAGTAGTGGAACAAAAAATAAATGTGGGCGATTAAATTTATTAAGGAAAGCAGTTTTGCTGTGCTGGAAGAACCGACCCGACAAACAGGATCCAGAATGAGCAGCCAACGTGGAAAAAAGGCTCAGCCAAATTTCAAGGTTGCTAAAATTCAGCCAGGGAAAGTTTCAGTGATCTACAACTGAAAGGAAAATGGATCCAAGTCTAAAAGGAAGAAACTGAGAAACCAGGGAATGCTGGGAAAAAATAGCAGGAACACAGCTGAGAATGAGCAAAAGCTCCTGTTCCAAACACACAGATCGTGTTTGGAGCTCCAGAAGAGCTCCACCTGCATCCCCCACCAGGCATAGCCCAGAGCATTGCTGGTTTTCCTGCTTTTCTCCATCAGCTCACGGAACAACTCCACTTTGAGCTGATTGTGAGCACAGCCATTCCCATCTCCACAACGGTTTTTCCTTAGAGTGTTTCCTGCACATGTCCTGAGCACCCCCTGGCCGAGGGGCTTCAGGGGAGCCACTCCATGAGCATCCACCCAGAGCCCTGGTGCCGAGCTCACGAGTCCCAGAGCTCAGATAAACTCTATTCCAAGAGCCTCCTGGGATGCAGGGAGGCAGCAGCCTCCTCCCAAGCTGTGCTGCAGAGCAGATGTGATCTCATTCACTGGGTATTGTCAGTCTGGGCACAGGCAGCCAGAGCTGCAGTCACACGGAGACGGCGAATTCCTGCTTCAAAAACCAGATGGAGGAAGAAAGCGAAGCTGTTGCAGCCTCAGGAGTCGTTCTCTGCATTTACTCCTTTCTCCCCAGCTGTAAAACATGGAATTAACGCCAGCCATCCTTCACCGCCCTGGGCTTGGCCGTTACAGAGATTTCCTAAAAAAGGCAAAAATGATCTTGCCTGCGTCTGTGTTTTCCTGTCCACTCCATTCCATCCCACTGGGAACACCCTCTGTGGGTTCCTGATCTGATAAAAGCCTGTGCTGGAGCCTGTGCTGGGCACAGCTTCTGTCCCTGTCCCTGTGGCACTGCACAGCGACGTGGGCGACGCTGCCCCGCCAGGACCCAACACCAACCTCCCAACCCCGTGGAAGCATCCCGTGCTGCGTGTGCTGGGAGCTGCGGGGTGACCCCACGGTGCCCGCCTGGATCCCCCTCTCCAAGGGCAGCCCCAAGCTGGGATCCAGCATGGCCAACCCGGCATGGCCCAGCTGTGCCAGCGCCGGGCCTGGGGGATGGGGTGCAGGGGCAACTCCCCAGCTCCATCTCAAGGGAAAACACAGGAAAGACTTGGGAAATGAGTTACACAAAGTTATTCAAGACTTGTGACTCGAGAATCTCAGTCAAGTCTCTTTATCCAAGAGGCGTTTGAGTCCAAAATCTCTGCACAATAGGAGTTTCTGAGGAGAGGCAGCTTTGAAAACCAAAGTAAAAAGCATAACAAGGCACAGGGGAGCAGGAACCAAACAAACCCAGACTAGAAATAGGCACTCGCTTTTGCCAGGCAGGGAGGTACCAGGGGAGCCACTTAAAAGGAACTCAGCGTGGTGTGGTTTCTTTGCATCTTTTTATCAATTCCCTTTAAATTCCTGGCCAAAGAGAATTGTAGTCCTGAGCCGGCAGTTCAGGAGAATTTTGTAACTTAATCTGCAAGAGGTCAGTTTGGAGGTTTGTAGGAAAGCTCCCCAGCCCCAACAGCAGCACAGTGAGCTCTTGAACTGCAGAGGTGCCCTCGCAGAGCTGTCCCCACACTAAGTGTTCCCACAGCACAAGGCCACCAACAGCCATGGCCACCAGACCAGGTGGCTCCAAGCCCCATCCAGCCTGGCCTTGGATGTTTCCAGGGATGGGGCAGCGACGGCTTCTCTGGGAAACCCCTGCCAAGGTCTCACCTCCCTCAGTTCTTCCTAATCCCTGACCTCAATCACCCTCTTTCAGTGTTCCTTGCATTAGATACTCGTTACACTTGTCCCTTTTCATCCCACATGGGGCCATCTCCATCCCTTGCCAAGTGCTGACAGCGCAGGGACAGGGACAGACACTTGGGGTTTCTCCCACTGGTTTCATGGAATTATTTCTGCTTTTCTCGCTCATTTTTAGAAAAGAGATAGATTAATTCCCATAAAAATATTTCAGTTATTATTCCCAGGGTATTGTTTGCTTTCCCCTTTCTTTCTTTTTGTACTTTCAGTACCAGTGAAAAAGGGATGAAGAAAAATGACATTATCAGCCATTTTGAGAACAAAACTGAAAGTTTTCAAAAGTCTCTTTATGGTGTCCATTACTTCCATGACATCAAAGTGGTTTTCTCTTGAGTAAGCAGTTGACTTTTAAACCATGGGACAGATGAAGAAAGCAAATTTCACAGAAAATAATGATAATTTAAAAGCAATTTTTCCAAGTGAAAGCATTTAAAAATGAAATCCATAAAAATAAATCTAAGCACTTCTTAGCTGAACCTAAGATGATTTAAAAGACACAAATGAAGGATGTTCCTACTGCCAGGAAGGGATGGAGGCTGGAAGCTTCCTTCTCTCTTCCCCATTTCTGTATTGGAGCATTTCTCAAAGCACCTGCCAAATTTTAAACGACGTGCAGGTCTAAAGGTCTGGAATGGGGAAGCACCACTGGGATGCTCAAGCACCACTGCCCACGGCCTCCACCAGGTGCTGCCGAGTGACACTTTGGTGTTTGCTTAGGCTGGATATCAGGAAAGGTTCTTCTGCCAGAGGGTGCTGGGCACTGCCCAGGCTCCCCAGGGAATGGGCACGGCCCCGAGGCTGCCAGAGCTCCAGGGGTGTTTGGGCAGCGCTGCCAGGGATGCCCAGGGTGGGATGTGGGGTGTCTGTGCAGGGCCAAGGGCTGGACTTCAATGATTCTTGGGAGTCCCTTCCAACCTGGGCTATTCCATGAGTCTGTGGAAGGTTTTTAATCTCACCTACTGGCCTGAAGTGCTTTCAGGAAGACTTGAGTGGGAGGGAGGCAGCACAGCTCTGGCCCCATTCCCTGCCCCAGCATTCTGTGGAGCCAGCCCTCGTGGCGTACATCTCCTGCCACTGCAGGTGTCCCTCGGAAATACCCACACCAACAGCACTGAATGTAAATAACTGTTCTGCTGGGTATCAGGTTGCAGTGGAGCAGCCCACATTCCTCTCCCCATCAATCAGCCGACCCCACCGCCGGCTCTCGTACTGGATAAACCAATTTATGGTAATGGACAGGTCAATAGCAGCTTTAAATGGCTCAGCGAGCCAGGAAATCACTGCACCAACTTCCCGGCGTGGTTTGCCCTGCTGGTCTTCAGGCAGCATGAGGGACTTGTTTGAATATGAAATACAAGAGTATTTGTGTCAATCCCAATTTGTTCCAGCCGCACAAAGTCTGGCTGTTCCTGCCCATCCCTCAGGAGCAGCGTGGGGCTGTGCAGGGATGCTCAGCAGGAGCAGCACCCCAGTCCCCAGCCCACAGGTGCTTTCCTCCCGGAAATCTGAACCTCGCTGTTGGTTTGCTGTGGTGCAGTCCAAGATGTGGCAAGAACATTACCAGAGCAGAAGAGGACGAGGTCCCCACGAGTGGGGCTGGACGTCCCCACGGGGATGGACACAGACAGGCGCTGCTGGAGCCCGGCTCACCCTGCTGGGCCCGGTGCCTGAGGCTGCACTTGCTTCATGCCAAACACAAAAAGAAATCTTGTCGCTTCAGTGTTTCAATCAAATAAAACGTTTCATTCCACATGAGATCGCTCTTTTCCCCTTCATTTTCGGGTCAGTGAACTGTCACCCTGCTCCTGCTATAAAACACGAGGCAGTATTTAGGAAGAAAAGCGCCACTTCAGAGCATCAGGGCCAGAAGTTCCCTGCTGCAAATGTCAGCACCCAGGGTGTAATGTGCTTTAAAAGTTCTTCCTGCCAGTCTTCTGAGGGAAATCCCATTTTTCATGTATTTCATGAATTGCCAAGTTTCACCTACCCCTTCTCCCACGCTGGCAGAGGAAGGACAGCTCTGCAGAGGGTCAGACAGGCCGGGAAGGAGGATGTGCTCCCAGCCCAGCAGGAGCTGGGGCCGTGCCCGGGCTGAGGAGCGGAGCAGCCAGGGCTGCCCCGCTGGCCCCGGCTGTGCCCCAGGCAGGAAGGCTCGCAGGGCTCCTGGCTGTGTGCCTCAGAGCTGGACAAATGTCCCCACAGGCTCCAGCTCATCTTCTATCACTGCTGACTCTTGCAGAGGAAGAGAAGAGGTTGTCAACCCCCTGCCTCTCACCACAATCCAATCTGTGGATCAAGTGCGGTGAGGGCATCACCTACACCTGAAACCTAATTTTTTTGTGAGAAGGGCTGCTCTGGGGCCATGGGGAGCTGCCGCTGGGTATTCCCAACTTCTGCCACAATCACTAAGGTATCCCTTTTTCCAGATCCTGCCCAAAACTCAGCTGGCATCTATCACTGAAATACCAAGTCTTCATCTGTTTTCCTCCAAGTTCAATATCAACCGTGAATTCAGAGCCAGTGAGAACAGCACTTATAAACTCCAACTCCAGCTCCTCCCATCACCCCCCGACCAGGTTCCATCCAGAGTGCAGTGATGGAAAAATAAAACTGTTGATTTGGAGGCTTTGGAGCAGACCTATTGATTAGTAACTTCTCCCTGGAAATGTCCTGTTGACTTCAGAAGAGCCAACTGTGCAGACAAGTTTTATTTCATATAAAGATCCTGAGAGGATCGAGCCCGGTAGCTCAAAGAACACAGAGCACACAGGACAGGGCTGTTCAGGCAGAGCAAAGGCAGCGCCAGGGGAAGGTTTGCTCTCTGCAAACACACCAGGGATGAGCCCGGGGATGGGAGGAGAAGCCTGAGACAACATTGGCTAAGAACTGGTAAATATGAAGTGGCCTTCAGTGGGTTTGGGCTGGGAGCACAGGCACTGCCAGGCAGCTTGGCTGGGGAAGGCTTTTGGGAGCAAGGCTGGCAGCGTGTGCTTGGTTGGTTTATTGAGGGATGGAGCCCTCCGAGCACAGCGGAGCTGCACTGCAGGAAGTGTCACACCTCCCACAGCACGCCCGGGACGCAGTGGTTCTAACACACAGGAGGGGAGACAGGCGGGTGAGAAGGAAAACACCTGGGAAACACTCGTGGCCACACCCACCCACAGCCCCTCGCGGCAGCCAGGCAGCCCCTCTGCGCTCTTGGCCACCGCTCCCCTCCCAGCAGCGTTCCAGTGCTGATGTCTCCAGCATTCAGCTGCTCCCCTCTCCTGATTCATGGGCAGCAGATGGCACAAATGACACCCCTTTTATTTTCTGGATGAATTCATATCACCCTGCCAAGATGCTGGGGTTTTTTGCCAGTTGTACATTGTGTTAGCAGCCACAAAGACCAGCTTTGCTTTGAAATGGAGCAAAACTACAGCCACAGACAAGTCAGAGTGGCAATGAGTTACCAGTTAGAGCAGGTTAAAGTTATTTAAGAGGCTTTAATGACTAGTTTTAGTTTGAGTCCCTGGGTTTGCTGAGTTTGTTTGCAGCAGCATGTCTGATGCTGCACAGCATCACAGCAGCAGTTCTTCCTGCAGCTGATTTCAGTATCATTTTGGAAATTGAATCCTTGTCACAAATTTTCCAAAGATGGTAAATAAATGTCTCTTTGCACAGACTTGCGGCGAGTTGAACCCATAGCCTGACAGAGGCTCAGGACATCTCTGGGTGTCGGTGCTCCCCAGCAGAACCACGGGCGGTGCTGGGGGGCAGAGGGAGCAGAACTGCCCCACTCTGCTCTGCCCACCCCTTCTGTTACAGCTCCAGATGGACTGGCCCTCCTTGACAAGATTTGCACTTTTTACTCAGGCTTAATTTGACAGCCACTCCAAGCTGAGTCCTTTTCTGTCTTTCCCTACCCACTGCTTCATACTTCACATCATTGCATTCCAGCCCGGGGTTTTCAGAAACACCTCCCTTTTTCCAATCCTTTCTATTGCAATTCTGACCTCCAGAGTTCCTGTGTTCCCTCCATGCTCCAGGTCACCTGCAAATTTTACAAGTTCTCTACCATATAAGTTGCTAATTAAAATAGAGAAGGGACTATAAATAGGGAGAGCCAGACAGGTCCCTCTGGGACTTCACTGGAAAGGCTCTCCCAGATCTTCAGGCAAATACTGACAATTACTACTGAAATAAATTTCTCAAACAGCTCTTTGTGAATCCTACACCGAGACCCACCTCTCTGGCTTGCCTGGAAATGCAAAAAAAGTGTATCATAACTATTTGTTTCCCTTTTACCACCGGGTTGGTTAATTAGACTCAACTCACTCACTTTCAACCAACCCATGATGGTTGTTCTATTTGGATTTTAGTTGCCTCTTCCAAGTGTTATGGGCTGAATTTTTTTCACTGATTAATTTCAGAGCCTTTCCAAGGATTTTTTTAGGCTTTTTAGTCAATAATAAACTGGATTGGTTTTTTTCCTTTTACATTTAGGATCTGTATTTGCATTTTGATAGTTCTGAGACCTCCTCTGAGCTCCATAAGCTGTTAAAAAGGATTGCTCCTTGTTCCAAAATAGTTTTGATTCATTCTTTCTAATTCTGAATTTCCTCAGATCCTGTGGCCTGACCTATCCAGCACATCCAAACAAACTCTCATCTGTTTGTTCTCTGTCCTGGCCCCTTATCCTACTCCCTGGTCAAAATTAACCAGCTTATCAGGGCATTTTAGATTTTAGATGCTTCTGTAAACTAGATCTGCATTTCCTCTCCTCTCTTATTTCTGATGTATTTATAAAAGCACTCACTTGCTAAACAAAACACACACTTTGCCTCAGGCTCTTCATTCTACCGCGATGTTCCTGTGCTCTGCCTTCACCTTCAGTCCTTGTCAAGTGCACTTTTACCTCTTCAGACTTTCACATCCCAAAGGCGCTCCCGATCCTGCCCTGAGAGCGTTCGCCCTGTCCCTGCCGCCCCCGTGGATGGAAGATACCCACCCACAGGGGCTGCTCAGCTGCTCTGTTTGTGGGCTCTCTCTCAGCACCTGACCTTTCTCATCCCAGCATCCCGAGAGATTCATCTCCCCACATCCACAGTGCTCACCTGCTCCAGAACTCATCACACCTAAATCGCTGCCCTTTTCCCTTTCCCGCAGTGACACCCCTGCCGCTGCCATCAGCCCCTCCCAGATTTCCCAGCCGCCTGCAGTTCTCGCAGCATGACACGTCCCTGACCCCAGAGCTGCTCGGGTCCCTCTGCCGCCAGCCTCCGGCCCTCCAGCTCCTAAAGCTCCACCATCCAGCTGTCCAGGCAAGCGTGTCCCACAGCTTTTAGAGTCAGTCCTGTGAGTGTGAAAGGGGGAAAACGAGGAGAGATGTCCGAGGGGGAGTTCTGAAATCCCCAAAGCCTGGCACGGTGCTTCTTTCCCATTAAATCAGTGCCAGGTACTTGGCACCCTGTGCAGCTCGGAGTCCCCGTCAAGGTGGGCAGCAGTGAATAACTCCTCTCCTTCCCCCTCTGCTGGTGTGCTGGGAGCCGCGACTGCAGTCGATAAAGAGGGCTGGAAGCTTTCAGGTACTAATTCTGAGTTACAAGCAGTGAGTTTCTCTCCCAAGTCCTACAAATCCCCTAACAACCCAAAGTTAACCCCCAGACCGGGTGCTCCGAGGGATTTGCTGCTCTTGCCCTCTCACATTTTGATCGCTTCCCCTCCCTCGCTGTCAAAAGTCTCAAGTGCTTCATTTTCAGAGATAAAGAACAATGTACGTGAGAGAGATGAAACAAAAAAAAATGCAGCTAGCAATTAAACACTCTAATAGACATTTTGATGACGGTTTTGAGAGGTTTTAAAATTAATATTAACAATGGTATGCATCAAGGGGCTCAGGCTGAACAATACCCATCGCTTAGTCCGCTAAAGAATGAAGTGTAAAAATAATACCCTGTAATGTTTTGCACCAGCACCCCTTTTGCCTCTCCCAGGGGCAGACATCCTGGAACTGCTGTGTACAGCAGCTCTGCACCCCCATATTCACACCAAGCTCACGACAGCTTTGGTGGCCCTCCTGGACTCTTTGGATCTCCAGATTATCCTCTCCTGGAACGTGCCCAGCACAGCCCTGCAACACCACCACACCCAAGCTCAGCACCCTGGGACATCTGGAGCAGTGTGGAAGTGGGACACCCCCCATGCCACCAGATATCCCCACAGCTGAGGCTAAGCACACTCTGGCTAAGAAAACATTATTTCCATTACATTTGGCTTAAACCCACTTATTTATAATTAAGTTACTGATCCGTGCGTTGGTGTAAAACGACTCTACAACATAAGTGCAGCAATAACCCAGAACTAAATCTTTAAATAACAATTGTCAAGTGAGAAGATATATATAGAATATATCAAAACTAATAGTGTTCATCCATCTTTCAAAACAAGTTAAATGTGCCTGTTTCTTCTGGAAAATCTGTGTTTGCTCATTGAACATTTTATTTTCATTACATTTGAACCTTTCAGCAGAAATAAAATACACAGTCAAAGTAGGATGGTTGTTTTGATTTGTTTGCAGGCATTTATACATTAGAAGAAAAGGAAATGCATTAAGATTCCCAGAGACACTAGTGCTGGTGACCACTGGGAAGAAGCAATATAAACAGGGAAATGTGTAATCAGGGATGACAGCTCCAGCACAGATCTTATTAACCAGAGAGTGCAGAACAGGCTGCTAAAGAAAGGAGTCCCAGCATTTGGGATGTTCCTAGGGAGTTTGGACAGAGAGCTCCAACAGCATGCAGGGAGCAGGCTGCTGAGCCACAGGAGGGGACGCTCGCTGACATCCTGAGGGTGGGACTTGCTCCTGGAACATGCCACAGCCTGCACCAACCACAGCTGACCTGGAAACCAAAACACTCCTCTCTGAGCAGGTGCCTCATGGGCAGGGACTGCTTTTCCTCAGAGCAATCAGAAAACGGCCAAAAACCCGCTTACCTTGCACTCACAGCTTGGAAGAGCTGATTCCCAGTGAATTTGGGCACCTCTCTGGTTCTTCACCCACAGACACCCTTAGTGCAAGGAACCCTAAGCAGTCCAACTGAGTCCAACAGTGATAAGCCAAGTTCTGGAAGGAATTAATTCCTTTAACATTCAGGGAATGCATCTGAGGGTGACCACTCCTGGGTACTGTACAACTGCCCACCCCACCACTGGGGACCCATCTTGAATAAACAGTTCAGTGACTTACCTGTCTCAGGAATGTCTGGTCACCACTGGCACCAGGAGACCTGAAAGGGAAACAGACTTTCTTGTTCAAAAAGCACATGAAACACGTTGTCCATGAGGAATTCCACAGGAAGCTGAACTGTTCTTTGTCAGTGCTTACTGCACGCTGCTTGGCATCAGCTTCAAGCTACTACATTATGCACCCAGCTCTGGGGCTAGACAGGAACGCAGAGAATCACAGCCATGAGAATTTGAAGAAGTGTTGCTCCTAAAGCAATTAATTATCTTAAATACTTCCAAGCCTTTGTGAACAGATGTAACCTCATAAAGAACCCATCACCCTCAAGTTCCTCAACTCACTGTATCTTCACATTCATTGCTAACACTACTGAATTTCCTTCTGGATCCTTTAAAGACATCTCATTTATCTTTATTGGATTTCCTTTCACTTGGGTTTAAAGTTAAGCCATGCAGGAGAAGTTAAGCTGTAGCAGAGAAGAAGTAATCAGTGCATAAAGTCTGAATTGTAACAAAGGGTGTCCCAACTTGCTAAAAATGCAGAATATTGTGCAGTTATAAAATGCTGCTCTTAAGGGGCTGCCTCAAACAGGGCTCTGTGTGCGTGCTGTCACAGGTGCCAGGGCTGGGAACATCTCGCACTTCAGGAAGGGGACTCTGGAACACCTGGAAGTTACCGAGTTCTGCCACACCCCCAGGACTCACGCTAACATGTAAAGGATAAAATTAGGAAAACAGAAGACTGTTTGGTTTTGAAGCACCAGAACTGACCCCTGGCAGACAGGAGCCAGAGGTGAGGCCAAGGCTGGGAGAACAAACACATGGAATGATTCAATGGTTTGAGTTGGAAGGGGCATTAAACATCATTCATCCATCACCCCCCCGGCCCCCCAGGGACACCTTCCACCATCCCAGGTTGCTTCAAGCCCCATCCAACCTGGCCTTGATGTTGTGTTTTATTTAGCACTTAGACACGGGGCTTTGGGTCAGTCTGGGGCTACCAAGCTCGGGAGGAGACTCCAAGGCAAGCCTAATAAAATCAAATACATTAAAAAAGCAAAGCCATTTTTCACCATCACTCTTCCCTTGTGCCTTCCCTCTACTCAGGCCTGCCACATCCCAGATGGTGTTCAACCCTACAATAAGATTCACCTCCCCCTTTGACTCGTCTTGCAGCTCACCATGAGGGCTCTCTGCACATGCAGCCACAAACACTTCACTAGCCAAGTGCAGAAAGTAGATTTATCAAACTCTCTGAACCCCACGAGAAGCGCTTGCATGAATAACACAAACTGACTGCGCCCAGAGAATTAAGCACACGTAAAATAAACAGATTTGGCGGTGCTAAATCAAGGATTAGCACTGCTCGTGCAGCTCGGCTGCTGGTGCAGCCCCAGATTTGCAGAGCAATGAATCAAACAGCGCCGGGAAATCGCCCATGGTTTGCATTTTGATCTGCCAAGGAGCTGCAGCTCCTGAGTGCGCTCTGCCTTTTGCGCTGCTGGAGCAGATCCGTCACGGCACCAAGTGCGGAGGGCTGGGCTCCCCCCACCCCTGCTGTAAATCTCCCCGCTGAGTTATGGGAGGCTTCACATTTAAGAGAGCCAATTAGAAAATATGGATGCTCAAGGTACACCCGTGCTGTTTACCTAAAATTGATTAAAGGCTGGAGCAAATAACTCCTCCATCATCTGTCCCAAGGGTGCAAATACAGACACTGCCAAATGTTTGGGTTTACTTCTACCACTACATTAAAACAGCTCAGCTCATAAATGGCACTTTGAGGAATACGGGCTCAGCTGCAGGGCTTTGAATCTTCCGTGATATACTGACATTATTTGAAGTTTATCTTTATTGAGCTTCGAGTATGATATGGTAAAAGGAAAAAAAACCCAGTAAAACTTCCATGAAATGAGTTACAGATGCAGCTGCTTTAACAGAGACTGCAAAATCATGCAGTTATTCCACACGCTGCTGCTTAGAGTGTGCTTCACCCTGCACTACAGCACTCCAAGGAACAAAGGAAATGGAACAAAATCCAAGATGAAAACATCCCCAAAGGAGACACGTCGTCATCCTGAGCCATAACTTCTTTTTGGATGCTCTCCACCATGACTCACGTATTTTAGCAGCTCTTTTGATGCCATTATAGTCATTTTTGAAGTCTCCTAATCTCAGTGGTTCCCGTAAATCAGAATAGCCAGAATAACTTCACTGGAATTACAGGGTAACTGTGTGCAGCTGACTGCAGTGAGAGCCTGGCTGCGGGTTCCTTTTCCAATTATTTGTCTAATCCACCTGTGATCCGTTTGTGAGCACAAATCCATCCCATACTACACACACCTGCAATTTCTTATCACTGACACTGGACTTTGTTGCCAGAGTTTCAATTTACACTTCAATATCACGAGAAAGAGATGGAGAATGTCTCTTTCCCTGACCAGCATCTCAATGTTCTGGATTACAAAACTGTCCTCACGGAACTGAAGAACTCACTTATGTTGCCCTGGTTTCCTGTAGAACCAGATAATGAAAAGATATTTTGAATCACTGATCATCCCAAGAAGTGTTAAAAGAAAAAAATTTTAAAAGCATAACTAAAATAAATGTTAACACACTGATGAATCAAAGAGTTCAAATATCTGGTCTGGGATAAATAGATATATATATCTTTTTCTCTGTGTTCAATCTTACACCTATCAATGTGATACTAAAGGTTTTCAGAAGAAAATGGCAATTAAAAAATTCTGAACAAGCCATCAATAAATCAAGCAAAATAATACAGTTTTAAAGCCCCTATCTGCTGTATAGCTCATAATTAATGTGTTTCTCAAACTGTGCTGGGATTACATTTATATTTCTGTTTAAAAAATCTTGTGCAAAAATGTCCTCCAGTCCCAAACTGAAATATTAGAATAAGTGCTAACAACTTCTCCTCCAATCCTAATTTCTAATTTTAATTTCCTGATTTCCTTAGGAATTTCACTTTCACACATTTAAATGGCTGAACTGAGGCTCCTTGAACACAACCTTGATCCAAACTGAGGGGCAGGCAGAGGAAACAGCTCCTGCCAGGAATTCTCTATTTCTGTTTCAAAGCCATATTTTCCTTTTCACCCAGCACATTTCAGAACTGCAGTTTTTCATCAAGGCCTTGGCTCGTTTGCCAGGATTTCCTGTGGGATGGGAAAGAGCCTGGTGGGATGCCCTCAGACCAAAGGCAAAGTCTGCAATGAAATTGTGCTGGTTATGTTTCTGTTTGGTTTGTTCTGCAAGCCAGAGCTCCCCCTGACTGCCCAAAATTCACCTGCTCACGTGCTGTGCCCAGACTCCAGGCTGGCCACAGTTATTGCCCCCCTGTTGGGTGGAAATTAAAGAAAGAGCAGCAAAACTAGTTTAAAAATGAAATGCAGCAAGGCCAGGAGGCAAACGCAGGTACAAAGCTCTCGGCCACGCCCGAGTTAATCTGGGGTTTCACAACACCATTTAAGCTGTCTGGGGGAAACAACTGAGTGGAAATCTGCTCAAAGTCCTGCACTTTGATTTTATCTAGGAATACAGATAATCAATCTCTGGGCTGAAAGCTGTGGATTACAAAACGTTGCAGAGCAAATGAGAATTTTATTGGCTCAGAAATAAACATGAAGGGGCCAGCGCAGAGATGACCTTATGGGGGATGGATGGCAGCAGGGGAGGAAAGGCTGCCAGCCTCGCTCTTTAATCATCCAGGGCATCCTCCCAAGGAGGAATCCCAGCTTCCAAAGTGCAAACCGGCCCCAGGGGAGGAGCTGAGCAGGTACTTCAGCTTTTGACAACACTCTCAAGCACCAGGTGGGATTCTTGGCGTGTCCTGCGCAGGGCCAGGAGCTGGACTCTGGTGACCCTTGTGGGTTCCTCCCAGCTCCAGAGATTCTGAGATCCTGACACATGAATGTGGAGCCTGTTTCCCACTGCCAGCCGTGCTCGGGGCCTGCTTTCCTGCCTCCCACCTCCAAGGGTGCTGGTTCCCACCAGCTCCTGCAGCCGTGGGCACGCAGAGGAGCCACAGCGGGTCCGGCAGAGCCCATCCCACCACGTGCTCACCACTTCCACTGCACACACGCTTCAGCGTGAGAGAAACTGTTTGTGAACTTCAGTATTCAAATCTGTCCAACACTAAAAAAGGCTTTTGAAAATCTCTCCCCTCCTCAAAAATTTCTAAGCCCTATTGGGCTTTTTTGTGAAATAGCTTTTTCCTCCCTTTTCAGTAACACAATACGTTATTCAAGAGCCAGAGAGTTGTCAGTTTTTATGTTATGATAATCTTCTCAAGCATCCAATTCTATTCTGCTGCTTCCCTTCATGCTGTCACTCACATTCCAGCCTGTCACAAAAGAAAATGGCTGAATACATTAATTACAACTTGTTAGACCTCCATATAGTTAATGCTATTGAAAAAATCAAATCACTTGGAAAACAGCTAAAGAGAAACAGTTGCTGGTATTGCAGAATCTTTATGTGTCGCACTTCAAAGCTGGAGCTTTGCAAGACAACAAAGATGATTATTATAGAGAATGAGAAAATCAAATACAACTTGATCCTCTACCCTTGGAATGCTTTCTGAATGCATTACAATACATATTTTCTATCCTGGCAAGAGCAGTGGAACACTTTTCACATATTACCTTCTTTTATGGACTAATTACAAATACCAGTTTGGAAATTACAGTATAAAAACTTTCTGAAGCTAGGAAGAGATCCAAGCCCCCACTCACACAAACATCCCAGACAGCAGTGAGGGCTGCATCAAAGTGAATAGAAGATAATTCTGTTGGATCTGAGAAGACAAATGGTTGCCCTGGGGCTGGTGAGGGGAGGTGTTGCCCTGATGCCCTCAGTGAGGCTCTGAGCCTGACTCCTGCAGCTCTGAGCAGGACAGAGATGGATTTTTAACTGAAAAACTCAAACACACACCAAACTATTGTGCTTTAAAAGGATTCATTTCTAATCTGAGACCTTAAGATCATTTTTCTGTACAAATCACAGAGCCCTGACACCCCATCAGACTTCCCTGGGAGTCAAAACGAGCTAACCCCAAGTTTTACACATGGCTCACACAGAGAGGCAGCTCTGCGGGAACTCCCACCAGAACATCTGTGAGGGCTGCACTGAACACAGAGCAGTCAAATTCTTTCCAAATCTAAGATCTGTTATCTTTCTACCTTAGGGACATTTAATTGGTGTTCTGTTGGAATGAATAGCCACTCTCCCATGGAGGAAACCATTTTAGTAGTGGGGAAGGACAATAAAACCTTTCCAGCTTTGAAGAAGTTACCTGAACAGCAAGACAGAAATAAAAACACCTTCGGATGATGCTGATCTTGTCCCTTTGTGCCAGTCCCAGCTCAAATCCATCTCAGGGTGGCAAAGTGGGAGGAGTAGGCCCAGCACAAGTTGTGCTGTGCACAGTCTGGGCCGAGCAGTGGCCACAGGCAGAACTGCTGCAGCAGGAGCTGTCCGAGCTTGTCCGAGCTCTGAGGAGCCCACGGCTCTGGGAGTGTCCAGAGGCTCCGGCAGCACCTGCTCCAGAGAGCTCCTGGCTGCCAGAGAGCCCTGACACAGAATCCCCCCCTGGCTGGGGTTACTCCTCTCCCCCTGTTGCCGCAGTGAGCAGTGAGACTGAGGCACAGCCTGGCAGGGGCTGAGATCCATGGCTGCCCAGAGCAGCTGGGGCTGCCCCTGGATCCCTGGCAGGGTCCCAGGCCAGGCTGGACGGGGCTTGGAGCAGCCTGGGACAGTGGAAGGTGTCCCTGCCCGTGGCAGGGGTGGAACTGGATGATCTGTGAGGTCCCTTCCCACCCAGACCAGTCTGTAGATGTCTGGCTAAGCAGCTGTGCTGGTGGCGCTGGTGGCACTGGTGGAACGGATGTCAGAGGGTTGGTGCTGTGCCCCAAGGGCAGCTGGGATGAGCCCTGGCCTCACTCAAGCACCTTCTGGGCATTTCCTGCAGATGTTCATCCTCAGAGCAGCCCTTGGGATGGACCTGCCACAGCAGTGTGGGGACAGTCACCCTGTCCCTCCTCCGAAGTGGCCCTTGGGTGACAGCCTGCCCTCCCTCCAGCTCTCCCAGCCTCGGCACTGCCATTCTTGGACTCCCCACCTTCTCCCTCCCTCCTGTTCTGTTACAGCACAGCCACCTCGGGACCGCGAGGAACAGAAACAGACCAACAATGAACTGGAAGCAAACAGCTTCCCCAGCCTCCTGCTGCATCCAGCAGGTCCCTCACACCGATCACATTGTGTAAAGAACAGAGGCACAGCTGCCTGCCGAGCTGAAAGTCTCTGCAGCAGAACTGAAGCCAAAAACTCACCAAAAGCCCCCGGACAGATCAATGGCACAGTGAGGGGAAGCACTCGGCTCTCTGGGGAGAAAAAGTAATGGGAACTTGTGAAAAGGTGAATTGTATCCCAGGCCAGATCTATGGGAAACAGCAGCAGCAAGGATTAACCAAGGAGTGGTGCCCAACCCTTCCCCGAGCTCCAGAGCTGTTCTGGGATGGGGAAATCACCGAGTAAACTGGCACCAAAACGTATGGCCCCATTTGCCCGAGCAGATGTCAAACGGCCATTAGCATTACAGTGATTAGTAAACTGAAATTACGTCTTATGGGTTTAGTGCCTTAGATCAAGCATTAACCTGCCTTAATTAAATTGCATCTCGGTAATTGATTTCACAGGGCTGAGCTGTAAGTAACAAATTGCAGATGATCTGGGGTTGTATCTGGCAAGATGACATAAATCAGCCTTTAGACGTTGCGTTGCCTCCTTGTCTCCATCCCTTCTGTGGGGCTCGTTCACTCCACTGCCTTCACCTCCACACAACCTCCTCTGACTTTACACCTACATTTAATCACTGCTGCTTTTCCTGCTCCAGCAGAGGAATGTCAGAGCTGGGTATTGTAGGGTAGGCAGCACATCTGAACACTGTGCCTTCTCCCCCCATGAAGCTTCTTTCCACGTGCAGAACCACAACTGTTTGTTCCACTCGCCCAGCCACAGCCCAGGAGTGACTGAGTGTGCACAATAGGAAGGGACTGGGGCAGTGAACCAGCCAGGGCACAGCAATCTTGATGTAACCTGGCCTTCTCCCAGCTCTTCCCACACTGTGCAACAGCTACTTAAATAGAATAACAACATAATTATAACAGTTCCACTTGCTTTTAGCTACACTGTTCGATATTATCAAATACATTAGATGGGAGCAATCAGCGTGACCAAATACTGATCAATTCACTGTCCTAGTGTGCATCCAGCTTCTTCCCTGAGTGAGGGACTGGCAGGTGCTTGCGGTGTCAATTATAGCTTTTAAAATAAGAGTCATGAGCAAAACCAGGAGTTTGGGGCTCGAGGGCGAGGAGGAAGGAGAGGCAGCATGAACTGCCCTCAGGCCAGGCCCCGGAGCTGATCCAAGGGGCTGCAGCCCAGCCCTCAAGCCTGTCCCAGCACACACCTCCTGTGGCACTGCAGTGCTGCAGAAATCCCAGCCGATGCCAGAGGAATCAGCCTTCCCTGGCCCTGAGGAGCACCAAGCAGCTCCAGGGCAGGGTGCAGAGCTCCAGAGATCCACGAACCAGCAAAGCCCTGAGCCCCAAAGGGGACCACACTCTCTCTTGTGCCTGGGCTGTATTTTACCTGACGTTCCCCTTTGCCTTCCTTAGGAGCTGTCAGCCCTAGCGCAGCTCAATGCAACCCAGAACAACAGGCGGAAAAATTGCTTGAAACACATTTTTATAGTGCCTGCCTTGGTGCTGCTGCCTGACAGGAGCACCTGGGACATCCACTCATGCAAAGAACCCTCCACATCCGCCGAGGCACTCTGCAAAGCAGCTCCCAGTGAAGTGCCAGCTCAGAGATGGACTGTGGGGGCAAAACTCTCCACAGGAAACACATTTTGGTTGGGAGGATTGTGGCATTTTGCAAATATCATACACACCCACGTTTGGCATGCAACACATGTCCCTGAGTCGTATTTCTGATCCAGGTATTCCTGTAATGAGCAGTGTCAGGCAGCCCTAGCGAGAGGCAAAGCTATCAGAGCTCCCTGAAGCCTCTGCGATAACCCAGGCATGCTCTGACTGCATCTATCTAGAATATGAGCTTAGAACAACACACTAATTATTCATGGGCTATTAGTGCTCCTTTTCCCTGCAGCACAAGACACAGAGAAAGCCTCAGAATCCCATTTTTCTTCACTTGCAAATAGCAGGAGCAGAATGTAGCAAATTATTCCAAAAGGCACCTCTGAGAAAGAGACACAAACAAAGCCCCGTTAACAGACCCCACACCACACGCTCCCCACAACGCAGGAGCAGCAAACCACCGCCTGCCTCCAACTGTTAAGGAAAGCACGGCGACCTTTTCATTCCTTTTTTCCCTTAAATGATTTACAGCTGCATCATTCCAAACCCTCCCACTGTGTTTGCTCTTGAGCTTGTACTCAACTCCTCAGTGCCACATTTCCAGCAGCCGGCTGAAGCACAGCACCCCGAGGAGTCACACCCAGGAGACAAAATATGGTAGCAGCCAGGGGAAGGGCAGGACATTCCAGGAAGGTGCTGCAGGGATCCCACCACTACAAACCAGAGCCTGGCACCAAGCCCTGCTGCTGGATTCTCCCACTCTGGTGCTTCCTGGGCTCCACACCAGGTTTTGGGTTTTGTCACGTGAGTTATTATTAATGGAGTTTGTCGGTAGTTGTTTCAAGCACGTTTTAACTTCTTCCAGTTATCCAATGGAACCCAGAGATGGATGTTTTCCCTCTTATTTGAGGTGGTTTTATACCCCCACTCTTCCAAGGAAGCTGGAGCTTTCCAGAAACTGACTGCTCTCCTGGTAGCAAGCAGTAATAAACAGACTAAATTAAATTTTATTAACAGTAATTTTTTCTAAGATATCCATTAAAACACACACTTGTCATCGTGGCCAGGTGTTGCCACCAGTGCTGTGCCAGCAGCCCATGTCACCTGTGCAGGGGGAGCCAGGAGAGCAGGAAGCAGACAGCAGGAAGGAGAGAGAGAGCAGCTCTCCAAGGCACGGCAGCCCAGGGAAGGGAGGCTGAAGTGGGCAAGGAAAATCAGACACCACGGAGGAGCTAAAATATCATTCCCTGTGCCTGCTGACACTGCTCCATGCATCAGCTTGATCAAACCCTCCAGACACCTGACAGGTGACACCTCTACTGGATTTGCTGAGAATCAGTAGCTGTAGGAAGATGCAGCTGGTCCTGCCAGCACACGGGAGATTTGCAAGATAAAAGCCAAACACAGATGTACAAGAAAAACACTGCCAGACACTCAGAGGCTCTGTGATAAAGTGACAGTGAGAGGCAGTGAGAGCTGTGCTCACAGCTCCTGTGGGCAGCACTCGGGGGGCTGGGACACCCCAGAGCCCCGAGCAGAGCCGAGCCCACACTGCCAGCCCTGCAAAACCTCACTGAGCACAACTGCTCCAGGTCTGGCCAGCACAAACCAAATTACTCCTTTCTATTGAGTTACCCTGAATCACAAGGCCTATCAAGCTAGGAGAAACCAGCCCTTATCCAATTGTTCCCAGATTAATTGCTGCCACAGAAGCACCACTTCCTCCAGCTGTACAAGTACAAGGAGCGTCTCATCCGACA
The DNA here is from genome assembly GCA_013389985.1 of Dryoscopus gambensis. Lineage (NCBI taxonomy): Eukaryota > Metazoa > Chordata > Aves > Passeriformes > Malaconotidae > Dryoscopus > Dryoscopus gambensis. The sequence continues at coordinate 523,491 of WEIT01019424.1, read as the reverse complement.
AGAAATGAGGATGGATTGAGTAGAAAAAGCCCCTTTGGGTTAGAGCATGTTCTCCATCCAGCACTGCAGCTTGGGAAGGAGGTGCTGAGGGAATTAGGGAAAGGAGGCAGCAAAGGCAGGAAGCAGATCCACAAGCTGTCACTTGGCTGAGAGCTGTCCTGCAGGGCAGGAGGGGCCCAGTTGGTCCCTGAGCAGTGACCGGGGCAGTGGTCAGTCTGTCACTGCTGTGACTGCAGAGAGGGGGATAACACCAGCAGGAGCTAGGGTGAGAACACACTGGGACCTTTGCTCTCCAATGAAATACAGAGACAACCTAAAAATGCCTCAGTGCGTGGCTGCTCTGCCAGCAGGGCATGGACACGGCGCATTGGGAAAAACCAGAGGGATCCACTGAGCAATGGCTCCTGGTGCCCTGAGACCACACCCTGCAGTGAGCTACTTCCTCCTGTTAGCAGATTATTATCTGCCCTGCTGGTTATTTCCAGGACACTTCTCCGGGATCCCACCCCAGATCAGTTTTCTGCACTCCCAGCCCCAGCGTGAGGTTCTGCAACCCCAGCCCCAGTGACTCTGTACACTTGTCTCAGTGATGGCACATTACCTGGAATTACTCCTGGTACACAACGAAGTGATGTGCAAGGTGATGTGAATTGCTGGTTTAATAGACTTTCATTGTCTAATGTCCATGTTCATAAAATATTCAAGCATCTCTTTCCCTGTTCTGGTGCTGCAGGGGAACAACTGGTGTGCCCACGCGGAGAGCTGCGTGCCACACGGAGCTCCTGCTGATTAACGGCACAGAGCTCCCCTCCCCTGACCCCCTCAGGTCATTAAGTGACCATAACCATGCTGCTCACTCCAAAGGACACCGACTGTGGCCCCTGTTGTTGGGGGGAACTTTTGGGAGCTGCAGAGCAGCAGTGAGCGCTGCCCTCAGCTCCCCCGAGTGCCAGTGGAACTCTTGGAGCTTTTATTAGCTCTGAGATGGCAAGGCCTGGTTATTTGTACTCTCTGCTCAGCTCCTCTTAGCAATTAGGCTCCCTCCCCAGCAGAAATGTCTCTATCACTTGGCATTTCCCAGCTGAGCACATGCTCATCACGCAGCTCTGGTTTGTTTATTCTGCTCCAAATCCAGTATTGTTATAGTTCATCCCACAGTACACATTCCTGGTTATTTCTAATGAGCAAACATCCAATACAGCTGCTTGCAGCACAAATCAGGGCTGGTCCTCAGGTGCTGCAAGGCCAAATCCACTGGCTACACCCATTTAGATGCACTGCCAGTCGGGCAGACAACCTGCAAGGAATGGTTCATCCTGGGTGTGGCTCAGAGCCCAGCAGAGTCAATGCTGAAACCTCTCACGTATTTAAAGGATGTGTATCCACTACTCACAGTTTCAGTAGAAGGCTCATGAGAGTAGAAAAGTAATTGTGGAGCTGCCCGGGACAGGATTAATCTTGGTGACACATCTGGGATTAGACAAGGCAAGATCCAGGGGACGTTTGATTGCAAATGAAATCCCCAGGTGACCACAGCGCACTGGGCTGGGGCTACGAGGAGGGGGCAAACCCCAGGGAAATGTGGCTCACTGCACTGGTGCCTTTGCAGCGACAGGAGGCAGCTGAGGGATATTGTTTTAAAATGCCTTTGGGGTGATTTTAAGTCATTTATAAAAGTTACTTTTGTTTATTTCCTCCCATCAGTCATTCACAATGGGAGATTCACTTGCTATTATATATGCAGATGTGGGGCACTCAGAGCTTCAAAAAATGAAACCTGCACCAATTAAACACTTTGATTGGGAGAGTTTGCATCCCTTGTTTGTTTTTAATGAGGAATCAAGGCTGCTAACGCGTAATATCCTGTTGTTACCCCTCCACAGAGTAATAAACAGTCTTCTTGCTCTGACTAAGCAAGAGGAACACCCTGTACACCAAGGCTGGTGATCTGAGCGTGCTGAACTCAAACCTGGAGGTTCCTGCTCCCACCCATTTCCCATCACCCGTTATTCAAACTCCCACTGCAATCAATAATTGGTTTCACTGATGGAGTGAAAGAAAACAAATAGTGCTGATATCATCCATTCATGTCTTTTCTTTCACCTCAGCAGATCACATGGAATTTTACCATCTTCCCACTCCTGTGCCAATGCTCCTGCAGCAACTTAACCAGACAGAAGGAACACAGAGCACGACAAAACCCTAAGGCTGCTACTCCAGGCCTGCTTTGAGCCCTTGCAAATGATTAAGAAGTTATAAGGCATCATCTTCATGGCTTGTGGCCATTTTCAAGGGATGCCCATCCAAGACTTTACTGCTACATCATCTTTGGCCCTCCTCAGAGAGGAGATTGCCAGTTTGTGCCAAATCTGCCACTTCCTTCAGACAAACTGATCAGGACCTCAACTGAAAAAATTCACCCAGCAAAATTACCAGGATTCACAGAGCAAGAAAAGGGAGATTTGCTTGTATGAACATGAAGGAAAACTCTAATATAAAAATGAAAGAATCCAGAAAGGTCATCTGGTCTGTGTAAAGCTGAATATCTTTTCAGCATCCAGCATGACAAGCAAGTCATGTCTCCAACACACACTGACATTATCACCTGCAAACCATTCTGCACTTCAACAAAATTCATCATTTAGGATATTGGATGTTTTTAATTAGTTCTTCTCTGTTTCTAAAGAGCAATCCCTACCACAAGAAAAAATCTCTGTAATTATTGGCAAGTTAAAGAAAGGTAGGAAATAACTCATTGGGAGGTTTTTCTTTTTCTTTTTTTTTTTAAGTCATTAGATGATTGAGTTGATAGAAGAGGGAAGAATCTGACAGATTAAACAGTCCTTGAGGAGACATGTCAGCTTCGATAATTTCAGAGCATTAAAACTGTCAAGCTTTCAAAACAGGAAAGACTGTATCTGTAGAAAACGAGGTTCTCCTAATTGGCATGCATGAAAACCTAAACTGGGGCTAAAACTCTGTGATTGAAGGCTTTTGCTGATTACAGAAATTTGAAAGCAACTCCATCTGTGGCGTGGTTCTCGTGCTCTGGGAGATGGTCAGTTCTGGCCCTTCTTGGGCTGCACAGACACCCCAGCAGTCACAGCTGGACATCAGCCCTCACCTGGCCAGGCTCTGCCTTAGCTGACACAGAGCTCCCAGCACCTCACAGCTGTGCTCTTACAGCACTGCTCCCTGCATATCCATAGTTCATGAAACTCAGCCTGAGACAACCAAGCCTGCACAGAAGATTCTTGGCCTCTTCTCTATGAAATGGTTATTAGATAAAAGGGGGCTTGGGAGGGAAACTGGTAACAGTGCTCTTAGTCAAAAGGTATTGGTCAAACTACTGCCAAAATTCATTGTTTCCAAGAGTACAGCAAGGGAAAATACCATTCTGGGCTGAAAATGTCCATGTTCTGCTGCCGGAGATAAAAATGTAACATCTGATATCAGAACAGTGGGTGAAAGATCCAACTGTTTGCCTACCCCAGTGCAAACAGGCCGTGGGTGCAGTCCTTCCAGCCCTGGATCCCTGGCTGGCACTGGCAGGCTCCAGGCAGGCCCCTCCTGGCCTTTTCCTGAGACAGGCTCGGAGCCCCAGGGCAGGGATTGCTCGGCAGACTCCCGTCACAGCTCCATCACACAGCTCCGTGCCCCGACTCCACCGCACCCGGGCTCCCGCTCCAGGAGTCCAGCAAATCCCAGAGCTGCAAACACACACTCAAACACAAAGTGACTCAGTTGGCTCCCAAGTACAAGGAGCTGAGTAATAAAAATGCCAAGTGGCTTCCTCCAAGATGCCGTCTGTCCCAGGTCAGCAGAGTGATTTCATTTCTCATCTCTGCACTTCCCAAACCTGACTTTCATGGAGAAGCACACTCCACAATGCATGTCAACCTTTATTAATCTGATTTTCTTCTTCCTCTCCAAAGATATTTAATGGTTTAGTAATGATCAATATTCTTGCTCTGACAATAAACAGAGACAAATGAGCCTGTGCAGCCTGGCTGGGATTTGTAATTACCACCTCCGTAGGCATCCAATTCCAGCTGATGGGAGGGTGGCAGAGCTGCCTGGTGGCTCTGACAGAGATGCATTTGCAGAGGGCACCTGGCACGCAGCTGTCACAGGCTCGTTTCCTCCACCACATCCCAGCCACTGCTGCCAGCACAGCCCAGTGTGGGTATATTAAACACAACACCCTGACACCCCTCCTAATGAGTTCCTGAGGGAATAGCTCAGAGGCCAGCAGCTGCCACCTCACCCTGCCACCAAGAGCTTCGTTTGCCAGAGTGGCTTTGTCTGGGACAGCGTGGGATCGGTTCCTCGTGCAGAGCAGGGGTGGCCGTGGCAGAACAAAGCAGTGCTGGTGGTTTGCTGCACACTGCCAACCCCTTCCTGGGGCACAGACAGCCTTCGGGCAGGGAAACACCTGAGCTGGGGCTGGGGGTTCCTGCCTGTCCTGACAAAAGCCCTTGCCATGGCTCAGTTCCCTGCTCCAGATCCACCTCAGGGGAAGTGTCCCTGCCCATGGCAGGGGCTTGGAATGAGATGAGCTTTAAGGTTCCTTCCAACCCAAACCATTCCAGGATTCCATGAACAGAACAAGGTCGGGATGGGGGAGAGGGAAGGACTCAAAATACTTCAGCATCTCAAGGGAAGGTAAGCCAGAGCCATGCCTCCAGTGAGTTTTGCTGGAAAGAGTTGAAAAGCAGGGATTCTTTCACTGGTTTCCTCTCAGAAAAGGAAGCTGGGACAGCAAAAGCAGGAGGCTGGCAGGAGGTGCAGAGGTGCAGCAGGTGAGACACCAAGGACAGGGCCCTGCCCTTGTCCAGCATCACCCAAACAAAACCAGGCACAGAAAAATCTCATTCCTGAAGCCATTGCGCCCCCATCAGAAATGAAAAATTCCTCTTATTTCCCATTGCTGGGGAAATAAGAAAGAAAGAACCTTCAAGAAAGAACCTTTGCTTGCTGTAAACAGCAGTGCACATGGATGACTTTTGGTGCTGCAGAGAACAACTGAACGGCCTGTCCTCAGCCATTTGTGCTTCTCCTTTCAGCAAGACCCAGCAGCCACAGATAATCAGGTTATTACAGCCCAGTGTCGAGGTATCATTCAGGCAGTCGAGGTTTCTTTCAGCCACTGTGTCTTCAACCATTTCAAGTGTTTTAAGCATAATTGTGTTTTCATTATAATGTTAAAACAAAGAGGAGATTCCGATGCCTTTGATCTTGTTTAGTAGTGATCAAAATTCATTGTTATTGTTATAAAGAAGAAAACATCTGTATTAGCAGATTTTCACTAAAATTATTCTGATTCTTTATGTATGCATACCAGAGTGCCAACTTCAAAGGAATTTCACGAACCTACAGCAGCTAAAGATGCAGACTCAGATTTTTCTTTCATATTATAAACCAAATAGGACAGATAAAAGCTTTACTAACCTTGGGGTGCTCTTCCTCCCAGTGCCAAAGGCTCCCTGACATACATAAGGGCCACATCCAGCTCACCAAGAACAAACATGAGTTGATGCTTTTCTCCCAGATCACATAAAGGAATTTGAAATACATGCTAAGCCCTTGTTTGGAATCTGATTTTAGAGAACCCAGAATTTTTGAAGAGTGACAGAGAAAAAATGTGCAAGATCGATACTTGCCTTATGTCCAACCTTGTCTGGGGTGGCCAGGGAAAGGTGAACAGTGGCAGACGTGTCAATATATTGGAATAAGAGCTGTTATTCTCTGTTGCTATGCAAGATAGGATCTGAAGTGTAGGCACTGAACCAAAAATCCCACTGCAAAGGAGAAGGAGCTGCCTGTGTGAGGAGGGAACCAGGAACAGAACTGTCAGACTGACTGCTGCTGTTCTGTGTTGCAAAGGCACCACAGTGCTCCGGAACAAAGGCCCATCCTGGGAGCAAATTCCACTCTGTGAGAGCTGTTCCATCACACCTTGAAAGCACCCCGATGTCTGTGCTTCAGAGAGCTGCTCCTGGCTCAGCTCAGGAGCTCTCTGCTGCGCTCCACACAAGGTGTGTCACTGTTCCAGGTGTGTCTCTGTTCCAGGTGTGTCACTGCAGCTGCTCCCCGAACAGGGCTGCAGAGCGGCAGCAGCTTCTGCTGCCCTGCCTGAGGGGACTGGCACATCCCAGACTCTTCCTGGTGTCCAGGGCTGCCCTGTGCAGCCAACGAGTCAGTGGCAGAACACAGCCACTTCTGACACCACTGGGAGACTCGCAGAGATTCCCGTGGGTCCTATTTCTGATTTGCCAAATCAAATCCAGCCTCTGAGCCACACAGCCCAGAGTCACAGCACTGCCCTGACCACTGCCACACCAAAGGGCTCCCAGAGATGTTCTGACACTCCTCCACACACCCCAAATCCTCCTGTCCACTCCTCCACACACACAAACCCCTCCTGTCCCCTCCTGCTGAGCCTCAGCCTGAGCTCTCTGTACCTGCTAACACACACGTTGCACCACAGCTTTGGTAAATCAAAACATGCTCAAAAATTCAATGCTTCCAAGTAAACATGATGCATTTCCTGAGGAAAAATTAAGAGATGAATTCTAAGCAATTATTCAATTAACAATTGTTATGTGTACAGGAGAAGCTGATTTATGGGCAGCTGTTCATCCAGGCAACTGCTTTAATTGGACAGTGTGCTCCTGGCTTCTCCCCAGCCCTGGCTGTTTAATTAATGTTAAACAGTTCAATACCCATTTAACCTACCAGCATATGGAGAATCTAACTAACACTGCAGAGGGAGGAGAACTCCATTCATTTCTAATTGTGCTGTAATAACAAAGATGTCTGAAGTGCAAACCTGTGAGGTGAAACAGATTCAACACCAAGAATACACCCAGGTATTCAAAAATACGACTTTGCTTTCACAAATTGTGCCCAACCTCCTACAACTGTGCCCTTATTCCTACAATTTCCAGAAATAGGAAAGGGGGTCGATTAAGAGAAAAAAAAAACAGCACAAATGGACATTGGAATACGACAATATCAGACATTCTGCAGAGCCACTCAGGAAAACAGAGCAGAACCAAGGGTCAAACCCAGACACCTCAGCGTTCAAGGCACAACACTAACTGCAGAAAGGATCTTACGTACTGCTGCTGACACAAAGCATTCTGAAGTCCTGCTGCAGAGCACAAAAATTAATTCTGGCTCCATTTTCACAAGGTCAGTAAGTGTAAACATCTCATCACACAAATCCAGGTTCGAGTTGAAGTGTTAAGCACTGCAGCGACTCGTTCAAGGTCCCTGTTGGTCTCTTCCATCTCTTCAATCCATTGGGACACTTTTGAACCCAACTCTTGTTTGAAATTCAAAGCTCACAGAGCAGCATTTAACAGTCCCACAAAGCATTTTGTTTCAACTGAGAACAAAGGTTTCAGAAGCACTTGCATTTGCTATGAATAAATTCTTAATAGCAAATTTCTTAAGTAAATAGCATCCTAACTAATATTCTTAGTAAGTGAAAATTAAACCTGACACTCAGCTCGAATACTCTGGTTTTAAATCTCCCCCTTGCTAAACCTTCAAAAAGGGGAACATTCTGTTTGAATTTGTAAATGATTTGTGTCCAGTGTATGATTAACTATGAGGGGATTTATTTACTCTGAGTTATGTGTGACAGACTCTAAACTCACAGACTGCCTGGGTCACGCAGCCAAGATATAAATAAAGGCCAGCTTTGTCTCCGGACAGCGGAGCCAGTGTGAGCCCAAGGTGCTCGTGCAGACCACGGAGATAATTCATCAGTGAAAAGGGGCAGGTCTGTAAGGAAGGTTTGTTCCTCCTGGCCCCACTCCAAGCCCTCCGGAACAGCCAGCACAGCCCCTGGAGCTGTTCAGCCCCAACCACAGCAGGTCCTGCTGAGGGAAGGAGGTCGCTGACTGCAAGGAACGGGGCTTTGCTTGGCCGTGGCACCAGGAGTCACCCCGGCCTGCCTGGGGTCTGGGAAGAGAAGAACACGAGGTGCCCCCGCACAGCGCAGCCGGACGGGAGCCGGGCGCTGCACAGCAGGAGCCCCGGCACCTGCGGAGAGGTAACACACCACAGCAGTGCTGCAACACACCACAGCAGTGCTGCACACCAGCAGCTTCTGAGGTAGCACCGCTGCAGCTGCACGCATTTACCCCAGCGCAGGGCGCTCAGAGCCAGGGCGGCACAGGGAGCTGCGGTGCAGGATCCTGGGCCCTGCCGACACCCAGAGGGCTCCCTGCCAGCGGCACCAGCCTTGCTGAACGAGCCCTGCAGAACGGGCACTGCGTGGCCAGAGCCTCGCAGCCCCTTGAAGAGCCTGGGTTCCTTCCCAGGCACGGATACAAACCGCAAGGACCGGGCTGCTGCCTCGGGAACAACCAAAAGGGAAGCGAGGCTTGCAAGGACAGATGGCATCACCACTGCTGAGACGGCTGGAGGAAAAGGCTCCCAGTCCCCTAGACCTGAGCCTGAGGGCATCTGCTGTCCCCTCCAGTGGGAGACAACCCCTTCTCCTGCAGCTCTGCCAGCACTAACACAAGCAGAACTAAACACAGGACGCGACTTCTGAGCCAGTGTCAAGTGCACTGGCACAAACAAAGCAAACCTTTGTAGTTATTTATTCGTTCAAATGCTGAAAGAACAATAATTTCCAGCTCAAATGGGCAAACAGGGCAGAGCTGAGCAGTAACACAGCACAGAGGGATCATCAAAGCTTTGCTTTTCTGATCTATGGTAAACTCAGCCATCAGAAACCTTCCACCTCAGCGCTTTCATGTGCAACAACACATTAAGCACTAAAACCCAGATTACAAGGGAAATACACTGTGTAAGACTTATTTTCCTCTCTCAAGCACAGGGACATTTTTGCAGATGCACAGAGTGATGCTTTTGTTTGGACTATAAATGACCCCAGCTCAGGGGGTCCAAAACCAAACCTCCATGAAACAAAATTGTTTTTACTTCAGGGTGAAAGAATGCAAAAAGGTTTGAATTCAGCTTCATTTGAACACCTCCTGCTGAACTGTCCTCTCCAGCAGCTGAAGCAAAAAACTGTTTGTGTCACCCTAGCAACAGATCCCTCAGGCACCAACCTACTGGGGCTCATTTGTGGCACACTGGAAGCAGCAGCATCCAGAGATCCCAAACACCAATGCCTGGTCTGGGGGAAGAACCTCTTCAGGTGGTGAAACAGGTTAACCTCAGTGGGCCATCCCAGCCCTGCGTGCTGTCCTCACCGAGCCCCCAGCACTGCAGAGAACGATGTGCCTGTGTCCCAGGGAAAGGCAGGGCTCTCACCTCTGGGCACACAGGGACACCCAGGCCGTGCTCCCCTTCCACCACTGGCTGTCACTTCGGGTCACACACAGCAGAGGCTTTGTTACTCCAGTCTGTTCCTAGGCTTGGGCAGGGTGGACATAAACATCAGCCAGCTGGGGAAGCAGCCTGGATTCCGTGCCACCTGTAGATGTAACTGTGGGGCAGCGAGGGTCCACTGGGTAATGCCAAACAGAGCAACTCAGCCTACAAAACACCCCGAATCCAACCATGAAGGGAGGCAGGCAAGGCCTGATGTAGTGAAAATGGAAGAATTACGTGAGGAAAATGAAAAGAAGTGATTTTTTTTTCTTATATCTGTAAAGTTTGTGTCACACTTGATGGCTTCTAGGAACAAAAAATGTTCATAACATTGTGAGTCTGAGAAGAAATTTCCTTTTAGCTATCTGCAAATGAGGTCAATTTCTTTCTTAGGTGGTTTTTGACAGGTTAATATTCATGCTCAGCTTATGTGAGAGCTGGGGATGTATAGCTTGTCAGGAGCCCTGACACCTCAGGTTTCTCACAAGCCAGGCTGAAGCACCTGTGCAGGCACCTTCCTGCCCCCAGCCTCTCCCCAGGACACTGAATTCCCCAGGCAGGTGCACACAGAGCCCATCTCCTGTCTGGCCACGTACAGCTGCACTGCTGATGTGGGAAACACCTGACTTTGGATCAGATTAGGGGATTTCTGCCTCTGCACCAGGTCAGACACACTCATGAGCAGTGAGCACCCACTGCAAGTCTCACACCATGTCCATCAGCAGAGCAGCTCTGACCCACTGGGGAGAAGAACTGGGTCCCCCTGCCCTGTGCACACACCAGGTATTTTATTTGATGTCTAGACATCTCTCTGTGGTCAACACCAAGGCCATGACAGCATTTTTAGTTCTCTTCCTCATGTTCTTCATAGAAGTTCATCTTTCACTTCTGCAGCTCTTCCGACACCATCTAAACTTCTCTTACATTTTATTTCTGTGTTTCCATGAAGTACCAGACAGACAAGTGCACGAACCTGCTGGGGGCAATAATTATGTCTCCTATAAACAGAGAGCTTTCTGGTACTAAAGCCCCTGCAAACATTTGACAGTTTATAAATTCCTGGTGGTCGATTCTCTGAAGCTTTGTCAATACAAACTGAGCAGCCACCTTGGGGCCTTTGTATGGGTTGTTTGTTTTTCTTTAAACCCTTCATTTCCCCTTTCTGCAGATTATCTCTTCTGTCTTAATAGAAAAATAATAGAACTGCATAAAATAATTGCTGAATGCTATTTAATATTGCAGATAACAGGCCCAAAGCAAGGTATCCCCTGCTATGCTCTTCAACACAACACGTAGCTCTGTGCACAGCAATAACACTGTACAGTGGGCACCATCAGCGCACACTGAGCTGGAGATTGATAATCAAACCTCTACCAGCATTCTCTGATCTATCCAGCCACCTACTGCAGAACTCACTGAAAAGAGGTTTCCCAGAGAAGCTGTGGCTGCCCCACCCCTGAAGTGTTCCAGGCCAGGCTGGAGCAACCTGGGATAGTGGAAGGTGTCCCTGTCCCTGCTGGGGGGTTGGAACAAAACGAGCTTTAAAGTCCCTTCCAACCCAAGCCATCCTGTGATTCCATGAAAACTTCACCTAAGTAAGTTCTCACGATCCTTCCTTTCTGTAGCAGCAGCTGCTCTCCAGAGGGTCACAAGAGGTTTTCCAGCAAAGACTACACAGCTGCCAGACACAATCTGAGTTCCACAACAGGTACAGAGCAGGACTGCAGCTCTCGGGAGCACAGGGAACTGCCTGCTGACAGCTCAGCCCGCGGGGCGCTGCCCAGCCGAGCTTCCTGTGCCACCCCCACCTTCTGCAGCAGCTCAGGCTCTCTGGGGCTCAGCTGCTGCCCATCAGAACGAGCCCTGTGAGCAGCAGGGCCAGGCAGCAGCACCAGCCCGGGTGTTGTCCTGCTCCCACTCTGCCACAGCCCCAGCCCACAGCTCTGCCACGGCCAAGCTGGGCTCCAGCTCCCCTCAGAACCAGCCAGGATTAGGGCTTGCAAGTACAAAGGCATTTCTTTCAGTTAAGCCATTCATCGTGGGGTTTGAAGCAGCAGTGCCCAGCAGCACCAGAAGCAGAGGGCAGTGCCCAGAGGCACAAGAACAGACTGTTCTGGCAGAGACACATCCCCTGGTGCAACACTTGACTTGCCGTGCCTGGATAGGGCAAAAAAACACCACTGGTTTCAGATGAGAGCTCCAAAGCTACTCAGTGTGTAAGAAATATCACTAGCTCTTCCCTCTCCCATATCCTAGATCACCTTGTTCCTTTCCCTCCTCGGCATCGTCACACACACAAACCGAACTATAAATTTCTTTTGCAGAGGTAATAAATTACCCCTTTCCTAAGCCAGCCTCTTGCAAACAGTATTTGTTGTTCTACATGCAGGAGACATAAAAAGGTCCCTAAGGCAGCCTGAGACTGCTTTGATGTCCTGGAATGTTTCAGATGGGGCTCAGTGGGGGGCTCAGTGCAGTGCGGGGCTCAGTGCAGACAAGACAAATCAGATGCCAGCCCACCACCAGCCCCAGTGACGCTGACGGGGACACTGGGGTTTGTCAGCGCCAGGCTGCGAACGGGGCAGCAGAGCCAGCCCAGCAGTGATGCACTGGGCTGGAGAAGCCTCTCTTCAAGCAGAGTATGCAAAACCAGGGGAGACCTTCTCTGGGAATTTCAAGAACTTTATCAATCACTTTGCCTTCCGCTTCATCTAAGGAGCCATCCCATTAATCTTCCTTTTTCCTAGTTTCCTATCTCTTCGCTATGGGCTTCCAAGGGCCTGTAGTTTTAGGAGTTATGGTTGTCTCTCTGTCAATGGAAGAAGATGATAAAACCAGCTGGATTTCATAAAGCACTTGGAGTATTTAGAAATTAATTGCATCTTGCCTTTTTTATTATTTATTATTAATATTTAAGGGGATCTTTCAAAAGCTTCAGGTAGTCTGTCTTCTACCAAGACACCAAAAATTTAAGTCCTTTTCGGTGAGCTTCTGCCTTCCTGATCAAAAGGCATCTCACCCTATGGGAAAAAAAAATCCAGGTTCCTACTCCTATTTACAATTATAAAATAAGGAGTTGAATTCCAGCTAAGCTCTGCCTCACTGATGGAGATGGAACTGCAGCACCTGAGAACACAGACGCTAATTGTCACTTCCCTTAATCACATCTATTTTCTGCGCACTCTGGGAGTTTCTGTGGCAGAAATCCCAGTTTTCTGGCAACCACTTGAGGTTGTACTGGGGACGCACGGGCCTTGGCACACAGTGGAGGAGCAGGACTGGGATGGACCCAGAACGAGCTGATCCCAGAGGTGGGCTCCTCTTGGGTTTTTTCCACAGTTATCCCCAGAGTTCCTGCAGAGGAGCAGGGACCTGCAGGGCCTGTGCACACACTCAGGGCACACTCCCAACACAGTCCACGCCTTTCCTGCTCCCCCAGAACCCATGGGCACTCCAGGAGAGCAGCTCCACCCTCCCTCTGCTGCCTTCTCCTTCTGCTGAACAGGCACCAGGCATTAACATTGAATAAATCACATCTTCAGAAAGGGAAAAGGCAAATGGAGCAGCTGTTGCATTTTTAAACATCCCATAATCCCAAATAAATATTTCAGTTAATGAGTGTCTGCTAATGAAGCAAAGCTGTTTGTTAGGAAATATGCCTCTATTTCTAAAGGTTACCATTTATAATTGTTTAGCTTTGTGCTTCCCTCACTTCTCCCAAGCAACCTGTTTTGAAAAGACAGGGATTCTCAAACTGTTCCTTTCAAGTACAAAAAACAAGTATCTGTTTCACAATATAGTTCCACAATGCTTGGATGCAGCTTCCATACTTCCTTCTTCTCATGTCACAATTTTCATTGGCCGTGAAAACCAGGAACAAAGTCATTTCCCAATTTATCATGCACGTACCTATGTGTGTTTAACTTACATAAATCTCATCCTCCCAGCAGCTTTGTTTCGACCTAAAACAAACTCCTCACGCACATCCCATTCCAGGAAAACAGGAGCTCAGAAAAGAGGATGTAGCACTGCTCATGGAACACAGCCCTGGGCACCCGTGGGCAAGGACAGACCCATCCTTCAGGGGACAGAATGGAGGTTTCAGGAGTGGTTATGAAGGATTACATCTTCCCATGGTAAGGGCTGGGAATTCCCAGCTTGCTGTAAGGAGTCCACCTAAAATCAGGATTCAGCATTATAATTTCTCCTCACTACAAGAAAATGCATTGAAGAAAATGATGACTATTATTGTAACACTAGGAAACCCAATAAAAATGCATATATCCTCTATTACTGTAAACCTTTATATTCTTGTTAAATATTCTCCCTGGTTTTATATGACACGATTTTATATTAAAACATAAAGGCCAAGACTGTTCAGTTCTCAGGGATGTTAAAGCCCGGGCAGGCTCCAGGCACTGCGCTGCTTTGCTCCTCTCCTCTGTCACACTCGGGCAGCCGGGCAAAAGGGAGGCACGACCGCCTGCAAGAAAGCGAACGTGCGAGGGGGAACTGAGAGCATTTTTGTTGTTCTCTGCAGGGAGCGCAGCGGATCACAGCGGGCCCGCCGGTCAGATGTTCTGCCTGCTGCACACACACCTAATGCTCCCGGACTCACCCCCCTCCTCCTCCTCCCGCCAGTCACGATTCCCACCGTGGGCTCGGGAGATAGTCCTCATTCCTGGAGCAATAACAGCTTCTGTGCAGAGAGGCAGAGCCCAGAAAGAGCTCGAGATAAGGCCAGGTAGGGGAGCACCACGTTCTGGTCTGAGGAGTCAGAGAGGTTGAGCATCCCCACGAGGGACATCCCTGCAGCCTCGCTCGGCTCTGCTCCCTCGGAGGAACCCACATGCCCCTGCTGTCGGTGGAGAAGCCTTCCCAGGGACTTCAGGAGGCTGGAGTGTAAGAGCCGCAGGGGAATGTGCCGGTGGGCATGAACACACACCGGGAAGGAGCAGAAAGGACAAAGCCCCTGTCTCACCGTACAGGTCTGACACCCCAAATGCACATGAGCAAGTTAAAGTAAATGGATCCATGGGAGACAAAGTGTGCCACCAACAAAGCAAATTCTTAATTATTCAAACACCATTGGTTTTGTTCTAATGGAATAAACAGTTCAATAATTAGCTACTGAAAGCCTGCAACAGGTCCAAGTTCTCACAGTTTGCCTCCAGCCTCAGCTTCCATTTGTGTTTCCATTCGATTACTCCTCCTCTGACATAGTTAAATCTTTCTACAGATCCGTAAACACGCAAAGCCCTTTAGAAGAAAAATACCACATTTGCAAAGACAAGCCAGAGTTACATGTCCAAAGAAATTCAGGGGTAGAAAATTCTCCTAAAAACCAAGCACGTGCTTGTTTTATAGCAGCTCATTCCAGAATCCATTGCAAAGGACAAGACCGAGATCAAATTCCATCAGTGAAGGTTGCTGGGTGCTTGGTGAGGGTTGTAACTCCAAGCTGCTGCTGGCACACGAGTGTGGGCACAGAGACTCAGCGTCACTCCTTGCCCAGGATCAGGTATGGAAAACCACAGCCCTGTAAAAATCATCTCCAAATCAGGCAATTCTCACAGATTATTGCAGATGGTCTTACAGCCAGTCAGTATTTCCTATGTCCAGTGTAAATCCAAACCAGCTCCAGGATCTTCACTGCTACAAGATCACAGAATCATAGAATTCAAACTAAAACCAAATCCAACAACTCAGTGATACCATCATAAGAAAAAACCCAAACACTTTCCATTCACTCAAACCATTTTTTTCCATCTGCAAAGATCCAAATGTTTTTGTGACCAAGCTAAGCAACATTCAAGCAGCTCCCCTCTCCTCCTCAAGGTCTAAATAACCTCACTTTTTTAATTCAAAGGTTATTTCAGTGTTTACAGTGCCAATTAATCTCCAGAGAGCTGACAGAGTTAATAACATCTCAGCTGGGTAAAACGGAAGGAAAAAAATAGAAGCTGAAAAGCAGAGTTGTCTGTGTCACCAGCCTTCCCTGCAGGGGCTGCCAGAGCCTTGCCCTCCCTCGGCGGTGTTCGGTCACGGTGTGAGCAGGAACGGCCCCAGAGCAGGACCAGAGCACGGCTCCCCTGCCCCTCATGGCACCCACAGTGTGTCCCCATCAGGGACAGCCCCAGCCAGGGAGCTCTGCAGAGCAGCAAAGGCTGCAGCACTTTCCCTGTCCTCTCTCCCCAGGCGGGATTTTCTGCAGACTCCCCAATATTCCGGGTGCAGTTATCCAGACTGATTCACAATACTGCTGCACACCTGTCTAAACACTGATAGAGGTTTATTTAGGGCAATGTTTACTCCCCTTGTAGCAGAGATATCCACTTGAAACACATTTAGAACATCAAACAAAGCACAGACAACAGGAAACAGACATAGGAAGCACCAAAATCATCCCCAACTACTTCCTGCCCCAAAGCTTCAAAAGGAGTGATAGAAAAGTATATCAAATTATAGAATTATGGAATGTTTTGAGTTGGAAGGGATGTTGAAGCTCATCCAGTACCACCCCTGCCATGGGCAGGGACACCTTCCACTGTCCCACGGTGCTCGAAGCCCCGTCCAACCTGGCCTTGGGCACTGCCAGGGATCCAGGGGCAGCCACAGCTTCTCTGGGCAATCTAAAGTCAATTAAACCAGTAGGTTTTGTTGCTTCAAGAGAGAAAATGAGAAAAAAAATGATACTCAAGTTGGACTTCACAATTTTTCACCTCAAGCACTCTAAAAGATAAATTCAAATTTTTTTTTAGAACAACGACGGATGATGCCGAGGTTCATTTAAGCAAAACCCACTGACAGAGTGATCTGTGCTGGTGCCCTGCCCCAGCCTGTACACCAGCTCCACCACTGTCAGACTCAATTGTGGCTACATGAAGTGAAACTAATGCATTCAAACATGCTGCCATATTATGTTAACAGATCTGAAAGTTTAGTGCATCCCATTCCATCACATCCTAAACTGATTTCACGGTGTGCAACACAACATGACAAATTAGCAAAAAAGGATAACCAGCCCATACCTGATGTGTAGTCAGCCTGCAAATTAAGATCATTGTACATGGAAGGAAACACTTCCATCTCTGCTGACTGTTCCAGCGTGCTCATCTGTGTCCCTGGCCAAAGAATTGCCCCATAATTTGCGTTTCCCATGACTTTCTAAGTATATATTCTTCTAGAAGCCCACCAAGGCAAGTAGAATAATTCCCCATGTCACAGACAGGAGGTTAAGTGACAAGGAAAACCTAAAGGTACATCCAAAATCAAACATAAACCCTTTGTGAATACCTTGCCTTCCAGCCTCTGGCCAAGGCTTTACCCACAGGACAATCCTGTATCAAGTCTTCACATTGCACAAAAACACTACAGTAGGAAAGAACTGGCTCAAAACAGTGCTTTGAGAACAGAAAGGATTCTCCTCAAATTAAACTGATTTCAGTTGAGATCCTCTGGCAGAACCAGGAGAAGCTCTCGCAGCCCCCAGCAAATGCAGCCTCTCAGACGAGGGAGGAGAAAAACCCCCCCAACTTTTGGCATTTCCCTCACTCCATGCCAAACTGGGCTTGAAACTAAAAATTCAACTGCTCAGTGGCTTGGAAACAAAAGCAGGGAGAGAGGGAGGAGACAGCTGGGCAAGACCTTGCACTGCTGGAAAGCCATCAGTGAGCTCCAAAGAGCAGTTTCTGCAGCTTGGGGACACGCTGGGACAGCTGAGGGCTGAGCCCGAGGCCCCAAACCTGGGCACACATGGGCAGACTGAACCCTTGGCTTGACTAGCTCCAGAGCACCGTGTGCTTCAAAGCCAAAAGCAGCTCTAAGACAAGCTCAGGCCCACTGATCCTTTTCCATCTGGACTGGAGCTTTAGCCTCAGCCTATGATCAGCATCTTTAACATTCCATTAGAAACCCAGGTGAAGCTGTAAGAGACAGACAGACACATTCAAAGCCAGGGTCTCTTGTGCTTGCCCTGTTTCAGCCAACAGCTTGTCACTGTGGAGTCTGGCTACTCAAACGGGATTGAAATCTTGCAGGCTTTGAAGCCTTTAGGTCACACTGAGAACAATGCAGAGTGGAAGTTGTGGCAGTTTGTAATTATCTGTTGGGGCTTCTCTCAGAGATAATTATATGAGATCCTCTCTTACAGTTCAAGTAATTAACACAACTTCCTTCATCCGTTAACAGCACTGACACCGTGGCCTTCTTGTGGGCACAGGGAAGCAGAGGAAATCAAAAGGAGCCCGTTATCTCCAAATGCCTTGCAAAGATCTCCATGACTCCTGCTCCTTCCATCAGAGTTTTCCTGTCTGCTGTGGTTCCAGGCCAAGACAGCAATTAACTGCACACTGCTACCTAATAGTTTAAGAATAACCAGACTGAAATTAAACCAAACTACCAATCTAGCAAGTATAAGAGCAGAATTATAGCTTGGACACAGCTACATCTCCTCCCAGGGCAGAGAAGGGGGGGTTTTATTTCCTACAGATCAAATAGCTTCAAACTCAAAAGAAGTTGGAATGAAAAGAGTGGAAAGGGTTTTTTTAACTTGTTTTGTCATTATGGAAGAAATTATTTCAGTTTTATTTGCAAAGCCAGGTAAACCCACAGCTCAGAGTTTTCTGTGGAAGACTCCTAAACATCCAGACACTGCAGTCTGAGGACAGCACTTTTCTGTGCGGAGTGGCCATGACGAGCCATTAAATGAGGTAACAATATTAGGGAACTCTGTCTGCTGTTTTATTAGCTGTTCTGAGGCAGACATGATGATCTGAGGCTGGAAGATTTATACAGACAGTGCATTTTATTAGATCAACTGCTGGAACCTGGGGGGAAAAAAAAGCGGGACAAGCTCTCAGACACACAAGCCATGAAGACTGCTGTCCCTGGTCCAGCAGTCAGACTCATAAAATATATTGCCTCTTGCTAGAAAACTTCCCTCTGTCATTTCACCCATTGTCAATACAAAACAACTTTAAGTGACTCATGCTTTTTTTTTAAAAATATTCTTCATTTCTGAGGAGCAGTTGCACCTTGGCTACACAAGAGCCCAGTTCACAGGAGGCTTCTGGAGCCCCTCAGCCCCTTGAGCAGCACTCACGGTCCCACTGTGTCAGCAGGAGGATGCCACGAGCCCAAGGCTGCTTTCAGTCCCGTGACTCCCACAGCTCCATCTCTGCCATCAGAAAAACACGCACATCTCTCCTTGATATCAGCACAGCAGCACCCAAGTGCCTCTCCCTGCACTCCCTGAACGTCCGTTTGTTCCTCCCATACGAGTCCTGCCAAGACACTTTGCCTCAGCAAGCAGCACAACAACCTCCCCCTGACAGGGGATGTGTATCTTGCCTCAGAAGTTCACTTCAGCAGCCCCTCTGTGACCTTGATGCAGATTTAATCTGTCATTGTACACTCAGTTTTAGCTCCATTCTTGCCTTTTTGCAGTCTGTCCTAAAAAAGTCAGCTAGATATCCTTTCCTTCACTCGCAGCCTATCGAGTGACCTTGGCAATAGTCTAATCTGTCTTGGCAGATTCAAGATAGAGAAAACAAGCAATGGAGACAGACCTGCTGGGCTCTGCTATTGATCAGCCCCTTGAGTGAAAGCTCATTATGAGCAGCAGGAACGTGTCAGGTACAAGTTCTCCTACAGAGCAGCAGTCAGTGAGATGAGAAACTCTCAAATGAAGAAGGGGTGGTTGGGCTTTGCCTTTTGGGGTGGGAAGGCACAGCCTGGGAAGGGGGGAAAGGGCAAGGGGAAAAAGAAAGAGCAGACAACACCATGTCCACTGAGGCTGTGCATCAGGGACTCCCAGTGAAGTAAACTGAGTTTATTTATCAAAAAAAAAAAATCCATTTATGTTCAAATTAGCAAGGTTACATTGGCAACCTTTACAACAAAAAAGGCCAAGCTCTTAACGTTGATGTTTAGTGGGTATGGATGTACACGCAAATACATACACAGGCCCAGAGTAATGTGCCATTTCGAGTTTTCCTTCTGCTGCTCACAGAGCCCAAAAAGAACATCAACAATACACGAAGAGCCAAATGAACTCCCACTGTTTTCCCCTGGCAATCAGTGCGTAGCACAAAGTTATTGACATGATTGTTTGAATAGCACTGCCTCATCTCCAGACAGGTCTGTTCTCATCTGCAGACAATTATTCTGTGCTCTCCCTGCAGCACAGGGACCTGGTGCAGCTCCTGCAGCCCCCAGGGCCCTGGCTGGCAGTCACAGCGGCTGTTTGGCTCTCCTGCTATCCCTCCTGCTCAGGTTTCCCCAGGAGGGACAGGGACAGGAGACCTGCCTGTGCCTGCACTTCATGGGGGACTCATGACCGGTGCCCTGTGCCAGGCACCCCAAACAAACACTGCCTGGCCATGGGAGGGTGGGCACCAAAGCCTCATCACCACTGCCAGGGCTTCAGCTGGGCACCAAGGGCAGCAGCTGCCCTGGGAGGGAGCTGTGCCCACAGCGAGAGCCAGAGGCAGCTCCTGGGGTCTCTCCAAACCAGCCCCAGAGCCAGAGGGGGTTCAGGTGAGCAGCACCCCAGCCCGAGCTCTTCCCTGGGCTCCACCCTCACAGTCAAACAGCCACACTCAAGCCCACAGCCCTGCTTGTACCGTGGGGTGGCTGATCCTCCACCCTGCGCAGGGCAAACCCACTTCACATCCGTGTCAGGCTGTAAGCTGAGCTAGGTGAAGAGGAACATTTCCAGCACCCAGCTGAGGAGAGGAATATCTGACCCTGAAGGATGTTTAGAGCTCACAGACCTGACACCAAGCAGAAATGTGCAGGGGAGCAGACAATGGAGTGATTGAGAGCAAACAGGAGTGGGCACACAGTGACAGCACAGGATGAATCCTCCACGGGAGACCTGATTTCCCTCCCATTCCTCAGAGTCAGACACTAACCCCAGCTCAGTGTTGTGCCTGCCCAGCTCCTTCACAGGGGCTGTGGGGTCACAGACACTCAAGCATCCTTCCTTCAATCATTCATCCAAGGAAAAAAAAAAAAAAAGAGGCAAAACCCCCCTCAAGATAAAAATTAGGCAGTGCAAGACATCCAAACAAAAAGAATCATGAAGCACAACTCCAGGGAGAATTATGAGGGAGGCGAGAATCACATATAGGGTGTGCCGACCCCCCTGAATAACAGCCCCACTAAAGCTGCCCAGCTGCAGCTCCGCAGCACCAAACGTGGGTGGCTCTGTGCAGCACCTCTGCTCCTGACATGCCAGACAGACAGACAGATCACCTCACTCTGAGGGAGCGAGAGGGGAGAGAGCAAACCTCGGGCTATTTAAGTGGCTGCTGGGATGTGTGGATAGAAATGCCACCAACCCACAAACACATTCACGTCTGGGGGGTACAAAATGCTTCAGTGACTCACAGTCCCATCGATCCAAGGAATCTGTGATCTCCTACCTCCTGGTGGCCATCACCATCACAGAGAACACCCTGCTGCAGGAAGATCTCACTGTCATTAATACACCAGGGGTTTGCAGAGCAATGTAAAGTTTTCAGCCTTTATTGCTCATCATTGCCTGACAGTTTAGTGCCTGAAGCCAACCAGTACAGCCACTCCCAAAAACCACAGACCTTCTACCTCCCCATCAACAGCCAGCAATAAAACAGGGCCCAGTAAGTGTGTTCCAAACACAGCAATAAATAGAGATCACGAAGCACCTGCCAGAGCAGCTCATCCCCCCGAGGTCACACTGGTACAGCAATTAACTGGGGACATTTCACACACTAGCAGTGGCTTCAAGCTTTCCAGACTAAAAAAGCAATTCAAGAGTTATTTCTTTGTGGTTGCAGCTCTTGATTGCAGCATTGGAAGAGGCTGCTCAGGGCAGTGGAGGAGCCACCATCCCTGGGAGCATTAAAGAACATGTGGCTGTGGCACTGGGGAGTGGCTCAATGGTGAACATGGTGATGGGTTGATGGTTGGACCTGGTGATCTTAAAAGTCTTTTCCAACCTTAACAATTCCGTGATTCTGTCCCCAGCTTTAGCTGATTTCACTGAGAAATTTTAAGATACCTCTGTTTCCTCAGGAGGACTCTGCATAAGGACAAAACCTGTGGGGAAAATGATGCAGTGTAGGAGGACTGGGAAAAACAATTGTGATGTGCCTAAAAGCCTCAAAAGCTTTCCTCTGAAGCAAAGTGTTAATATTTTTCATAAAATATTTATAAAGTGGTACAGGATATTTATAAAAGAACATCAGCATATTTTAATAGAGAGCTGGGAAATTCTCAATACTGGATTTAGCAGAAAAAGGGAACCTCTCTTGTAAAGTACTTTGCATCCTTTTGCATAATTTCCTTGACATGTTGGGTTTTTATTAAACTTTATAGGATGATTTCAAGAAGCTGCCCAGTGGTTATAAAGCTATACCTGATTTGAAAGACCTTTTTCACAACAGAGAATAGAGGCACATCTCTTCTTATAAAACTCTTAGAAAGGGATCCATATTTTTTTCCTCACAAATTTCGTCAGAAGCATTTACAATTTCATGCAACAGCTAAAACCTGCACACCGAATCCCAGAATAACCAGTTCCAAAGGAAGCACTGGCAGGAAAAATCCATGGTCTCAAGGGCCAGCATTAATGCCAATTGCTGTCTACACCTGTGAAAAAGCTGCTGGGAGACAACTCCACCAGGTGCCCCTGGATCCCTGGCAGTGCCCACGGCCAGGCTGGACAGGGCTTGGAACAACCTGGGTGTCCCTGCCCAGGTGGCACCAGATGGGCTTTGAAGTCTTTTCCAACCCAAACCATTCCATGATTCTGTGGCAATTCTGACCCGTGCTGGCACCATCACAAGCTGTTTAATCAAAAATGTCCTTAATTCTTGTTGGATTAGCGCAGGGAAAGCAGCCCAGTCCCTCAGTCTTTTCTAGCCTGAAGGAATACATCCTGTCCACAAAAGAAAAGGTATTTCCTTTTGCAATTGTGGATTTTCTGCTAAATAACAGAAAAGGTCAGCTTTAAAATTAAAGCAATACTTCTGGTGGGCTACTCCTGGTCAGTGAATACAGCCATATTTCTGCAGCACATTAGTATTATTGGATTTCTAAATCACATTTCAGAAGCTGACAAAACATACAGACAGAAAATCCAATACCAGTAACAACACAAATACTGAATGGATTCAGGTAAAACAGGTCAACAGCACAAGAACATTTTATTTAAACAGAGCACATGTACAAGAATCACTCTGGATACTTATTAACTGTGATCGGTATTAAAAACCCAATCATCAAGTCACTTCCTGCAAGACTTTCTGCTGGGCTTATATGCATAAATTGTCATAGGATCATAAAAAATTAGTTTAAGATATTTCCCCAGTCCATCACGACACTAAGCAGAACCAGCAATGAAGGTGTGCCAGCACAACGTGTTCTCTCCCCCAAAAAACCTATGGAGAGGGAGGTGCAGGGATCCTACAAAAATTCAGTGACTATTTATTGCAGTATTTAACTCTCCTCCCACTTACAAAGTTTTTGTTATTAGCTGATATAAACCTCCCCCTTGCAACAGATACTTTTGTTCTGTTCTCTTCCCAGGGCATAGAACAAATACTTAATTACTGCCCCTACTGCCACACAAATCTGCACCCAAACACGGGAAACAATGAAAAGCTGATTTAAATGCTGCATGTGCAATATTTAATAGCAGTTGTAAACCGTAAAGGACTGGGCTGTGTCATGTTTTACTGGCAGTATAAACTCCCTGAGCCTTTCAAGGCAATAGGAACCCTGGGGATTAATGTGAGCCTAACTGTGTGTGTTCCCCACACTGGGCTGCCAGACCACAGCCTCTGCCTCATTTAAACTCATTTCTTTGCATAAGCCTGCAGTGAATCACAGAAAAAAACCCAGATATTACAATAATACAGCCAACACCTTTGCAGTGATGCCACCTTCTTGCATGGGTCCTCCCTCTCAACCATCAGGTTTAATTTAGACCCCTGATTCTACAAAGAATGTGGTTTCTCTTATTTCTAGAAGGCACTTAGCAGCAAACTCTTGTCATCATCCCCGCAAGAAATTCACTGCCAGAGTCCCATACTGCAAAGAATTACATTTGTTGACTCAAAAATTGCTGTCTAGTTTAGTTGCTGAGCACGTATGGCTTGTGGAAGGTAGAGAAAGATGTTCCAGCAAGGAAATATAATTAGCACAATGAGGACCATCAAGCTGCCAGGACATTCCATTTGGTGTGACAAGGCTGGTTTACAAGAAGAGAACAAAGTGATCAGGGGAGGAAAAAACAAATCACCAAACAGATATTGGGAAGAAACTGCTCCCTGTGAGGGTGGGGAGGCCCTGGCACAGGGTGCCCAGAGCAGCTGTGGCTGCCCCTGGATCCCTGGCAGTGCCCAAGGCCAGGCTGGATGGGGCTTGGAGCAACCTGGGACAGTGGGAGGTGTCCCTGCCATGGCAGGGGTGGGACTGGGTGGGCTTCAAGGTCCCTCCCAACCCAAACCAGTCTGGGATTCTAAATAAAGCAAGCAAAAAGAAAAGGAGAAAAAAAAATACCACACTAAAAAAAGCTCCTTACTGAGGAGTCAGGAACACTTGAACCCTGCCCTGCACTTCCAAGGGAACTACAACTCAGGAAAGGCACAGTCAGTGCCCTCTCGGCAGCTGGAACAGCCCAGTTATTCAGAGGCATCACCAAATGCTTATTAGGGCAGGATTTGCACCACTGACCCCTACCAAAGCCAGAGGAAAGCTGGCTAAGCCTTGGAAAGGCTGGCAGTGGAACATCAGCCCACGCAGTGATGGGGCTCACATGTCTGAGGGTGTCACTGCTGTCACCACCACAGGGCTCTCAAAAGACACAAAACTCTGCCTGTAATAAGACAGATGCTCAGACGTGCAGCTCTCAGAAGTGCCTTATGCTCCAGGAGTGTGAAGTGGTGAAAGAAAAGGTCCCTGCTCTCCACCTTCTTGAGAGGAGAAAAGCACTTCTGGGTGTGAAGGACTGTTGTCTCCCCATGGGTGTTCCTGAATACCTGGGACCGCTGCCCTGCTCTGCCAGGTGAGCTGAGAGCCACTGAGATGTCATTAAAGTTAACAAAACAGATTGTGGTGAGCAACAACAAATGTGGCCCAGTACCCTCCCGGGCAAAGGCTCACCAGGAGAGGATGCAATGAAAAGCCTTACTGTAAATGCTAATGCAGCCTTTAGAAAGGTGGAGTGGGAAAGGTAATAAAGGTGGTTTGGGGGGGTTTTGAACAAAGAATTCCAGTTAACTCAAACCACATCAATCTACCACATGAATACAATAAATCACTGTTTGAATCCTGGGTGTTACTCCAGAATAACCGCGAGTGAAGACAAGACAAAAATGAACAACCAGGTTGAGGACATGGACTCTCCAAGTGCCAACAGGTCATTTGGAAGTATCCAGCTTTTATACCCATCAATAACAGCAGAGAGAGGCTATTTAACCTGAAGATAATACATGACACTGCAGTGCATTCCTCACCTGTCTAGGGAGTTATTTCATTCTCTAGATGACACTTCCAACAAGAAATGCTGCTTTCACATCAGCTTTTCCTGAGCCCTGTGATCTCTAGCACTGGAGACCCTCAAAGCTCTGAAACAAAAGCAAACTGGTGTAACCTTAAATTGGTTTTTCCCGCCCAAGTGGGGCCCAGTTGGTCTCCTGAGCTGCATTCCAACCTGTGCCACAGCTCCAAAGCTTCACATACACAAAAATCCTTATTTTGTTTCAGAAAAGGGTTCTCTGCATAGGAAGCATTTAACTGGTCATAAGTGATTGTGTTATAGCAAATTTATCTGGTTACAAACAATCGGGTGGTACCAAAGCTGTATGTGAGAGACAAGAAGTACCAGGAGGAGGAACAGAAGAAGCAAGAGAGAATCAAAAGCTTCTGGCAGGTATTTCCAAGCCATCCCTGTAAGCAGCACCTTTGCACATGCACACACACGTGGCCAAACACAGGGCCAGCAAATTCCTCAAGTCCCCCTGCCTGTGAGCTCATGTTGACAGAGAAATGATTAAATAGGGGGTAGTGATTATTTCTCCATCTCACAGCAATACTGGAGGCACTTAATTTGATACAGTCCCAGTTAATAAACAGAAAACAGATGAGATAATTTATCTCTATTTACTAGAAATTCCACAGGGAAAAGAAAACCCTGTCAAATCTGCTTGTGTCTATAATATTGTATGGAAGTCTCTGGCAACTACTTTGCACACTGATCCTAAGGCAGAAGAAAATTCATTCATATTTTGGCTTCTAAAAGCAGCACAAAACACTCCCTTTTCCTTCTGCTTTGTTGCCCTCATCAGAGATCATAAAACAGCACCAAAATCCTTCAATATTCTGTGTATAGGGACCCAGATGCGTGGGGGTGTCTGTAGGCTCCATCTTTAGATGAATAATTTCAAGCTTTTCCACCCCAAAAACCTAGAGAACGGGCTGGTTACAGCACACAGCAGGTCTGGAACAAAAGCTTAGCATAGCTGATAGGATTGGCTCCATCATCTTAATCCTACAGCATGTTTTATAACCCCCCTAACACTGGGGAGCCACTAATTCAAGGTGATTTTTGAAGGGGAGACTCCTGCCCAGCACTCACACAACGGTAACTCTCAAACATGCTCTGGCAAACCAAAACCAGAAGAATCAGAGCCTTGGAACTGTCCCCGTGGCCAGAGGTGCCGTTCCCCAGAGCAGGCAGGGCATTGCTCAGCCCGGTTGGGAGCAGCGCTCGCCCCACGCATGGCTCTCGGGCACACATGGTTAATTCTGTGATTCCAAGTGCCTGAAGACAGTGAGATAATTTTGACTGTGCATTATTCATCCTGCTGACGTGCTGTATTCCTCCCACTACCCCACATCCATTGCTGCCATCAAATTACAGGCTGGCTCTGGAGCAAAGCGCTACTCCCACCCTGTCTGCGTGCTGCCCGGCACACCCAGCCCCCTGTCAGGGGCTGCAGGGCACCAAGTAACACCCCCAGGGTCGTGTGAATGAGTGAGTAGCTGAAAACAAAACCTTGGCCTCAGCTTTAGAGAAGAGAGTTTAAAATAGCATCCAAATGAGAATGAGTTTGATCAATGTCATCCAGGCCTGAGTGGCTCCTGCTGAGCCAAAGGAGCCTCTGCCCATCAGGGCCAGGACAAACCCCTTCCCTTCCCCAGAGGACAGGGGCTCGGGAAAGGTGTCTGCCCCAGGTGCGCCCATCCGCGCTCTGGGCTCAGCAGCAGAGCACCCTGCTCTGTCCCAGAGCCCACACAGCCCCTTCCCGAGCTGGGGAACAGGGGGGAAAGGGGGGGAACAGGGGGGATCCCCACAGCCCGAGGGGAGCAGTGCTGGAATCCTGGCTGTGCCCACCACTGGAGCAGCCTCCCAGCCGTGCCTGGCGCAGCACCCTGTGCAAAGGGCTGAGCTGCCCCACCCTGTAGCGGTGACCCAGCCCACTGGGGGCTGTGGTGGGGAGTCCTCCCCCAGGCTTGAGAGACAGGCTCCTCCTAAGACACAGTGTTCCTTTGATTGATCTGCATGCTCCCCCTTCCCTGCTTTCCCATTTGCCCTTGTAACCTAGTCCCTCCCTATTGGTTCCCTTGCCCTGGTCCCGTCTCTGTCCCGCCCTGCAACCGATACCCTCGATCCCGATGCTCTGCCCGCCCCGCGGACCCCTTATATAAACCCAAAACCCTGCCTCCGTCTTGTTCTGGGCTCCTAGCCTCCCCTGAGAGTGAGGCTGAAATAAATCCTCTCGGGTATCGCCATGCCAGAACCCTTCCTGACTCTTTCATCATCCGCCTGCGAGCGTGTGAGTGCCGGCTGCTTCTCTGGCTGAGATGGGTGCAGCCCCTCTTCACCCCTTGGTGAAGAGCCTGGTCCCTTCTGAGCTGCTCCCGCCGGGGGCCACCCTGCTGTGGAGGCTCAGCAGACAGGACAGGACAGGAGCTGTTTGGTGCATTCTGAGCTCACTGGCAGAAGTGCAGCGGCCCCGCAGGAGCGGCTCCAGACCCTGTGGAGACGCTTTGGGGAAGGCCGTGGCACCCTCATCAGCGCACGCCACGACACAACCCCTCTGCTGGGGAAGGGGCTCCTCCCCAAGGGGCTGAGGCTGAGCATCCCCCGCCTTCCCGGCTCACCGTCAGCTCTGGACAATCAGCATCACCAGGATCACAACCAACACCCACAGCGATACCGAGTTCTGCGCTGCCCCTGCTCAGGGCTCTCCCCGCAGTCACTGATGTGGCCCTGATGGTTTCCAAGCACGTATCACACCAGGCCACTTTCATGTGCATCCCTAAACCACCATAACTGAGCAAAAATTCGTTCTGGGAAGGATTTGGGGAAACAACTAACACTAGCATCCCTCCAAAACAACAAGTTCTCACCAGGTATGACAGAATCAAAGTATTTTGGCATTAGTAAGTGTTACAACGATGCATCATCAATGTAAAGACACCAAACCAAGGAAAATGGGACATGAATTCTTCATCAGGGCAGTTCATTTTTCAAGTCTACCACAAACACCGTTAGTCTTCATTTCCACAATTCAGCTTAACCTTTTGGAAATGTTACAGCAAATAAACTTAAGGGAATAATAAAGAAACATTCATTTCCTTGAAGTTTCTGTGCCTGACTTCTCCAGCTTCTCTCACTTTCCCATTGTTTTTAACATTGCTGCTCACTCCCCTCTCAGTGTCCCATCTCCCAGTTCTCAGTCATGGCTCTCGTGTTTCTTCTCCTTGCTCACACACGTTGGGAGTCTTTAAACTCCTGAAATATTCCCCGCCACCGCTTAGGCAACAGAGCCATTACCTGCTCACCCAAAGCCAGCCACAGTTCTGCCACAGCCCCAGGTAACAGCACCAAAACCAAACCAGTCCCTGGCTGAGCTTTCAGTCTCTGGCAGCCCCAGCACCTCACTCTCCCCCAGCTCAGAAGGGATGTCCCTTGTGTGGAATTTGCCATCACCCTGGAACACCACCCCAAAAACCAGTTTCCCTCGGACGCAGCAGTGTCCCACCAGCAGCTCCCAGGACAGGGAACAGGGACTGCTGGAAGGAGCTTCCCTTTTCCCTTCCATTTTCTCGTTCATACCATTCATCTATCTGGTCTTCCCTTAGTCCTAAAGGTTTAAAATTATGCTGAACCCCAAAATCCTGAGATGGAAGACTCTTTTCTCTTTCAAAACTCAGTTTACATCTTTGATCCAAGCCAGTTTGAAAGCACCTTGCAATGCAGTTCAAGCATTTTCTGTCAGGTTTCTTCCTGCTGTGAGAGCCACCATCTGAGAGACTGCTCCTTCAAAACCCCGTGTGCATGGCAGTTGCAGTAGATTCATTATGCTTAATAAGGAAATTGATGTAACACCATTAAACAGTGCAATTAACTGTCCAAATGACACAATTACACATGTACCCTAAGTACATGAAGAGCCTGGTAATTGCCTGAACATTAATTCAAATTATTCAAGAAAATTATATTTAAAAATACAGATGCTTAGTACAGGAAAATACTGACAGGAATCCCAAACCAAAGAGAAGAGAAACAACCTGTACATGCTGGGCAGGCACCTCTGCGGGCTGTCAGTCAGTCACTGACATGGCCAGGTGCCATTGTCACACCTCCAGCATCAGAACTATCCCACACGGCAAAAGCTCATCCCTGAGCAGGGACAAGGAAACCGGATCCTTTCCACAGCAGCAGGAAGTTTATTTTCAGGAAGGAAACTGCACAGATTAAATTTTAAAGCCATTACTCACTAAATCTTTTAGTATTTCTACAAAGGCACACACCTGCACTATCCCCCCTCTGGGACAGAAAATAAACCCCACTTACTTTTTGTATAAACCAGGATCACATTTTCTGCCTCTATTTGATGGCTGAGACCTCCCAAAAATGGCTCCATTTAAGGTGAAATTATGCTTAAATAAACCATGTCTATGGGAGGATCACATAGACTTGGAAATAAAACACAAGCCTTTGTTATTCTACATGAACCACAGAGAATCCAGGAAAAACACTTTTCCAATTTTTCATCAGTCCAAAATCATGTGAAACATCACTGCTTCAAGCCAGGCTCACCTGTCTCAGGAAAGAATTCAGCTGAATCTTTAGCAAAGTAAGTAATTCTGAAGGTGGCTGCAGCTGTAGCAAGTGCCCATTCCTTGCCCTGCTGGAGAAGCTGCAGTTGGGTGATATTCTTCCAAGCAAATGTAAAAAGTAAAACCCCTTACTGGTGCTTTAGGAAGAAATTCTGTAGTCATTAAAATTTTTTTACTCTTTTTTTCTTATGGCTTTTGGGGCCATCCTTCAAGTTTTGAAAGTGTCTGTAACTTACTGCTTCAGTGCTGCAGATGCTTTACTGTTAATGAATTTGGGCTCACAGCACATGAAATGCTACACAAAGCGAGCAGGGGCCCATAAAAGCTGTGTAACCTTGTAGTTCAGCTCAGATAGTCTGAGATGCACAAGGATTTTTGCATCAGACCAATAAAAACCTGATCTGGCTTTCACAGGGGTACCCAACATGGAGTTCTAAGCAAAGCTATCAGCAGCCAGCCATGGTACCACATCCTTCACCTGCTGGGTGATGGTCAAACTCCTCCTCCTCCCAGCTTAAAACACAATTTTCAGCTGCTTCATTGCCTGGAACACCAGAGCTTCATATCCTCTAGGACCCCCCAGATCCCTACTGCTGAATACTCAATTTTCCTGCAATAATGTAGGGATTAATAAACCTCTGTTTAGCACACAACAGAAAAGTTGCATATAGGATGCTTCCACAAAATAGAAATTCAGACATGTTGCTCTAATAAGTGTTACAAAAATATGAAATCCTCGAAAAACTCATTTAAATAAATCTTAAATTAATTGTTATTGAAAATAAATCCACTTTTTCAAAAATGGACTGTGTTGCACACATATAAATCAGGTTGCCACTAAGAAAAATAATTTGCTTCTGAAGTGACATTTGTCAACTAAATGAATAAGTACTTTGACATTTATAGAAACTGTGACACTGCTAAAGCTATACAGTACTGCTTAATGTTATTTTCCTTTTATATAAAGAGAGTCACAATCTGAGCATAAAAATTGCTCTTATTAGGCAGAGAATGTCAAGTCTCATTGCTAAATTTACTGGAGTGATTCAGCATGAAAACAAGCATTGCCCTTTTGGCTTCCAGCAGCTCTATCAAAGTGCCCATTCATTACCCACATTAACTTTACTGCAATGGCATTACCGAGGCCAGCCAAGGGGGATTTTAGCCGAGTCAGAAAATCCGAGATTCCTCCTAGCACTGACACAAACTCAGCCCAGTGCAGTGCCCAGCCAGCCCAGAAAGGCCCTCCCAGGTGCTCGGAAAGCAAGCACGAGCTCGGGCACGCTCCCTGCACAGCACCCACGCCGTCTCAAAGCCCCGGCAAGCCCGGGCGAGGCAGGGGGGTGTCCTGAAGCCACGGAGCTGGGGCACAACCAGCTGGGGCACACGGAGGAACGAGATCAGCGGAGGTTGGTCTGGGACTGACCAAGCGCTGAGGCAGATTTAACACTGATGAAGAATGGATGACAAATTACCTTATCCACCAAAGAGAAACCAGCAGATAAATCCAACCTTGGATCACTAAATATCCCAGGACAGCGTTCACCCCCAGGATCCTCCCACCACAGCAGAGATTTCAGTCCTGGAGGGCAAAGTGCAACAGCTCCTCAGCACCGCTCACAGGCCCACAAACGCTTCCCTCAGTGTTTAAACACTCCAGAAGCTCTCACACAAACCAAGGCCGTTTAGAGACCAAAATCAAAGCGATACATTTTTCCAGATGCTCTACTGGTTGCTCTAGCTCTAATGGCACACTTATAAGAAACTGTAATAAAAAAGACAAAATGCCCGTGCAATACAGCAGGAACAGAGCCAAACAGCCATTAATATTGTTCTCCCAAAGAAAAATGGCTCGCTGAATAGCCTGAAAGGACACCTGACATGCATCTTTCCCTGCTTTCACGAAATATAACCATACATAAAGCTGATATGATTACTTGCTAAACCTAATAAGTTTCTTTTTCTTTGATGGTTGTTTTGTCCTTAATGTGCTTTAAATGCATAATAAAAATATAATGAAAAACATACATTTATTCTATGTGGCAGCTACTGCATATTCCATAAAAAAGTAATCTTATAAAGTTTAATTTTACAGTGTTTCTTAAATCTATTTCTACTTATTCACTATATGCTGAAGGTATCTGCAAAGGAATTTAATACTGAACATAACCCTTTTCTTCACTGATATTAATGCCAAATTTTCTTTTTACAGTCATTGTCTCGTCCCTTCTGTAAGCCTAGGAAAGGAAAAGCAAATGGATTTAAGGTTTCCAAAGAGTCTCATTAAAATGTAAAGTCCAAATATCCACATAATTTTTTCCCTGATTGCTTTAGGGCTGTTGTGGGATTTTTCCTGTCTGGGCATTTGTCTTCCATAACATTTTAATTTCCTTGAGAAAACTCTGGACTGAGCTTATCTCCTTGCCACTGGTGATATCGGAGCATCTGTTTTGCATTAAGGGAATGAAAATTTGAGCACAGTTGAATTAAAGACCACTTACTTTTCAGAAGGCATTTATCAGGAGAAACACCAGAAAATAAAAGCTATTGACAGGAAGCCCTGTCCAAATCTTTGGGATAAGGCAGTCCAGAGAAGCCTCTTGGGACAGTCTCCCTTGTTTCCCCTGTAAAGGAAGAATTTAGTGCCAAAAATCAGGTTTGCAGCCAATAGCCAATCAATCAATCTACTATTTTTAAATACTCCCACATCACACACACTTGGCTTTCATGCCCTGCCAATCACTTAAAGCACAAAACCCAGCTACAAAACTCTTCATGCTGTCAGTTCACAGAAGACCTTTCGTGGACCTCAGGAGGTGATGGGCACAGAAGAGCTGCCAGCTCCAGCCCCGTCCCCGCTGCCAGGCTCAGCCTGAAGCCCAGCACAAACCCCAGCTCCTGGGGGCACAGGGGAAGCTGCTCTCCCACTGTGCTCCCTTCAGCTGCACTTGATCTTCACTTTCATCAAGTCACTCAACTTTTTAACTCGAGCTGTGTGGACAACCCCCCATCTGTGATGTCAGAAATTCTGTGCCCCAGTTAATTAGGATATAGCCCCACTCCCAAAAGCCAGAAGGACAACGCTTTCCAGTAAAGGTCTAGTCGTCCCACAGACAAAAGGCTCTGCATTCCCAAAATCCCCGAGCAGTCCTCCACTGCATCTCTCCCAGGTTCCACAGGCACACCTGCCCAGAACAGTCCTGATAACTCAGTGGGGATTCCGCAGAGCTCCCAGGGCACCAGGACTGTCCTGGGCCTGAAGCAGAGACATCCAACCCACTGAGATGCCCTGGGGTCACTTTGGTGCTGGCAAGGACCAAACCCTACGAGGCAGAATTCCCTGCTGTCCCCCAGTGATGGGCCAGGGGCCCTGACCCCCAGCCCTGGTGCAGGTAACCCTGCCCTGGTGCAGCCAGAGCCGGGTGGAACACAGGCAGAGCTCTCCTGACACAGCCAGGGCTTTCCAGGAACATTGGGTGCACCACGAGCACCCACACACAGCAGCTGGGATGAGGGGGAAGAGGCACCTCCTCTTTCCCTGAAAGGATCCTCGTGGCAGAACTCAGCCCGTGGAGTTCAGTTCTGACACTGCCAAGAAAACCATGGGAAAGGGGAAGCTGTTCCCACTGAGGGATGGGAGTTACAAAGCAAAGCAAGAAAGATGGGAAAATATTCCCTGCAGATCTCAAACAAAGCCCAAACCCTCACAACAAGTTTGTGTAATTTTTCATCCATGGGCTCACAGTATTTTGTAATATTTCAGCCCTGCACCAGTACAGCTAATTGGGGTTTTGGTTGACGATCCAATAACAAAACATTCCCTTTCCAAGAATGTTCCTTGCCAGAGCTGGTGATGTCAGACTTCCCAAACACAATGCAGTGGCAGGGCTGAGCCCTGCCAGGCTTCAGGAATGTTGATTTGGCATCAGGGTCCCAGAGGAGGAAGGATGAGCAGCAGGTGAAGTGGGGAGCACATCTGAAACAACAAAAGGTCTGACTTGAGAGCAGTTGGACTGTGCCAGCCTGGTGGCATTTGCAGCTTCCACCCACGCAGCACTTCAGTGCCAGGAGCAGCCACCACCAAGAGTTAACCTTCCCTTTCCCTCAAACACTGCAAACACCCTCAGTAACAGCAGCAGCAACTCCAGATTCTGAGGTTAAACCAAAACAAAGCTGATTTCTCCAGTCCTCTGTGTATGTCAGAGGGTGACAGAAGAGGTAAAAGCCCAGGGGCCACCAAGAACATTGCAAACAGTCACTCAGGAGCTTTGGGGGGCAGAGGGGACTCCTGCCCTACAAAGCTCCCCTCTTTAGGGCCACTACAGCAACTTCTGACCTTGCTAGAGCTGAAGGGTTGGCAAGGACTGACAGGGGCCAGAGCATCTCCTTCTGAAATTACACTTTGGATCCCTCCCCAAAGGTCTGCACAGAGCTGCTCTGCAAGCATCTCACCTGCTGGCCCTGGGGCTCCCATCCCTTCCTCTGCACCACACCCACAGCCACCCAGTGGTACCACCAGAGCTGTGGTGAAATATAGCATCCTCCAGCTCCATCAGAGCCCATCATTCTCTCTGTCTCCATAAAAATGCCACTTTAACACACTTGGGCAGGAGGCTTTACTGCTTATGACAGATGGCAGAACTAAGCATGCTTTAAAATTGTTTGAATTGGGAATAATCTTCCTCCCTCTGGCCATCAGAGAGGTGTGCTGCCCCTACAAACAGCATTCCTGGTCTTAGGGAGCGCTTCAGGGATCCCCTCTGGAACCACCCTGTGTGGAATTACCCCAAGGGCTTAAAGCTTTTCAGGAGCCACGACTTGAATTCACTTTCTTGCACCTGTTACTCAATACTCTTACCACGCTGCTTCTGCCACGTGTTTTTTCCTGTTACTCAATACTCTTACCACGCTGCTTCTGCCACGTGTTTTTCCTCCATCTTTACCCTTAAATACAAAATGCAAGAGCCATTTGTTCATCTGAGCCATACTGACATGTTGCATTTGCTCAAACAACAAGGATCAATAGCATGCAGAACTCAAGAGACCTGCCAGGACATGGAAAAATATAATAAAGATCAAGGTGACAGCAGGTTTTAATTACGTGAGAGGAGAGGAGAAGGTATGTTCTGCAAGGTCTTTGCGATTTGAGACTATAATCAAAATGTCATCAGCCTGCCTCTCATATTTTCAATCTCTTAGGAAAATGACTAAAATGGTATAACATTTTCAGATTAATTTTGATGCCTCCATCACAAAGCCTGGCATTTGGCTAATGTCAGACATCACCTACACTGTCATTTGATTTCTCTCTTCCCCCTCGGGTGTCACTTCACTAATGACCTAGAAGCGGTAATGAAACACAGTGAACAGACTAAAGACAGAACTTTGGAAAGTGAAGCAATATCTGCTTTGACATTCACATGCTGCTCATGGAAGCACTCACAAATGTGTGTTATTTGCCAAGCCACGTGGCATAGGTATTTAAAAACCATGTGTAAGCATTCTCACCATTTATCAAATTTGATAATGAACTAATTTGCTTCAATATTTCAAGAATTCACATCAGAACACAAAATATCTGTGAGGAACACCACGGAGTCTCTCAAGTTTCTCAGCTACATCACTGTCTCCACTGTAGGAGCAGCTTTTGCCCTCCCTTTCCCATGAAACATTGTGTAAATCAAGACCTTTCTGTGCTCAGCCTACTCACTCCTGGTATATAATTATCCTCTTTCCTTCCTTTAAATCTCCTGAGAGTCTGAGATCAAATAAGATGCCAAAAAAAAAAAAAAAGACATTTTCTCTGTCGCCCTCCATGAAAAATCTTGTGCCACCAACCACACACCACGACACATGAGGAAAGGCTAACTTGGCAGAAATGCTATAGAAATGCAAGTGTAAGGAATTATTTAAGCCCCTTGTAAGGAAACACCATAAAATATGCAAGTGGCATCATGGAATCAGAGAAACAAAGCTGAAAGGGAGCTCGGGAGATCAGAGGCAGCACCACCCCAGGTGCTCCGAGAGCAGCGCAGGGATTTCAGCTCAGCCCTGCTCCCCACAGTGCTGCAGCATCCCCGGGGCAGCCGAGGGCTCTGCAGGCTGGGAATCCCATCCCGGGGAGCCTGAGGAAAGCACCCAGCGCCGGAGCTGTGTGGGGCAGATGCTGAACACGGCAGGAGGACCCTCAGGACACCCCAAACCCAGCGCTCCTTCCCCACACAGCGACCGCTGGGTCCTGGAGCCCTCCTGGCAGCACACCCAAACAATTCCTGCTGGGCACCGAGGCACAACACCCAGCAGGAGAGAAGAGATCACTCAAATACCTTCCCATCAGACGCGACAGAGGTCACAAGGGCGATGCTTTTTATTCTCCAAGTAGACTCCGCCTTAGGGAGTGTTTGCTCACATCAGCTCGAGGCAGCACTGAGCCCCCTCCTGTCCAGCCACGCTGCCACCCCCGCTTCCTCCCTGCAGGGAATATCTGGGATTTGTGACAGCTCCTTCAGCACCCTGACTTTTAACCTGCAATGTTGTTCCAGGAGGCTGGAATACCGCAGCAGTACCCTGGGATATTCCATACTGGTGGCAAGCAACAGCTACACCAACATTGCCACTGAAAACAGAGCCCTTCCCAGCTGCTCTCTATCAGTATTCTTTAAATTCACCAAACTTCTTCCCATCAGTAAAGAAGATTATTGCACCACAATTTTAAAGCAAAACATGGCTGTTGTATAACAATATGATCTTAAGTATTTTCCAATTACTACTCCCTGGGGCCTTTCAAGCACTGGGAATGAGAACTCTGATATCTAAGACTCTTTCCCAATTCTTGATCTTTTTTCTGAGGCTCTTCTACAGGCCACGATAAGAGTAGGAAAAATTTGCTGCTTGCCAAGGTCTTCATTCACATCACACAGCAACTTGCCTTTGTCCTCTCATTTTCTAGGTGGAAGCAGAAATTAAACTTCCAAATGATTGACTCCTTCTCACATAATTTAACCTGGAGAGAGATTTGCCTTCTTTGTTCCTCTGGGTGTTACAAGAAACCCCAAGTTGCCCTTAGTTTCCAGAAATCCTCCAGGGAAGTCCTACAGTTAATTTAAGAGTACTCTGACTGCTCTGGCTCTTGCAGATATGGATTTATTACTCTGCAGGATATTTGGAAAAGGTTCATTACCCAGGGTACAAACTCTGTGCCAGTGCATCCCCACGTCCACCCTTTGGCCACCCCCCCGTAAGGGTAAGGAGGCACCCGAGCCCTCCCCAGCTGCTCACCACACCCTGGGGCTCATCCCCCGGCGGTTCGAGTGCCCAGCACCCACAGCCCCCTCCCCCGAGCTCAGCGTGACCCCCCAGCTCCCACCTGGCTCCACTCGGCTCCCCTGGGGCTGGGGGCTTTGGCCACCCCAGGACAGGAGAAGGGCGGCAGAGGCCACCCGGAGCTCCAGTCCCTGCCAGGAAAGTAGGAACAGCAGGTGCTGGGCCGGGGTTTTATCCCCCCTGGGCTGGGCTGGGGCTGGGGCTGGGGCTGGGCTGGGGCTGGGGCTGGGGCTGTGGTGCTTTGGGGTTTCACTCCCACCCTGACAAGCTTCAGCAGACTGGGTTAAACCCTATTTTTCTCTTTCATTCTTATTTTTTCCTTCCTTCTTCCTGCTATTTGTCCCCTCTTCCCCCCTCCTGGGCTTGTCAGCTGCAGTAGAAGCATCTGCAAGGGCAAGATAAACACCTTTGGTCAATGTCTTTTCAAGGGCAGCATGAGCAGAAAAAGCCTCGAGTCGAGGAAATTTTTTAGTTGAGAGTCACCAGCAGCAAATTCTGATCACTGGCCTGGGAGTAATGAGAAAGAAAAGCAACTAAAGACTTTTATTTTCCCTTTCCCTCCCCTATTCCAAAGGAAAAGCAGCCCAAGAGAAATCTGGGGAGGGTCGGTGTGGCAGGGTCTGGTTTTTGCACGGAGCTGGGGTTGGAGCAGGGACCCGTGGGCGCAGGATTCACCAGTAAGGGTTCACCCCTCAGCTCCAAAGCCCACCCAGCACCCCTGAGAGGGGGTGCCCCAGCTCCCTCCAGAGCAAGGTGGGAGTGAGACGCTCCAGTTACACTTCCACAGAATCCCTGAATGGTTTGGGCTGGAAGGGANGGTTCGAGTGCCCAGCACCCACAGCCCCCTCCCCCGAGCTCAGCGTGACCCCCCAGCTCCCACCTGGCTCCACTCGGCTCCCCTGGGGCTGGGGGCTTCGGCCACCCCAGGACAGGAGAAGGGCGGCAGAGGCCACCCGGAGCTCTAATCCCTGCCGGGAAAATAGGACCAGCAGGCGCTGGGACGGGGTTTTATCCTCCTCGGGCTGGGCTGGGCTGGGGCTGGGGCTGGGCTGGGCTGGGATGGGGCTGGGATGGGCTGGGGCTGGGCTGGGCTGCACTGGGCTGGGCTGCGCTGCGCTGCGCTGCCCGGCACAGCTGAGGACGATCCCAAGCAGCTCCAGCCCGAGGGAGGGGCAGGTGCAGCACAGGTGTGGCACGGAGGGCGGGCACAAGGCACCGGGGTAATTTAACCCCGGTGGTTGGTTGGGATGACAGACCTTGTCTGAAACTGGGAGCCGTAGCCAAAAATAAAAAAAAAAAGCAATTCTTCTCGTGAGAATGAAAATTTTAAAAAAAAAAGTTGCTGCAAGAACTCCGATTTGCTAATGGATAACGAATAATTCCTCTGCACAGCTGGATAACATGTAATTCCTCTGCACAGAACAATTTGGAGCTGTATTATCCAAAGTCAAAAGGTTATCAAAGCCAAGAGCTGTTACAGCACTGAGAAATCTAAAGATTAGGAACTCCTAATTAGTACAGAAGTAATGAAAAAAATTGTGGAAGAGCAGTTACTTCTGCACACTGCTGGGGAAGAAGCATTGGCTTTTGGATTCATGCCCAGCACAGCCCTCAAGGGCAGAGCTGTGAGTGTGGCTCGGGGCTCACACTTGGGACTCGGTGCTGAATAGACACTTCATTTTCGGGGCCAGGCCATTTTTTCCCAGTTCTGAGCCTGCCAGTAAGAGTTAATTGGTGACAACTGTGACAGCAACTGCTCTAGTGGAGAAAACGTCTTCCAGGGATTCCAGGAATGATCTCCTTCATTACTTGGCACGTGCTGCCAAGGAGCAGAGGGATAGTGGTGCCTGGTCAGAGCAGGCTGAGCACAGTGACCTGCAGCTGAGCTGGGATGTCTTCCATCCCCTACTGACCCAAGAAAGAGCAGTCCTGGAGAAAGGATATCGCTGTTATTGCTTCCCAGGTTTATTTCAAACCCCCGTTCACCTCCCCTTGGAAGGATGGGCAGTGATCACCAGCACTACAGTGGCAAAGCAATGAATAAATCACTCAATAAATCCTGAGCTGTCTGCAGCAAATGCAGTAACTTCACCATTTCTCAGAGCCTAGTACCTGTGAGCGTGTCAGGATGTGCTGCCAACAGCTCTGTGCTGAGGACCTGCCCAGTTACTGGGCTCCAGAGTTTTGTGGAAGACAAACATTTGCATGCAAGAAGACTCTTCTCATCAAAACCTGATCCTGCTCTTGCAAAGGATCTGCCACCAGCTGCAATTGAATGTGAACTGCTTATTTCCCATCTGGGTCTGAATTACACGAAGTAGAAATGGTGACTGAAATAACTGGATAATTTATTGAAATAATTAGAATTACAAATAATTTAATAATTAACATTTCTTTTCCTTTCACACTCAGGTCTCTTTGGAAAATAACCCATTGGGAGGAGAACGTTCCTGTTGTTTTCTAACCACACATCTGCACCCCATGAGGATTAAAATGCCCCTAGAACAGGAGGTTTGGATGGTTAAGTGTGAGATGTATTTATTAATTTCTTTGACACACAAGAATGAAACAAATAAACTGTTGCTACTGAGAGAGCTCTGGTCCATCCAAGCATTCCATAAGGAGACATGAACAGAGCTGAGCAATACAGGTGACAGGAGAAGCTGGATTTGACAGTCCTTACTCCCCATGCTCCTACCAGGTTGTATTGAAATGCTGAGGTATTAAAAACAGGCATTTTCTTCAGAATTTCTAGCAGCACTTCCTAAGCTCAAATGTATGGGACAGGGTATCTACCCTAAAGACAGGGTTTGTCTTTTAGAATTTCCTACATGTTTGTAGTTCTCTGTGATTCACAGCCCTGGGAAGGGCAGGGCCTGGCTGCAGGTGCTGGGGGCAGTGAGAGGGGTGCCCCATCATGTGCTGGGGGCAGTGAGAGGGGTGCCCCATCATGTGCTGGGACAGTGAGAGGGGTGCCCCATCGTGTGCTGGGACAGTGAGAGGGGTGCCCCCTCTGAGCTGGGGGCAGTGAGAGGGGTGCCCCATCATGTGCTGGGACAGTGAGAGGGGTGCCCCATCGTGTGCTGGGACAGTGAGAGG
Organism: Dryoscopus gambensis; assembly: GCA_013389985.1. Taxonomy (NCBI): domain Eukaryota; kingdom Metazoa; phylum Chordata; class Aves; order Passeriformes; family Malaconotidae; genus Dryoscopus; species Dryoscopus gambensis. The sequence goes on along the minus strand of WEIT01019424.1, from coordinate 483,588 downwards.
GGTGCCCCATTGTGAGCTGGGACAGTGAGAGGGGTGCCCCATCATGTGCTGGGACAGTGAGAGGGGTGCCCCATCGTGTGCTGGGACAGTGAGAGGGGTGCCCCATTGTGAGCTGGGACAGTGAGAGGGGTGCCCCATCATGTGCTGGGACAGTGAGAGGGGTGCCCCATCGTGTGCTGGGACAGTGAGAGGGGTGCCCCATTGTGAGCTGGGACAGTGAGAGGGGTGCCCCATCATGTGCTGGGACAGTGAGAGGGGTGCCCCATCGTGTGCTGGGACAGTGAGAGGGGTGCCCCATTGTGAGCTGGGACAGTGAGAGGGGTGCCCCATCATGTGCTGGGACAGTGAGAGGGGTGCCCCATCGTGTGCTGGGACAGTGAGAGGGGTGCCCCATTGTGAGCTGGGACAGTGAGAGGGGTGCCCCATCATGTGCTGGGACAGTGAGAGGGGTGCCCCAT